>CM039523.1:5895009-5965355 GCA_022433055.1 Begonia peltatifolia
TCTCTCTCTCTCTCTCTCTCTCTCTCTCTCTCTCTCTCTCTCTCTCTCTCTCTCCAACTTTGTTTTTGTAGAATGGTTACCTAGGAAGCATTACTGAGAAGTACGGGGAAGACGTGGATAGAGAAATCTTCGTGAAGCTTACCCAAATGATGCAATTCACAGAAAGAGTGGAACAGAAGATGAACATCATGTTTGCTTTCGCAAACACCTTACAGAACGAGGCCGAGAAGAAAATGTTCATAGAATCCACAGAGAAGATGAAGGACGATCACGACAATCTCAAGAAATGATTCACTGACTTCGTAGCTTTCTATCATCTTGAGGAGGATTTCACAGTCATTTTCTCGCAGATTGACGCGTTCATGAAACAAGAACTTGACAACAACGACAAGCTTCGCCAACTGTACATCAAGTTTTTGAGCGAAAAAGATCAGAATTTTCTTGATTTTCTGAGCGATGACGAAGACAACTTTACTGGGTTTCCTCCATTAGAATGCCCTACAAATGAAGGGTTGGCTCGTCAATCAGCAAACAGAGGTAAAGCCAAGCTCCTATCGAGTGAGGATGGCAAAGAAAGTGAGAAGGAATTTGAAGCAATCAAGGAAGACGACGACGAGACAGATTCTTGAAGAAATTAGAAGATTACCACGATGACGACATTTCCAAAATCTGCTAAAATTAAATAAAGATAAATTTACGAATAAATTTTTTGTGAATTTTTAAGTGGAAATTTAAGCCTGGATATGCGAATTATGAAAAATTACGATGTACGAATTTGTAGTCATTTATGACCTGTACGAAAAAATTAAAGAAATAAATTAAAATTTTAAGTTGACGTTCGCGTATTTCAAGTAAATTAAATTCATAAGAGAAAAACGTCAGAATTTATCGAATAGAATTATTCGAAAAAAATTTAAATAGAAAAACTCTTTTCAAAACCTTATGCATGAGGGAGGGAGGGAGGGAGGGAGAGAGGGAGAGCCTGACGCCGGAGACGACCTCTGTTTGCCTTGATTTTGGTACCAATCTCTTCGTTTCAAAGAGTAGATCAACGTTGGTGAAGAAAGTTTTTGAAGGTAATCTCTCAAACTCTCAATTTTTGCCCGAGAAGTTTTGAATTTTTGGGATTTTGTTCACCTGTGATTTGAGGTCGATTTCTTGGTGTTTTTAGCAAGAATTGACCGGAAAGAAGATAAGAAACGTGTTGGAAACGAGTTTTGGTGAAAAAATGAGTAAAAAAAATACAATTTTCTGACCCTGAGATGTCGTCGGCTCTCGGCCATCGACGACCGAGTTAACTCGGTCGACAGGCGAGTCCACTCGAGCACTGGGCAGAGTCGACTCAGGTCCAAGGCCGAGTTAGGCTTGGGCTGGGTCAGGACCAGACCATTTCGTGCTGGGTTCGACCCAGACCCAGTTGGGGTCTGCCGGGTCCGACCAAAGCTTAGTTAGGTCGGGTTTGTCCAGGTCAGACTGGATCAGTCCGATCAGTTCAAGGCCGATCTGATCCGACCCGAATTGGGTCCGACACAAACCGGACCCGACCCGGAAGAGGTAAAAAGAAAAGATCAAAGGCAACGGTCAACGTTGACTGTTGACTTTGGTCCAAATGTTAACTCAAGCCGTTGGGCCCGTTTTCGTCCTGACTCCTAGTTTATATAGTTTTTAACCCCTATTAGAACTTAACGGGATTCGTCTTTTGTTTTGATTCCCAGAGTTAGAAGATTTTGCTGAGTTTGAAACGATTCCCGAGGAGTCACCGGCTGCCGAGATTAGAAGGACTCGCCACAAGGGTATGAGTTATTATACTTATTACGTTATATCTAGCTTAGCGTGTACGTATATTAATTTTAGTGGGATACCACTAGTATTGACATCGACATTTTATTAGCATGTGTATTCTACATTATTTAGGCATGTACACATTTTGCTTGATTTATACTGCCTAGTTGAATTTAAATGTCATGTGTTACTCGCCCTAGTCGATAGGCTCGATTTGAGATTTATCGTGAAATTCGTTATATTATCATGCATATAGGTTTATTTATGCATTGATTTTCCATTGTGCCCTTTGGAGTTTGATACTGGAGAAAATTGTTTGACACTTTCAACCAGGCCCATACGTTAAGAGTATCAGAGGGTTTGTCCCAGATACACCCGTATTTGAGGGTTGCTGTGGTACTTCCTACACTTATTTGGATAGGGTCCTCCTCTTTAATTTGGAGTTGCGGTACTCCCCTCAAATGGAGGAAGAGGCTTGGACGCTATAGCTCTCCCCATTACCCGACCTAGCCAAGGTATGGCTGATTCGTTTGATCCTCCTGTTGGATTGACTTTTCTCTTCTCTCTAAGAGGCTTAGCTGGTGTTATTGCGGTCTTTCTTTGTGGTGTGGTTTGGATGATCCTTGAATGACCTCCATTTTCACTGTTCAACTGGCTATATATAATAGTATTGCTGATGTGAGCCTATTTTTACTACACCTACTTTATTTTTTTAAAGATAGCCCCATCAATCGTTTTAAAAAAAATGATGAAAAGAATTTAATAACATTAAAATCGGTTTTGAATTTTAAAACACGTGCATTGATTTTAAATGGACATGCAAAATATGATAAGTGGTATGTATAACATCTCATATTGAGTTTGTCACTCAGCTCAACAACTTCCCTCTCTACAGGTAAAGGAAGGAGGACTAGAAAATGAATCGGATCTGCGCCAGTTTCCTTTGAGTCACCATCATTTTATTCTTTTAAATTTGAATATATAAGAACATATTTTGGATTGTACCGTACATTGTGGATTTAATTATTTTAATGTTTCTGTATTCCTACAATTGCTTGTATCATCCCATTTGTTATTGCGAGTGGTCATGGATTGGTGATAAAACTTCTACACAAAACTTTAGGTTAGACGGTGGGCCTCTCCGAGATTGATTGTTTAGCATGGCGTTTCTGTTAGACTCCCTTCCAGGTCGTGACAGAAATTTATTGGTATCAAAGCACAATGGTCCATAATCATCTGAGTGACAAATGGTAATGTAGTACAATCTCATGTTTTTTAGAAATGTCAAAATGCCACAATTGAGAGTTCCTCAGAATCCCAAAAAGGACCTTAGCTCAATTTTCGCTCTACTGGAGGCTTTGATGAACCTGGCGAGCAGTGCTTAGACTCCACCTCCGACCTCAGTTACCACCCCTAGTCCGATCTCTACTCCGACGACCTCTAGAGGGGTCCATTTTTTGGAGTTCAATCAATTCAACCCTTCTACCTTTGTGGGCAACACTGATACGGTTGAGGCGAAAAATTGGCTTGAAGTGATGAATCTTAACTTCGAGACCTCTAGACACCAGTAGAATCCAGAATTTTGATAGCTGCATATTTTCTGAGGGAGACAGCCAGACGTTGGTCGTTGGTGGACGGTCATTCGCAGTCAGTATGACGTCGATACTATGGGATGAGGTGAGTTTACTTCTCTATTCTGAGGTCAGTTTAGTAGCAGGGAGTACAGGGGTATTATGACCAGAGCCTACAACGAGCTGGTCCAGGGGTCCATGACTGTGACAGCCTACTATGACAGATTTATCCACCTGGTGCCCTACTCCGGAGGAGTCAACGTGGAGGTGCAAGTTATCAAGTTGGTTCAAGGCCTAAATTTTAATATCAAGCGAACTATGGCTGTAAACTAGTATGATACACTGCTTTGAGTGTATGAGGTCGCCTTGAGGATAGAGAGAATGCACACCTCAGGCAATGACACTTTCTAGTACAGGTCAGACAGCTAGTCTTCAAGGAGAAAGATGACCAAGAAGAACCTGGGGCAGGTGTCAAACCAGGGTTTCAGTGTGAGCCGCTCTTCCGGGTCTAGTGGTGGCTCATCTGGGAGCAATAGATACTCCCCTTACATCTGCCATTCCTGTGGCCAACCGGGTCATCTCAAGAGGAACTGTTCACTGAACCAACCTTAGGGGTAGCAGCCGCGACTCTCCTTCCTTACTCCCTCAGCTATCGAGTCGTTCTCCTTGTTGGGTCAGAATCGGGGACAAACCCGACCCTCTCTCCAGTAGACTTGGATGCAAACTCGCCTCAACATTAAGCAGAGGATATGTCTTTCGGTGATACTCTTTATCGACCCATCGGACAACCCTTGACTATGGGTTCACCTCATCAACAACAGCAGAGAACATGAGGATTTTGAGGACACCATAGATCTATCTCCAGGGGCGGCGGCCGCGGTCGGGATTATGAGGGCAAGGGAGTTGCCGGTCAGTCTTGTATAGTAGACCAGACCGAATACTATCTAGTGCCTGATCAGCCGACAGTAGTGGACGGTACTATCCTCATCTTCCATACTTTTGCACGAGTGTTTATCGACTCTGGGGCGTCACACTATTTTATATCTGCTACATTTGCTAAAGTGTTGGAGTTACCCATCGTAGAGATGGAGACTTCTTTCTTTTTGAATACTCTGTTAGGCGACAGAAGTGGAGTTACATACATGTGCAAGGCAATTTGTGCGGTCATCGAAGATTGTAAATTTTCAACCGATCTAATCATCCTACTTATGGGTCAATTCGATGTCATTCTTGGCTGTGATTGGTTGATGAAGTATCCGGCGTTAGTGAATTGCTATCTGAGGCGGGTCACTGTTATCTCAAAGACTGGTAGAGTTGTCGTCTATCACCGACGTCCCAGTGAGGAGATTATAAACTCCCTTTTTCGAGTATACCTTGGAGGCAGGAGCGGACTGGAACAATATGAAGGACTTTGGTCGATGGACCTTGATATTGAAACCGCGGTGCAAGAGAGGGATGTCTTGTTCGTCAAAGAGTATGATGACATCTTTTTTGAAGAGTTACCGGGTTTACCTCCAGATCGGGGATCGAATTTTGCATCGATCTAGTTCCGGGAGCCACTCCAGTTTCTATTCCCGTATACATGATGCAACCTGCAGAATTAGTTGGACTGCGTAGGCAGTTGGATGAACTGAAGAACAAAGGATTTATACAAGAGAGTATGTCACCATGGGGCTCTCCCGTCTTGTTTGCAAAGAAAGTGGATGGGTTGTTGAGGTTGTGTGTGGATTATCGAAGGTTGAATCGGGTTATTGTTAAGAACAAGTACTCGCTACCACACATTGAAGACCTCTTTGATCAGCTCGGGGGTTCACAAGATTTCTCGAAGATTGATTTGAGGACGGAATATCATGACGTGAAGTTCCTCGAGGAAGATATACCCAAAATCGTTTTTCAAACCAGATATGGATACTTCAAGTACTTGGTCCTACCGTTCGGGCTAACTAATGCGCCAACGATGTTTATGGACTTTATGAATCGGATCTTCCGGTTATATTTGGAACGATTTGTGGTAGTTTTCATTAATGACATCCTAGTATATTCAAGGAATCGCTGTGAACATTGTGAGCACCTTCATATTGTCCTGCAAAATTTAAGGAAGCACGAGTTATATGCCAAGCAAAGCAAGTGTGACTTTTGGATGACCGATGTGAAGTTCTTGGGTCCTGTGGTTTCGCGGGAGGGTATTTTGGTAGACCCTACGAAGATAGAGGCTGTAATGGATTGGCAACCACCTGAGAATGTCTCTGAGATTCGCAGCTTCTTAAGCTTAGCAGGATATTACCGGCATTTTGTGGATAATTTCTCTTCCATTGTAGCGCCGATTACCAAACTCATCCGTAAGAATGTGCGGTTTGTTTCGAATGAAAACTATCAGAAGGCATTTGAAGAACTGAAGGAAAGTTAACCAGTGCTCCGATTCTGACAGTTCCCAACAGAAACCTGTCCTATGCCGTGTATACTGATGCCTCAAGGGTTGGTCTAGGTTGCGTTTTGATGCGACAAGGTAAGGTAGTTGCGTATGCCTCCCGGCAGTTAAAGCCCCACATGCAGAACTACCCCACCCACGTTTTAGAGCTCGCCTCCATTGTCTTTACTTTAAAGATATGGAAGAGCTATTTATATGGAGTCAGCTTTCAGGTTTTTTCCGATCATAAGAGTCTGAAGTGCTTATTCACTCAGACAGAGTTCAACTTGAGGCAGCATAGGTGGATGGAATATTTGGAGGATTATAATTTTAGCTTGGAGTATTATCCTGACAAGGCTAATGTCATTGCGTATGCATTAAGCCAGTATTCTTGCGCTTCACTATCCTGCTTGATTCTGGATTAGTCAAAAAATCTAGGACAATCAAAGATTTTGAGTTAAATTATCATGATACTGAAAGCATGACATATGTCTACCATATCGTGGCTACACCTTCGATGCTCACAAGGGTGAAACAACTACAGTGTCAAGATGAGGAGCTCGTAGCAAAGGTGGAATAACTCCAGAATGGGGAACAACTTGAGGGTTGGTCAGTGAACGTCAATGGTGATCTATTCTACCATGGTAAGGTAGCAGTTCCCAACCTCGCCAATTTGAGAAAAACCATCCTAGATGAAGCTCACAAATCTAGTTTTGCTATTCATCCAAGCAGTACAAAGATGTATCAAGATTTGAAGCGTCAATATTGGTGGGCTGACATAAAGAGAGAAGTAGAAGAATTTGTTGTCGAATGTATGACTTGCCAACGGGTTAAAGTCGAACACCAGCGACCGATAAGTTTGCTCCAGCCATTTTCTATTCCGGAATGGAAGTGGGAGGAGGTCACTATGGACTTCGTTACCCATCTCCCTATGACTCCTTAGAGATTTGATGCTATCTGGGTTATTGTGGATAGGCTGACAAAGTCGGCACATTTCATCTCCGTTTGGATGACTTTCTTTGTTGCCAAGCTCAGCCGATTATATGTGCACAACATTGTTCGTCTTCATGGAGTACCCTTGAGCATAGTGTCTGACCGTGATCCTTGTTTTACCTCGGAGTTGTGGAGAAGATTGCAAAAGGAGCTTGGTACGAAGACTAAATTCAGCACTACACATCATCCTCAAACAGATGGACAGTACGAGAGGACCATTCAGATATTGGAAGACATGTTGATGTCTTGTGTTCTGAATTTTGGTAATAGTTGGATCAAGCACTAGCCACTTGTGGAGTTTGAATACAATAACAGCTTCCAGACCAGCATCAGAGTCTCACCGTTTGAGACACTGTATGGCCGGCCATGTTGTTTCCCTTTGTGTTGGGCTGAAAAAGAGAAACGACTTACACTTGGGCCTGATATCATCTGAGAGACCACTGAGAAGATCCACTAGATCTGTGAAAGACTGAAGGTAGTGCAGAGCCGACAGAAGAGTTATGCTGACTTGAAAAGACGCGAGGTAGAATTCGAGGCTAGAGACTTCGTCTTTGTGAATGTTCATCCTACTCGTGGTGTCAGCCGGTTTGGGGTGAAGGGAAAGTTAGCCCTGAGGTATATTGGGTCATTTCAGATTGTTGAGAGGATTAGAGTGGTAGCTTACCAGCTGGATTTGCCTCCACGGTTGGGACATGTGCACAATATTTTTCATATATCCCAACTAAGAAAGTACATTCTAGAACCGTCTCACAATGTTTCGTAGAATGATGTGCTCGTCTAGGTTGACATGACGTACGATGAGGAGCCGAAAAGAATTTTGAGACGCGAGCTTCACCTGCTACGTCATCAAGAAGTTTCGTACTTTCTAATGCTGTTGAAGAACCACACATGAGAAGAAGCTACTTGGGAGCTTGAGTCCGAGATGACGGAGAGATACCCTTATCTTTTCTATGATATGTAGTTTAGGCGAATTTCGGGGAAGAAATTCATAAAAAAGAGGAAAAGATGTAAAATCCGCTAAAATTTAATAAAGATAAATTTACGAATAAATATTTTGAGAATTTTTAAGTGAAAATTTAATCCTGAATGCCCAAATTATTTAAAAATTAAGGCATACAAATTTTTGGAAAAATTAAAGAAATAAATTAAAATTTTATGTTTATGTTCGTGGGTTTTAAGTAAATTAAATTCACAGGAGAAGAACGTCACAATTTATCGAAGGAAATTATTCTGGAAAAATTTAAATCGAAAATCATTAAATGGATTTAATATAAATTAAAAACAAAAAAAAATGAAACGATAAGGTTTTGTTTCATTCAGAAGAAACGAGAGAGAGAGAGAGAGAGAGAGAGAGAGAGAGAGAGAGAGAGAGAGGGAGAGGCCTACGCTGGAGACGACCTCTGATCGGCCTGATTTTGGTACCAATCTCTTCGTCTCGAAGAGTAGATCAACGTTGGTTAAGAAAGTTTTTGAAGGTAATCTCTCAAACTCTCAATTTTTACTCGAGAAGTTTCGGGTTTTTGGGATTTTGTTAATCTGTGATTTGAGGTCGATTGCTTGGTGTTTTTAGTAGAAATCGATCGGAAAGAAGATAAGAAACGTGTTGGATATGAGTTTTGGCAAAAAGAAATATTGAAAAAACACAATTTTCTGACCCTAAGATGTCGCCAACGCTCAGCCGTGGGCTGAGTCAACTAGGGCACTAGGTCGAGTCGACTCGGGTCCAAGGCTGAGTTGGGCGTGAGCTGGGTCAGGACCAGCCCATTTAGGGCTGAGTTTCACCTGGACCCAACTGGGGCCTGCTTGTAACACGTGAGGGCAATTTGGTAATTTGTATTTATTTTAAAATTTAAAAAAAAAATAGAATTTGTGAAACACCCGAATGGCTTCGCGAGGAAGCCATTCGGTTGTTTCCTCTGTGCACCCGAGAGAGAAGACGACCGGGAGCAGGGCGATCGCGTGCTGGAGTCGGAGCTGCGACGGCCGACGAGCGCGAGCGTGAGGTGTGAGTTGCGAGCAGGGGCTGCTATTCCGACGAACCGGAGCCGTTCGGTTCCAGCAACTCGAGTTCCCGAAGTGAAAGCCGAGTGTTCGGCCGACGACCCCGAGGGGCTGATTTCCGGCCAATTCTGCCGCCAACGACCAGACTTGTTGCTGGAGTCCTTCTCCCACCCGAGTGCTGGACGCCACCACTTGGTAAGTCCTCTCCCTCTGCTGTCCTGTCCGTATGAACCGAGACTGATGTTCAGCTCCTCTTCGTTTCTTTTCTCTCTTTAAATTTGGCTGCAAATGTGAGGGGATTGAGAGGGTGAGTGTGTAGATTAGCAAGTGGACAGCAGGAGACCGGTGAGAGGGAGGGAGGCCGAGGGTGAAGGTTGAGCCAAAATTCAGATTTTGTGTTTGAATTTCTGATTTTCAGGTTAGATTGTGCTTAATAGGCGAAATGTGAGTGTTCGGTGCAGAGAACTTGCGGGATTTGCCCGAAGTTGAGATTTCGGCTATTTTTCGTATAAAAACAGCTTCTGTTTTTGGCTGTTTTGGCTAGGCTTAAGTTGATCATTCCAAATTCTGTCTTTGTGGGTTAAAGTAGGTTGTTAGAAGAGTGTGTGGCCACTGGAATCGTTCGATTCCGATATTCGACGCAAAAGTTATGCGCGTCGGAAGTTTATGCGGGATTTTTATTTAAGTCAAATTAGTGACCGTTTTTCGTGGAAATTCGACGTGTGAGAGTAGCATAGCCATTTTGATGCATATAACTAGTTGAGGGTGAGTTTTGGTTGAAGGGAAGTGAAAATGTGAAATTTTAATAAAAATGGCAGATTCGGTTATTTGCGTTTTTTGCCTATCTGCGGCCTACCGATTTAAAATCCGTCTTGGGATGTTAAACTAGGTTCCTAAGGGAACGTTTAGCCACTTGAATCGTTTGATTCCGTTGACGGACGCAAAAGTTATGCGCATCCGAACGTTGAGCTGGTATTCGGCCAAACCAAACCAATGGACCGTTTTAGTTGGAATTTAATGAGTGTAGTTAGATAAGGTTATTTTTAGCTAATTGGTAAATGTTGGGAGAAATACTGATGAGAAATTGGTTGTGTTTTAGGTTGAGGCTTCCTGTTGGCGAATCTGTGTATCGAGCGAGCTTAGTACGCCAGGTAAGTAGTGCATGCATGTGTTTTGCCCAAGTGGGCCTACACTGTAGAACTTTAGTGTTTATGTGATTGATTGCGGTGTGTATGCGTATTGTGTGACATGCATCATATTTTTTTAAAACGGGAACGAATTTGATTTTTTTAGCATGCTTTGATGTATGAGGTGAGACGTGTGGCGGTGGTACCGCGGATCCCGCTAGTGTGTGGGCCGGTGCTTCACCAGTCGCGGATCCTACTCGAGGGGTGGGCCGGCTGGGCCGTCATGCGGCGTGAATGTGTTGACGGTGAGGATATGGGCAGTGGTATCGCGGATCCTACTAGTGTGTGGGCCGGTGCAACACCAGTCGCGGATCCTACTCAAGGGGTGGGCCGGCTGGGCTGTCGCGAAACGTGTGCGTGTGGCAACTGTGGCCCCGTGCTGGGGAGGCTGGGACGGGGGCGACGTGTCAGGGTGTAGAGTGGCGCGAGGTACACCCTTACCCTGATGTGGTTGCCGTGTGGTGATGCGTGGGTGTAGCTTGTGGGCTTCATTGCTGGGGAGTCCGGGACGGTGGCGACGTGTCAGGGTATAGGGTGGCGTGAGGTTCCTCCTTACCCTGGTGCGGCTGCACTACGCGTCACAGATGTGACAACATGAGTGTGAGTGTAGAGACTGCATGTGATAGGATTGCATTGTCGGCTTTTACTTTCATATCGTATTACTTACTGAACGTTAGGCTTATGTTGTGTGTTCTGTGGTGTAGGTGCTGACGATACCGCTGGTGAGCCTCGAGAGCCTAGTCCAGAGGCGTAGGATGGTTGGCGGCGTGCACCCGAGGCACCGGATGGCCGATTTTTGTTAGGGCGACCCGACCCGTGGTGGTGGTAGGTGATAGTGGATTTATCATTTCATGTTGGGTATTTGTGTAGATAGCGGAGTTGTATAGACATTGATCTTTTGAGATTGTATAGAGGAGTTGTAGTGTTTTGGAGGACTTTCTTCATTTGTATTTGATGGGTTCTTATTGTCTTCTTACTCTGATTTGGTTATGGTCATTTCTCTGGATGATGGATAGATAAACATTGTTGGATTATGGTGAATTGTGTGCAGGGTTTAAATTTTGGGATAGTCGGTTTTTAGTCGTTACTCTGCCGAAATTCCGGGAGAGAGGTTGGGAGTCGAGGAGATACGAAATAGGTTGAGGTGTGAACAGTAAATGCTAGAAAAAGGTAGATGAGCGTGGAAGTGTGGCGTGATCGCAGGTGCGCGGGGCACGCGGCCCTGCGGGTGCACACGGGTCATGCGGCGCCGGGTGAGGGCGTGCGCGCGGACGTGCTGTACAGAGGCAGGGTGCGTGGGGCACGCGGCGCTGTGAGCGTGCGCGAGATACAGTGACGTTGGGTTGGCACCGCGATGGTGTACGCGGGGTGTCGGAGTGGGGACGTGAGTGCTTGGGACCGGACTGGGTAGGTCATGGGGTGCGTGGGATTCTTTCCTAGGATTTCAAGTCTCACCGTTTTATCTCAAATTGTTTTTAAATGGTTTTCTTTTCCGCTGCATAGTTTTATGTTGAGGACTTCGTGTTTCTTCTTCGGGACGCGAGTTGTTTTTCGAATCGAGTCGAAAAATTTTCATACTCACAAATGTTCTTTTGAAAATGATTTGAAAACGAAAGGGGTATTGAATTGAGTTAGTTGTGTCAAGTGTTAGTGTGTGTGTGTAGTGTGTAGATGCACTGTAGCGCACCGAGAACGCGGGGTTTCTCGGGGTGTTACACTGCTAGGTCCGATCCGAGCCCAGCTGGGTCGGGTTCGTCCTGGCCGGATTAAATCGTCTGATCGGTTTGGGATCGATTCCAGTCGAACTGGGTCCAACACGAACCGGACCCAACCCGGACCAAGTCAAAAAAAGAGGATCAAAGTCAACGGTCAAATTTGACCGTTGACTTTGGACCAAAAGTCAACTCAAGCCGTTGGGCCCGTTTTCGCCCCGACTCTCAATTTATATCGTTTCTAACCTTTATTAGACCTTAGCTAGGTTTCTCCTTTGTTTTAATTCTCGGAGCCGGAGGATTTTGCTGAGTTTGAAACGATTCCCGAGGAGCCACGGGCTGCCGAAGTTAGGAGGACTCGCCACAGGGGTATGAGTGATTATACTTATTACGTTATACCTAGCTTAGCATGCACGTATATTAGCTTTAGTGGGATACTACTAGTATTGACGTCAACAATTTTACTAGCATGTGTGTTCTACGTTATTTAGGCATGTACACGTTTTGCTTTGATTTATACTGCTTAGCAGAGTTTAAATGTCATGTTTTACTTGTCCAAGCCGACGAGCTCGATTTGAGATTTATAATGAGATTTGTTATATTGTGATGCATATGAGTTTTATTTATGCATTAGTTTTCTATTGTGCCATTTGGAGATTGATACTGGAGAAAACCGTTTGACACTCTTAGCCGGGCCCATACACTGAGAGGATCTGAGAGTTTGTCTCAGATGTACCCATATTTGAGGGTTGTTGTGGTTCTCCACACACTTGTTTGAATAGGGTCCTCCCTCTTAAAATTTGGAGCTACAGTACTCCCCGCGAATGGAGAAGAGAGTTGGACGTTGTGGCTCTCCCCATTACTTGATCTGGCCAGTATCTGTTTGTTGCTACCCTTGGTTGATAAGTCCCGTGTGCGGTGTTCCCGAGGGCCCAGGGTATGGTTGATTCGTTTAATCATTCCTAGTGGGTTGACCTTTCTCTTTTTCCTAAGAAGCTCTGCTGGTGTTATCGTGACATTTCTTTGCGGTGTAGTTCGAAAGATCCTTGAATGACCTCTTTTTTCACTGATCATCTGGCTATATACGATAGTATTGTTGATGTGGACATATTTTTACTACATCTACTTTATTTTTTTAAAGATAGCTTTGTCAATCGTTTTAAAAAAAATGATAAAGAGAATTTAATAACATGAAACCTGTTTTGAATTTTAAAACACGTGCATTGATTTTAAACGGGCATGCATAATGTGATAAGTGGTAGATATAACATTTCATACTGAGTTTGTTACTTATCTCAACGACGCTTATCTCTATAGGTAAAGAAAGAAGGAATAGGAAATGAATCAGATCTGCGCCGGTTTCTTTTGAGTCACCATCATTTTATTTTTTTACATTTAAATATGTAAAGACATATTTTAGATTGTACCGTACATTGTGCATTTAATTATTTTAATTTTCCTGTATTTTTACGATTGTTTGTATCCTCCCATTTGTTATTACCGAGAGGTCATGGATTGGTAATAAAACTTCCACACAAAGTTTTAAGTTAGACGGTAGGCTTTCCCGAGATTGATCGTTTAGTCTGACGTTTATGTTAGGCTCCTTCCCGGATCGTGACACAAGGATTAGAGGAAAAGATGCAGAGTTTGATGCTTCTGGGTGTTTCTTCGAGCGCAATGCCGCAGCCAAGATTGAATCAAGATGAACCAGGTGTTTCGAGCGCAATGCCACAGCCACGATCGAATCAAGATGAGGATAAGAATCTGAAAGAGTGGCTAAAACATCACAAAAATGAAGATAGGAACGCCATGAATGGACTGGGGGTTTTGGCAATTGATTTAAAGAGTAATTGGTCTCAGCTGCTGTTGGAGTTTATGATTATAATGCCTGACCAAGAGGGCATAGAGGAGAAGCTAAGAACGTTCAAATCGACATTAACAGCTCTGCATGAAGACGATGATACATTAATCATGAAGAAGATGGTCACTGTAATGGAAATAGTGGAAAATGAAGTCTTTGACAAGATAACAAAAGCAGGAATCTTTGTATCTCTGGAGGAAAGAAAAGTCTGCGCCCCCCAATTCAACAGAGTTGATGGAAGAATCAGTACCTGAAATCAAATCCGGTCTCGGGCAATGCAATGCTCAGCTGAGGGCGATTGAATCCAAGGTAAATGAGCTTAAGACACTGATTTCATGCGATTTTGAATCTGAGAAGTTTAGAGCTGAGGATAATAGTAATGTGGGATCGAGTGAAAAAGGATAAGAAAGCAGAAGGGTCAGAGCAGACAGGAAATGTAGTATATAGCTATCCTATACAGCTGTTTCTGAAGATGTAACTCAAGATACCTGCCCAAGATTTTTGAATATGCAATTCCCATCTTTTACGCAATTTTTAGCAAAAATCTAAATAAAATGGAAGCAAAGTGTAAATTTACAGATCCAAAATTTGAACACCAACTCAAAAAATTTTCACAAATTTTAGGGTAATCCAGAAAGCATGGCTAAGCAGCCTAGCAAGCTTGTTGGTAAGGACATTGGGCTGGGCGGCTATCTCCACAATCTCTTTCCTCTTCTCGTCAATTTCAGCGCAGCAAGTCCTGAAATATACCTTGAAGTTGACAGGGAAAGGTAGAGAGGAAACAAAAACAATCACCTGTTGTGCATCATAAGTACTTCAAGTTACTTGGCATTGTGCACAACAAATTTCTTAAAACCATTTGGGAGACGATGGCGGGTTTTCTTGTCAGAGCCATATCCAATATTAGGCATCAGAGTGCATCCTTGAACTTTCTTCTCACCCAAGAATCGATACCATTGGTCTATGATAATTTTCCTGTGGATATAGGTTGAAGCAGAGTTTCGAATCTTGGAGGACACAATCATATATCACATAATAGTAATGAACAGAGAGCCAAGCGGTCAAATATCATGCAAAATCATCTAAAACTCAGTGATAGAGAATGTACACTTCTATATAGTAACAGAAAGCTTAAAGAAGCAAAGCCAACTGTGTCGCAAGACTGGTGTTATATTTTATTTATGCCCTAAAACGAAATGTCCAGACACAAAGATTAATTCAGGACATTAGATACCAAGGGCAAAAAGCTTTTAAATGCCAGGTAAAATTACCTTGTAGATATAAGAGCTTGCTAAAATTAAGGATCAATATGCAATCTCAGTCGAAAGATTGTGATAAATTTTCATAATCATGAGTCAGCCATAAAGGTATGATTCCCATCATAGATTGAGAAATAACAAGCTACAATGTTAACCACAAGGAAATGGAATAATGTAATTATTTTTTTTATAAATTAATAGAAATATGCACCTTAGGTCAGATGGTAGTGCATGCTGTATTTCATCATCAATTACAGACTAATTGGGTTAACATCATCATGCCTTGTGCATATATTCAATAACTATTTCATGTTAATGAAAATAAAGCAAATGATCATCCAAATGATTTTAATAGGATGAGATAGAATGTGAATGACAACCACACTAACTTGCACCAATTGGCCACAAGTAACACTGGCTGTCAAAAGATATCATCATCTGTTGTATTGCCATTAATGAACAAATGTAGCCAAAACATACATGTTTCCTTTTTGAGAGAAGACAAACGATTTCAAGAGGATCAGATAAAATGTCAATGACTATCACAAACTTAAAGCGCTAGAATGCAAGTAAGAATGGGCATCAAAAGAAATCATTGCGTTCTCTAGAACTGCTGTAAACATTTACAGAATACATCATGGGAAAGACAGAAATTTTTTCCACACTGAAGAACATCGACCATATTGAACTCATCAGCGTTAAAAATTAATTAAAAAACGAAAGAGGATCACAGTCGATCACCGGATCACCATACAGCATCCGAAGATACAAGTTAGACTGGTAGTCAAATGTTATCATCATGTCAGCGACTTTATTTTAAAAAACATAGTGTAAAACTAGAAGCTTTGAAACAAGAAAATAAGGAGAACAACAAAACAAAAACAGAGGAATCAGAAAATTCAGGTCAATCACCATATTACGTCCAGAGACGCAAATAAGACTGGGGCGACAAAAATCTTCATCACATTCCTCATTACAATTACCAACCAACTAACTGGTATAACATATCAATCCATGTAAAGAAAAAATATAGATTCCCATTTCTAAATCAAATAAACTAATGCATGAATATTACTTTACGAATGAAATCTGATATATAACTTGACTGAGATCTTCCGATCGGTCCGGGGCCTCTTAAACTTCTTAACCCGCTTCTTCGCGACCTTTTTCGTTAGCAACGGCACCGCCATTTCTAACCGCCTAACAATTTCTAAAAGTATTCCTTGAGCCACAATAAAGTAAATCCATAAAGAACTATCACTCTGTGACCACAAGCTATTGACAGCAATATCCAGCAAATACAATCAATCCTTAAAGCAAAAAACAAAACAAAGCTCATAAACAGAGAGAGAGAGAGAGAGAGAGAGAGAGAGAGAGAGAGAGAGAGAGAGAGTATAATGGAGTGGGGCGGGGGGCAGGCGCTTACAGAGCGGTGAACATCGGACACTCAAGGTGGTTTTGCTAGAGAGATATATATATATATAGGCGGAGCGGAGCGAATTAGGGTTTTTCCACGTACACTCCGCCTGTCCTCGGTATGCGGTTTAGTAGAAGGCTCAATTGGGCGGCCTTCCCCAGTTATTACCATTTGGCCCGATAGAGAAATTCAATGAACTCAGAAAAATCGACTAGCCGAGCCTAGCCATGTCCAGCCCAAAAAGTTGTATTTGAAGTCTACGGCTTTTCACAACAGAGATTCATTCTCGTTGAATGCGTTGTCCGGTCTTTTTTAATTATGTTTTAGACTTTGGGTCTATATTTTGGAAATCAGATGTTAAACCAGCGGCTAACTTGATCAGCTTGACACTGTAGTGGGCTCAACTCGATTAGAAAATTTTTTTTAAATAGTTTCGTTAACTTCGACTCGTTAGGCCACTAAATTCGTTAAGCCTGTCTCGTATAATTCGTTAGTCTTAGTGAAACATTGTTTCAAAGTTGGCTCAACTCGATCGACACGTATGTCATTCTTAATTGCAAATGATTAGTAATTCAATAAGAGTCAACCTAATTAGTACGTGAATAATTTGTAATAATGCAACTATCAAATATTTGTAATCATATCCATATGATAAATTTTTATTAGATCATTTCAAATAATTTTTTTACTAATACATGTCATTTTATATATTAATAAAATAATTTGGTTAACTAAACGATTAATTATTATATTTTGACATTATAATGATAAATAATCATAATAGTTTTAATAACTAATTTTTTTTAGAAATATACATTAAATTTATATAAAATAGAAAACATTTATGCTTGTTTGGTTCGTTAGACTCGATTCATTAAAATTTATTAGACTCGTTCAGCATATTTAGCTTGACTCGCTTAATATTACCTCGCGAGCAACCTCAGGTTGAAAATCTTTTTGGTTGGTCTCGTTAGAATCGATTTGCTTAACTTGTTAGACTCGATAATCCAAATTTTTTTAAGTTCGGCTCGACTCCTTTGTCATCCTTAACGCAATCACATGGTTTTATCTTGCTTAACTATGTCCTCACATCTTTGATATGACAAGAATGTCACAAAATTATTATATGGATTTTTTTCAATTAAAACTCTAAATTTTGATTTTTTTTTAAACAAAATTCTAAACTATCAATCCTAACAATTCAAATCTTAAACTATCCAAAACTTAATAAATTAAATTCTCACAGATGTCCGATCACCTTCTGTTCATTGTTCAAACCCGAAAACGTATGGTTGGTTTAAAATGAATGGTAGTCCGTTCACTGTTCACGTACGGACGAAATTTCATTTTATAAATTAATTTTAAAAAATATCAAATGATAATGAATTTATTTAAAAATTTTACCACACATTCAACAAATTATGAGAAGATAATAGAAATTTTTTGTGATTTTATAACATCTGTAAGATTTATTGCAATTTTAGTAAATTTATTTATAAAATATACGTAAAATAATTATAATAAATCACACAAATGTTACAAAATCACTAAAATTTCTATATTATCTTACCATTATGTGGTAAACATATGGTAAAACTTTTAAGTATATCCAATATCGTTTGGTATTTTTTTCATTATACGTGAATAGAAACAAATGGTATTTTAAAAAAAAATATCAAACAATATTGGATTTACTTGAACATTTTATCACATATTTATCATATTATGAAAAGATAATGTAAAAATCTTTGTGATTTTCTAACATTTGTATAATTTATTGTAATTTTATTTTATAAAATATATTTAAAATAATTATAATAAATCATACAAGTATTAGAATATCATAAAAATTTGAAATTATCTTTACATATGTAATGAATATGTGGTAAAATTTTTCAATTAAATCTAATATCATTTGTATTTTTTAAAAATATCTCTCGTTTCTATTTACGTATAATGAAAAAATATCAAACGATATTGAATTTAATTGAAACTTTTATCACATGTTCAGAACATCATGAAAAGATAATTTCAAAATTTTTGTAATTTTATAATACTTGTATGATTTATTATAATTATTTTACATATATTCTATAAAATAATATACTAAAATTATAATAAATCGTACAAGTGTTATAAAACTATAAAAATTCTCATATTATCTTCTCATAATGTGGTGAATATGTGGTAAAATGTTTAAGTAAATCCAATATCGTTTAGTATTTTTTAAAAATTAATTTATAAAATAAAATTTCGTCTGTACGTGAATAGTGAACGGACGACTGTTCATTTTAGATCGGTTGTCTATTTTCGGGTGTGAACAGTGAATGAACTGTGATCGGTCGTCTATCAATATTTGATTTGTTAGATTTTAGATAATTTAATATTTAGATCGTTAAAATTAATAATTTAGAATTTTGTTAAAAAAAATTATAGATTACAGTTTAAATTAAAAAAAAAACCTAATCATATTTATAATAATAGATGATGAATACAAAAATATATATCAAATTTCAATGTTTTACTTTATAAATTTTTTAATAATAAATGAGGTAAATTTAATTTGTCAAAATCAAAACAGACAGGAGTTTATATAAAAACTTTCGTGTCTATTGGCTTGATCACATGTCTATTACTATATTCCTACAAAAAAAAAAAAAAAATTCTATTAATTTTGTGCTACAACTTATATTGGACAAATTTTTTTATTTAATTCAAACAGAATTTGGATCATGATGTTAATGCAATCACAACTATTGTTTATAGAACACTAAGTCAAAAATTAAAATTAATAAAAATAAAATAATAAAAAATTTTAAATAATAAAATAATAAATAATAATATTTATTATTATTATTATTATTTTATGTATTCTAATTACACGAGTATAATTAATTTGTATTATTTCTTATTCTAATTAAATTAGTTCTAATTACATTAGTTTTTTTATTTAAATTAAGAGACTGATATAGGCTATAAGTATTAGTTGCACATCATTACCTCTAATCAATCTTTTACCAACATAAATGTTTTACCTAATCACTTAGTTTTAGAATTCTCACATTTTTAATACTATAATCACCACTTTGAAAGAGGTATTTAATTTATATAAATATTTGGTCAAAAATTGAATTTGGCTCGAGACGAACATCTCAATAAATGAATATGTTTTTATTTTGAGACTAGCTTATTTCATAATAACTTGATCTATTAAGTTATATTACTTTGAAACTGGGGTTTACAATAGAAAGTACAAGTATTTTCTAAATTTGTGAAAGCCAAATCAATACATCCATTATTTCTTGAAATTGTGAATAATATTGTATTGAAATAAAAATTTCATAAATTAAAAATTATTAATTTTGTATTTTAATTATTTAAAAATTGAAGTTAATTTTTAATCTCTTCTCATGCATTATCCAATAATTCCATGACATGCCATCATTAAAGAGAATGTAGGATACCTATTGGCTACACGACAGATACTTACCTCTACGTCAGCGCACTTTATTTTGATGTTGACATGACTGATATTTTACATATAAAGTCCTGTACTTTACTAATTAGCTAGACTTGGTTTGGGATGTTCAAAACCGGATTAGTTTTAAATTTAAAATCAAACCCAACCGAATATATATTTTTTAGTTTATAAAAAATAGAATCAAAATTATCAATTCAATTTCAATTGCGTGGGGATTTAGTTGTAAATTCTTATAAAACAAATTAATATTAAAAAAATAATTTCTAGGTTTTAGAACAAGAAATCAAACTGAAATTTTCAATTCTTAAAAAGTAGAACAGAAAATGAGTTCTTTTATCTTAGGAACCGATTCAAACCAGATCAAAATTGATCTATTCGGTTTGATTCTTTGATTTGGCTCGGTTTTGCACACCCCTAATACATTAAAGAAAAAATTGTGAGTTTTCTTTTTACCAAATAATGATATCAAGAGAAAAGTTCAATTCAAATATTAAATATGGGGTTAGGGACGAGTTTACCCATAAACTTATTTTATATAAAAATCAACATTTAAACTATTTTCAAGGAACAAGTCAATCGTTGCCATCACGTCATGTTAAGTTCAGTCGCGGTCACCTGAATTCTAAGTATGGCAACTACGTTTAAGTGAGGGCGACTGCGGCAATTGTGTCGTTTAGGTCGCGGTGACCACATATATATTTGAGGTCAATTTCGACCTCAATTTTGATGCTAGTAAAAAGCTCGAAGTAGACCACAAGCTCCACCTAGCCAACCAAATTGGCATCCTACCCAAACAGGTCACAATTTGATTCAAAATAAGAGTGTCAGGGTCAAGGTGCAAAGGCTCGAGCATGACAATACCGCACTGCAACTCATGCTGGATCAAGTTTTAGCGAAGAAGAAGATGCTGGAGAACCATGTTGAGAGGCTAAAGCAAGAACTGGAAATGACTAAGAATTTGATTTGTGACTCTTGTAAGTTCAGCCAAACAGTAAATGACTAAGAGCCCTAATTTGCATGGCGATTTAAAGTTGTGATTGAACAACAACGATGTTCTGCAAATTGACGATGAGCTCTACGCCTTCTTAATTGGTGCGAATGGATGACGCAGTTCCTCCGACAGTTGAAGACTTTTCGATTTCTATTTGTTTTCCGAGAAAATCAAGGGAAAAATCGTGTAAAAAATCAAGGGAAAATCAAGAATCTAGAAAAATCCAATATATATGCGGTCGTCGCGGGCAATCATACCTAAACGAGGGCGATTGCGGTAGTCCTCCTCATTTAAACGTTGTCGTTCGCACTTAAAACATGGTTGCTCGCTGAACATAGTTTAAGATTTGATTTGTACCAAAAAATATTTTATGGGTCACCTTGTCTCTAACACCATAGTTTAAGGTTTAAATTGTATTTTTTCCTAATATCAATATTGTAAAAGAGTACATTATTAATCAGTGTGTTTAATTGATGAACATCGGCAAAGAACAACTACTCATTCTGTCGAGATCACGAGTTCTGCATTGATGACAAGGATTGGCCTTCAAATGA
This sequence comes from Begonia peltatifolia, assembly GCA_022433055.1. Classification (NCBI taxonomy): domain Eukaryota; kingdom Viridiplantae; phylum Streptophyta; class Magnoliopsida; order Cucurbitales; family Begoniaceae; genus Begonia; species Begonia peltatifolia. The sequence goes on from CM039523.1 coordinate 5,916,226, forward strand.
TCCGAATTAGAACCCACAAATAGAATACTAAATGTTATGGTTCTCGGTTTTGCCGAGAACACTTAAAGTGCAAGTGTGAAGGTGTTTAAACGAGATTAAATAGCAACAAGATTATGCGTAGATATTACCTTAAGAGTGATTATCAGAATCTTAAAGGATCAATGTAAAAAAAAATGGAGATGGATAATAGAAGAGCAAACCCGAGGCTGCCCAATAGGCAAGATTATACTCTTGGAAACGGGTTCTTCTAATGGAAGAAATCTCAATCTTAGGGAACTAATTTGGTCACTTTCTACTCTTTTCTCCTCTTAAGAGAGTGAGGGAGAAGGATGGAACTATGTTGCACCTCAAGAAACCATGACCTTGAGAGCAAAGAAAGTGCACTCCTCTTGGTTGCGAACAACCAAGGCAAACTTACCTTCAATTGGTAATGTAAAGAATCCTCTTGCTCCTTAGGAAAACAGTCGATATTTTATTTATCCAAAAAACCTGCATATATATTTTAAGAGGCGGTGAAGAGTTTGCAATAAAATAATAGAACAAGGAGCCGTTGAACTCATGCATGGCCGAGAAGGCAAAGAGTCCTTTGAGTGTGTGAGGCATTTTCAGCATGCAACCTTTCATGTCATCAATCCAAGTATGTCTCTATAGTTGCTTCAACTTGCCAAGTCATCAATCTAAGTGATGGTTGAGTTGAAAACGCAATATTAAGTAGAACATAATGGGTTTGGCAGAGTGGTTAGTTTGGTTGGGCCGAGTATGCTTGGACCTATTTGATCCATTTTGTGCAAAATCAATCATCACCTTCTATCTTAGCATACATCTAATTCTAACCACACAATGTAAATGCATGCATTATAAAAAGGCTAATGTTTGGCACAAAATACAAAATAAGCTAATGTTTCTACCATAGTTCAAAAGAAAATTGTTACACAGTTTTAAGTGATGGGAAGACAAATTCTCTCTTGAGTAGTCTTGGGCCGTGTCTCCTAAGTAAGGACATGCTTAGGTTGGTTCTTGTCTTGTGCATTGGGATCCCACTTCAAGTCTTCAAAGTCATGATCACCTACAAAAGAGAGAAAGTTGTTAGAAGATAAATCATAATCATGGGTCTTGGTTACTTGGGCTCTTGTGATGGGGCAATGGGGCATATCTATGTTAATGGGCTTACGAGGCATATCAATGTCATCCTCCCTAAGTGATTGAAGATTTGTCCTTAAATTCTTCAATTCGACCCCCTCTGTTTCTTCTTCGTTGCCTATATACGATGATAGATCCTGTACATTGAAAGTTATCGATACTCCATAATCACCAGCTAATTTCAACTTATAGGCATTGTTGTTAATATGTTCCAACACTTTGAAAGACCCATGGGCTCTAGGGAGAAGCTTAGATCGCTTCTTTTTGGGAAAGCATTCCTTGCGTAAGTAGAGCTAAACTAAATCCCTTCTTTAAATATAACCTCCTTACATCCTTTGTTGGATTGCCTTGCGTATTTTGCGTTCATCTTTTCAATATTCTTATGCATATTTTCGTGTAGTTTCTTAACCTGGGCCGCCTTGTCTGCTTTTAGTGGATTGACAAATTCATTACTTGATAAAGGTACAAGGTCTAGTGGTGAGGAAATGTTAAATCCATAGTCAACCTTAAAGGGTGTCTTTTGAGTAGTTGAATGGACGCTTCGGTTGTAGGCATATTCAATTCTAGGTAAATGTATATCCCAATAAGACAACTTTTTCCTACAACACTACGCAGTGGTGTTCCTAACGTCCTGTTAGCCGCTTCCGTTGGCCTGTCTGTTTGGGGATGGAATGAAGTACTGTAACAAAGTCTGATCCCTAACTTCTTCTACACTATTCTTCAAAAAGCATTTAGAAATTTAGTGTCCCTATATGATACTATTGAATAAGGTATTCTGTGAATATATACTATTTCCTTAAAGAACAAGTCTACAATATGGGTTGAGTCATTGGTTTTGGCCTAAGCAACAAAATGTTTCATCTTAGAGAAACGATCCACGACTACCATGATAGAATCTGTATTTCTAGCAGTTTGTGTTAGCTCAAGGACAAAATCCATACCTATTTCTACCCAAGGATGAGTTGGTACTGGCAAGGGTAAGTATAATTCTTGGAGAATGACTCTACTCTTGGCTTTCCGACATATAGTATACTACTTCACCACACAGTGCACATCTCTCTTCTTATGTGGCCAGAAGAAATGCTCTTTAAGCATGTTTAAGGTTTTTCCTTCGCTGAAATGGCCAACTAAGCCCCCGTTGTGAGCTTACTTAATGAAGCACTATCTTATACTTTCATTGGGAACACATAGCTTACCTCCTTTTAATAGATAGCCATCCAAAAGGCAATGATCTCCTTCGGCCTTATCTAAACACTTAGCATAGTGTGGTCCAAAGTCTAGATTCGTGTCATAATTGTCCTTGATTCACTCGAATCCAAAAAATTTATGTAACACTTGGGAATTTTTTGAGCAAATTAAATTCCCGCTCTAACAAAAAGAAATTATTAAACAAAAATCGTGAGGAGAAAATTGTCTGAAATTTTGGTGAATTAGAACACGTGAGGGCATTAAGGTAATTTACAAATTTAATTAAATAAAAAAATTTGTTAAAACATGAATGGCTTCGGTGAGGAGCCATTCACATTTTTCTGTCCAGCCGAAGAACCCGAGCACGATACGGTGAAGGAGACCCCGACGACAGCCTCAATCCCGGTGACATTCGACCGATTTTCGACCCTCTCCTCCATCGAAGAACGAAACCACTCGATTTCCTTCCTCTTTCCCACGCCTAAACCAGATGAAAATTCGGTAAGTCTCCACTGTTCTTTCTCTTTCTGAATAACCGATTGTGTAAGGTTCGAATTGGATTCAATTCCTAATGTTTTTATGCTAGGAAATAGAGTGTTTAGAGGTGAGTTACGAATGTTTGAACCGTGGACAGTGAATATCGAGATTTTGGAGGAACAACTGAGAGGATGTACTATGCAATTCGGGTTTTCTAAATTTGAAACCTTCAATTATGGTTAGATTATTCTTAATAGATTAGAATGTGATAGATTGGTGAGTAATTGAGTGAGTTTTGCTGAAAAACCGAGAAGGTGAAATTGTGGGCATAAAAACCGGTTCTGTTTTTGATATTTTTCACCTAGCTGTGGTTTATTGTTTTAAAATCTCTTTTAGCATGTTAAACTAGGTTCCTAGAGAAGCATTTAGCTATTAGAATCGAGCGATTCCGATAGCCGTAGTAAAAGTTATGCTCGTCCGAAGTTGGGTCAGTTTTTTTGGCCAAACCGAATTGGTGGGCTATTTTTGGTTGAGTTTTGGGTTTAGCTAGAAACCATGATTTTAGCGCGTATGGTGAGTTTTGATGTGAATGTTGATGAATGATGGTTTTGTTTTAGGTTGAGGTCGACATTTTGGTAGAACCGAGCACCATAGAAGCCGAGGACGTCAGGTAAGTAGTGTTTGCATGTGCGTTGCCCTTATAGACCTACAACATAAGACGGTAGGGATGCTTTGCATGTGTGGTATGTTTCGTATGTTTTGTTTTAGTCATGCATCATATTTTGAAAAGTGTAACGAAAATGAAATTGATTATGGTTTTAAGTACGAATGTGAAATGTGATATGTGAACGGTGAGGGTAACGGTTACGCGGCCTCAAAGAAAGTGATTCGCCCTTTGACGCAGAAGGAGAATCGACTTGGAAAACCTGATGTGCTTCCCAACTCTATAGGAGGATCGCTGACATGATTTTCTTGTGCGACTTTTGAGCCTCATTGCTGGTTGAGCTGGGACGGTGGCAACGTGTCAGGGGCAGTGTGGCGTAAGGGCCAACTACCTGGAGCGGCTGTACGACATGGCTTCGAATGAAGTGATTCGCCCTTCGACGCAGTAAGAGAATCGACTTGGGAAAACTGATCATTTCCCAACTCTATAGGAGGATCGTACAAAGGATGATAGAAAACATCAACATATGTGAGAAAGTAGAAATTGCATGTAATAGGATTACATTAACTGTTTTTACATTTCATATTGCACTACTTACTGAGCATTAGGCTTACGTTTTGTGTTATGTGGTGTAAGTGTTGTGGACATAGCCGGTGAGTTCCGAGAGCCCAGTCAGGGCGAGTAAGCAGTTGGTGGCGCATGACCAGAGCATTGGCTTACTAGACTGTGTTAGGGCGACCCGACCCGCAGAACATGTTTTGGGTATGGTGAGGTCTTTTGAGGGTTCATTTTGAGGAGTCCATGTCATGTGTATAGATCTCGTGCATAGATTTTGTGTATAGATTTTTGTGTATAGACTTTTATGGATTTTATAGTGGAGGGTATAGTTGATAGTTCGGTTTTCTCTTAAAAAATTCTGTTTTCTTTGGTAATTTCATCTGAGTTTTGATTTATAGTTTCGAGTGGTGATGGGAGATGATGCATATGGAGTTCTGCTTGGAGAATATTTCGTTATGTAGGTTTTTAGTGTTGTTTTGATTTACGAGTTGCCATTTTTGGGCGTTACTCTGCTAAAATTTTGGGAAGAACGCCGTGGGCTTAGGAGTGGCGCGTACGAGCGAACCACGGCTGCAGGTGGCACGCGGGGCGCTACGCCAAGCGGGGTGCACTGCGCGGAGGGTGCGCGCCGACTAAGCAAAGCACGCGCAGCGTGCTGCATTGGGTTTGGCTCTCGTTTTCTTTTGTGTTCTTTATTTTAAACCTTTTTTACGTTGTTTTCAAACCTTAATGGTGCGTGAACGTTTTCTGCTGCATATTTTTATTGAGTTTGAAATTTTTTATGCTTACAAATGTTCTTTTGAAACTAATTAGATAAAAATGTATAGTTAGGTTGGGTTGAGCGTGCATTGTCGCGGTCGTAGCTGCCGCGGGCCCCTCTCTCCCCGGGGTCACGATAGGTTATGGTCACAGGGTCGACATTTTTTAGTGGATTAGCTAACACCGCCAACCGCTGCATGTGAGTGCCCCATCAACTGTAAGTATTTCTTAGAACCATTGTCTTTTCCTTTAGACTTAGTAGATGTTATTCTATACAGGATTTGCACCATGGTTAGGGAGCCACGTAGAGTTGAGCCGCGTAGCGCTACAGATGATAGGGATGATGCCATCAGGCAGTTCACTAAGTTAGTCGATTGCCAGTCTCGGTAGCTTGAGCGGTTTATGAGTCGAGAGAACCAAGGCCATTCTAGTGGTAGTGCTTCGGCAGATCATGGTGGGGATAGATTTCACAGACTTCGGCCCCCAGTATTTGATGGACTATATTCGGATCCTCTTAGTGCTGAGGAGTGGGTTCGGAGTATGGAGGATATGGTGAATTACGCCATGGTGGACGATCGGGATAGAGTGTCCAGTGCCGCATTCCACCTAACCAAAGATGCTAGGTTTTGGTGGGATTCAGTGAAGGTCGCTGGAGATGTGAAAGCTATGACATGGGAGGAGTTCAAGACAGTGTTCTTCGGCAAATATTTCAACCATGCAGTAAGGACCCAAAAGATGGTGGAGTTTGCCTAGTTACGATAGACGGGTTCAGTGGCAGAGTATGTGAGGAGGTTTGAGGCGTTATCTCTGTTTGTCGGTCATTTGGTGAGCCTGAATAAGAACAAAGTACACCAATTCGTACAGGGATTGAAGCTAGAAATCTATATGGGTGTATGGATAGCAGGGAAGCATTGTATGCTCTATGAAAACATGGTTGCGAAAGCTTTAGACATAGAAGAGGCTGGGATAAAACTTCCTAGCTACAGGGAACCGCCTAAGGAGCAGCCCAGACGATTTTTCAGAGACGTATTGCCTCAACAAGGTGTTGGAAGGCCGTCGCAGCAGAAGGGCCTTAAAAGACCTAGTGTAGTCAGAATAGCCAGGGGAGCAGCAAGCGACCACAGGGACCATGATAATTGTCTGAAGTGTAGGAAGAACCACCTCGGCGAGTGCAGGATGGACTCAGGTCGATGTTATAAGTGTAATGAGACAGGTCACATTGCCAAGGATTGCCCGAAGACGAATCCGATTCGATGCTACAATTGCAACGAGCCAGGTCACTTTGCAAGGAACTGTCCAGCTTTGAGCAAGACCTCAGCGATAGTAGCACCGAGGTTCTTTGCCCTTATCGATCCAGATAATGCCTGCCAGCCATCGGTGATTTCAGATAGCATCTTTATTTCGAGCGCTGCAGCTTATACTCTTATCAATACGGGTGCTACGCATTCGTTTGAGTCTGCGACCTTCGTAGTTAAGGTGAATTTGGAGCTCAGGCCAGCGGGACAATTGTATGAGGTGATGTTGCTATTAAGGGAACATATATTTTCTGATCATATGGTATGGGGTGATATAGTGACAGTGGGGGAGAAAGCAGTTATATGCCGATCTTATCATACTCAACATGAAGGGGTATGAGGCTATCTTGGGGATGGATTGATTATTCAGATATTATGCTACGATAGACTGCATGACCAGGGAGATCCATTTCCGACCCCCGAGTGGAAAGGGCTACTCTTTTAAAACAGGGAAGGGTTTGAGTAGGATTTCAGCTGTGTCTTCTATGAGAGCCGAGCAGTTGTGTCGAGATGGGTGTATGGGCTTCTTGGTTAGCGTTATGGATGTGTGGTTTTAGGGGAGATTTAGCTTTAGAACATTCCCATTGTACAGGAGTTCCCATGGGTATTTCTAGAGGATTTGCCAGGTCTGCCCCCTGACAGGGAGATTGAGTATGTTATTGACGTGTACCTGGGAGTTGAACTAGTATGTAAGAACCCGTACAAGCTGGCACTTACTGAGTTGAAGGAGTTAAAGGCATAGCTAGAAGAATTGACAGATAAAGGCTTTATACGCCCTAGTTTCTTACCTTGGGGTGCTCTGGTACATTTCGTCAAGAAGAAAGACGGGTCACTATGCATGCGCATTGATTACAGGGAGCTTGAAAAATACGTACCCATTACCGAGGATAGACGACTTATTTGATCAGCTTCAAGGCGCTCAGGTATTTTCTAAGATTGATTTGAGGTCCGGTTATTACCGGTTGAAGGTTAAGGTGGAAGACATCCCGAATACAGCTTTTCGAACGAGGTACGGTCACTACGAGTTTTTGGCGATGTCTTTTGGGCTAACCAACGCCCCTGTAGCCTTCATAGACTTGATGAACTGAGTGTTCCGGGAATATTAGGACAGGTTTGTGATTGAATTCATTGACGACATTCTGAATTATTCACGAAGTGAGGAAGAGCACAAGGAGCACTTGAGGATCGTGCTGACGGCTCTGGGACGACACCAGCTATATGCTAAGTTCTCTACGTGTCAATTTTACTTGGATAAGACCAACTTCTTGGGGCACGTCATTTCCTATGAAGGTATTTCGCTTGATCCAGTGAAGGTTCACAGTTTTCTGGGATTGGTAAGGTACTATCGGAGATTCATTGAGGGATTCTCCAAGATTGCAACTCCTTTGACTCGATTGACCAAGAAGGATGTGAAGTATGGATGATCCGATGAGTGTGAATGCAGCTTCCAGACATTAAAGCAGAAGTTAACGACAACTCCCTTGCTGACACTTCCAGTGGAGGGTGAGAAGTTCAACATATATTGTGACACATCCAAGATAGGCTTGAGGTGCGTATTGATGCAGGGTGGGAAGGTGATTGCCTATGCTTCCAGGCAATTAAGACTTACGAGAAGAATTATCCCACACATGACTTGGAGTTAGAGGCAGTGGTCTTCGCACTGAAAATTTGGAGGTATTATTTGTATGGGCAGCAATGCGAGTTATTTTCAGACCACTAGAGTTTGAAGTACATTTTCACGCAAAAGGAACTTAACATGAGGCTGAGGAGGTGGCTGAACTTGTTAAGGACTATGACTTGGAAATCAAATATCATACAGGAAAGGCGAACGTGGTAGCAGATGCTTTGAGCCGAATATCCGCTTCAACGTCTGTTATGATATCTGAAGCACCTACCGAGCTGAATGCAGAAATTTGGAAGTTTGGATTAGAGATGATTTCTGACTTAGCAGCCACACTTGCGGCGATATCTTTGATGCCGACTATCCTAGATAAAATCAAACATGCCCAAGAGGACGATTCTGAATGAAACATGCTGAAATTGAGTATGGGGGCCAATGCTAGTTCCGAGCATAGCTATAGAGATGATAAGATTTTGAAGTTTCGGGATAGGTGATACATTCTGAAGAATAAGGAGCTGAGGAAGGAAATCCTGTCAGAAGCCCACTCGTCTTCTTTCTCTGTGCATCCTGGGAGCACTAAGATGTACAGGGATTTGAAGGAGTACTATCGGTGACCCAATATGAAGCGGGAGGTGGCCAAGTATGTTGAAACTTGCGTAGTATGCCAGCAGGTGAAGGCGGAACATCAGAGACCGTCAAGTATGCTTCAGCCACTGCCTATACCGGAGTGGAAATGGGAGCAAATAACTATGGATTTTGTGGTCGGGTTGCCGAAAACTACCAAGGGCCATGACAAGATCTGGGTGATTGTGGACAGGTTGTCGAAGTCATCCCACTTTTTACCTGTTAGGATGACTTACTCTATAGATCAGTTCGCCCAGTTACACATTCAGGAGATAGTCAGATTGCATAAAATCCTAGTGTCGATAGTGTCAGACTGAGACCCTAGGTTTACATCCAAGTTTTGGAAGAGTCTGTATAAGGCTATGGGTACCAGATTGGATTTTAATATGGCATTTCATCCGCAGACCGATGGACTGTTAGAGCAGACTATACAGATCTTGGAGAATATGCTTAGGGCCTGTCTATTGAAGTTTTAGGCAGCTTGGAGCAGATTCTTCCCATTGGTGGAATTGTCATGCAATAGCAGCTATTAGTCCACCATTGGTATGACACTGTACGAGACCTATACGGGAGAAAATGTAGGTCGCCATTATATTGGGATGAAGTTGGAGAGGCAACACTAGTCGGCCAGGAGATATTGCAGCAAACTGTCAAAAAAATTGCTATTATAAAGAAGAGAATTGAGGCAGCTCAAAGTCGACAGAAAAGTTAAGTAGATCAGAGGCGACGAGAGTTGGAGTTCAATGAAGGTGACGAGGTGTTTTTGAAGATCTTACCATTCAAGTGAGTGGTCAGATTTGGGAAAAGAGGGAAACGCAACCCTCGTTATGTTGGAGTATTTCTGATCGTTAAGAGGATAGGGAGAACTGCCTACAAGCTTCAGTTGCTCCCATCGATGGATGTCATTCACGATGTCTTCCATATTTTTATGTTGAGGAAGTGCATGCGTGATTCTTCTCAGGTGGTAGCACAAGAGGAGATAGATATTCAGCCGACACTGACTTACAAGGAAAAGCCAGTGAGGATATTGGGGTCAGCCGAGAAAGTATTGCGCAACAAGGAGATTCACTTACTCAAAGTTTTGTAGCGCAATCACACCGTGGAGTAGACCACTTAGGAAAGGCGGCAGAACATGGAGAGACAGTATCCAGAGCTATTTGGTACGTAAATTTTGAGTTCAAAATTTCTTGTAAGGAGGGTACAATGTAACAGTCGGGAATTTTTGAGCAAATTAAATTCCCGCTCTAACAAAAAAAAAAATTATTAAACGAAAATCGTGAGGAGAAAATTTCAGAGGAAATTTTTCGAAATATCAAAAAAATGAAAGAACGTATATTGCCAGAAATTTTGGTGAATTAGAACATGTGAAGGCATTAAGGTAATTTACAAATTTAATTAAATTTAAAAAAATTTGTTAAAACACGAGTGGCTTCGGTGATAAGCCATCCGTGTTTTTCTCTCGCATTTTTCTCTCCAGCCAAAGAACTCGAGCACGACGCGGTGAAGGAGACCCCGACGACAATCTCAATCCCGTTAACATTTGGTCGATTTTTGACCCTCTCCTCCACCGATGAACGAAACCATTCGGTTTCCTTCATCTTTCCCGCACATAAACTCGATGAAAATTCGATAAGTCTCCCTGTTCTTTCTCTTTCTGAATAACCGATTGTGTAAGGTTCGAATTGGATTCTATTCCTGATGTTTTTATGCTAGGAAATAGAGTGTTTAGAGGTGAGTTGCAAACGTTTGAATCGTGGATAGTGAATGTCCAGAATTTGGAGGAAAAACTGAGAGGGTGTACTGTGCAATTTAGGTTTTCTGAATTTGAAACCTCCAATTATGGTTAGATTATTTTTAATAGATTAGAATGTAATAGATTTGTGAGAAATTGAGCGAGTTTTGCTGAAAAACCGAGAAGGTGAAATTGTGGGCATAAAAACTGGTTCTATTTTTGGTATTGTCCACCTAGCTGTAGTTTATTGTTTTAAAGTTTCTTTTAGCATGTTAAACTAGGTTTTTAGAGGAGCATTTAGCTGTTGGAATCGAGTGATTCCGATAGCCGCAGCAAAAGTTATATACGTCCGCAGTTGGGTCAGGTTTTTTGGCCAAACGGAATTGGTGGGCCTTTTTGGTTTAGATTTTTGGGTTTAGCTAGAAACCATGAATTTAGCGCGTATGGTGAGTTTTGATGTGAATGTTGATGAGTGATGGTTTTGTTTTAGGTTGAGCCTGAAGTTTTGGTAGAACTGAGCACCACAGAACTCGAGAACGTCAGCTAAGTAGTGTTTGCATGTGCGTTACTCTTATAGGTCTACACCATATGACAGTAGGGATGATTTGCATGTGTTATATGTTTCGTATGTTTTGTTTCAGTCATGCATCATGTTTTGAAAAGTGTAATGAAAATGAATTTGAGTATGGTTTTAAGTACGAATGTGAAGTGTGATATGTGAACAGTGAGGGTAACAGTTACGCGGCCTCGACGAAAGTGATTCGCGCTTTGACGCAGAAGGAGAATTGACTTGGGAAACCATCCTCTTCCCAGCTCTGTTGGAGGATCGCTGACATGATTTTCATGTGCAGCTTTTGGGCCCATTACTGGTTGAGCTGGGATGGTGGCGATGTGTCAAGGGCAGTGTGGCGTAAGGGCTAACTACCTAGGACGGATGTACGACATAGGCTCGAAGGAAGTGATTAGCCCTTCGACGCAGTAAGAGAATCAACTTGAGAAAACTGATCCGTTTCCCAACTCTATAGGAGGATCGTACGAGCGATGATATAAAACAGCAACATGTGTGAGAAAGTAGAGATTGCATGTGATAGGATTGCATTAACCATTTTTATATTTCATATTGCATTACTTACTGAGCATTAGTGTTCTGTGGCGTAGGTGTTGTGGATATAACCGGGAGTTCCGAAGCCCAGTCAGGGGGAGTAGGCAGTTGGCGGCGCATGACCAGGGCATTGGCTTAGTGGACTGTGTTAGGGTGACCCGACCAGTGGAATATGTTTTGGGTATGGTGAGGTCTTTGGAGGGTTCATTTTGAAGAGTCCATGTCATGCGTATAGATCTCGTGCATAGATTTTGTGTATAGATTTCTGTGTATAGACTTTTGTGGATTTTATAGTGGATGGTACAATTGATAGTTCGGTTTTCTCTTAAAAACTCTTTTTGTTTTGGTAATTTAATCCGAGTTCTGATTTATAGTTTCCAGGGGTGATTGGAGATGATGCATATGGAGTTCTGCTTGGAAAATATTTTGTTATGCAGGTTTTTAATGTAGTTTTGATTTGGGAGTTACCATTTTTAGGTATTACTTTACCGAAATTTTGAGAATAACGTCGCGGGCTTTGGAGTGGTGCGTGAATGTTTTCTGCTACATATTTTTACCGAGTTTGAAATTTTTTATGCTTATAAATATTCTTTTGAAAACAATTAGATAAAATTGTATAGTTAGGTTGGGTTGAGCGTGCATTGTTGTGGCCCATCGCGGCCACAGGGGCCTCTCTCCCAGGGGTCGTGACAATCTAGTTCCAAGTTTAATTAGGAGAGTACGTTTCCTAGACAATGCATCTGGTACTACATTGTTATCTCCCTTAACATACTTCAAAACATAAGGAAATCTCTAAGAATTTCACCCATTTGCCATATCTCTGGTTTAATTTATTTTTACTCTGGATGTGCTTTAAGGATTCGTGATCGGTGTGTATAATGAATTATTTGGATAAGAGATAGTGTTGCCAATGCTATAATGTTCGTATGATGACATAGAATTCCTTGTCATACGTGGAATAATTAAGCACAACCCCTTTGAGATTTTCATTGAAGTATGCAAGTGGTCTTCTCTCGTGCATTAGAACGGCACCAATGCCAATTCCAGAGGCATCACTTTTGATTTCAAAGACCTTGTTGAAATCAGGGAAGTGCCAAAACAGGTGAGTGACATAACCTATCCTTAATATGCTCAAAGCTACGTTGGCACGCGAGTGTCTATTCAAATTGTTTTCCTTTCTTCGTACAGTCTGTAATCAGGGTTACAATTGAGCTGAAATCTTTGATAAACTTCCTATAGAATGAGGCTAATCGATGGAAGCTATGAAGTTCTGATACTCCATTAGGTGTAAGCTAGTCCTTCATGACCTTAATTTTTTCTCCATTAGCTTCCATTCTATTTTTAGAAATGACAAACCCTAAAAAGTATACATTTTCTTAAGCGAAAGAACATTTGCTTAAGTTTTCAAATAACTTGACTTTTCTAAGGGTTTAGAATAAGATACTAAGATGGTTCAAAAGTTGTGGGAGGTCCGTACTACACACCAATATATTGTCAAAGTATACAACCACGAATTTTCCTAGAAAATCCTTAAGTACGTAGTGCATTAATCGCATGAAGGTACTAGGTGCATTCACTTGAACAACCCATACTTAAACCTGAAGGCTATTTTCTATTCACCATCTTTTTTCATTCTGATTTGGTATTAACCACTCTTCAGGTCTACCTTTGTGAAAATAGATGCTCCATTGAGCTCATCTAGTATGTCGTCGAGTTGGGGAATGGAAAACCTGCTTAACAGCTCGGCTATCCATATATCCTCGTTGTTTCGTCCTTCTTTGGGACCAACAGGGGTGGTACTACATATGGGCGTATTGATTCTCTTATATAGCCCTTATCCAATAAATCACGCACTTGATTTTGTAACTCTTTGGTTTCCTCAGGGTTCATCCTATATGTTAGACGATTTGATAGTGCAGCGCCTGGTTGTAAATCTATTTGATGTTCTATATCTTGAAGAGGCTGTAATTCTTGAGGTAGTTCCTCAGGGAAAACATCTTGGACCTGTTTGAGTAAATCTTATATGGGGCAAGGATAACTCCTAGTTCCATAACCCTGTCTCAGAATAATATTATGATTAAATGATCTCTTCTTTTTAAAAATTATTCTAGTTCTTTCTTGGTCATAAAGAGATTTGTCTTGCTCTTTTCTTCTTTTCTATCAGTAGCATCTTTAGCTATCTGTTCAGGAGTTAGGGGCACTAACTTGATTGTCTTATCTCTGAACTTAAATGAGTAATAATTAGTATATCCGTCAGAGTTTACTTTTCGATCATATTGCCAAGGTCGACCTAGAAGTAGGTGGCTCGCACTTATAGACACTACATTGCAAAGGACAGAGTCCTTATACTTGCCCATGTTGAACTCGACGGTGACTTGCTTGTTTACTTTAACATCATCTCTATCATCTAACCATTTTAGCTTGTAAAGTTGAGAATGTGTAATAATCTTCAGTGCTAATTTGGTAACCATCTCATTAGAGGCTATATTGGCACAACTTCCTCAGTCTATGATTAGGGAATATAACTTGTCCTTAACTAGACAATGACTGTGGAATATGTTCTCCTGTTGACAGTCTTTCTTAGCATCTTTAGTTACGAGGACTTGTCACATAACCATTAATAAAGATCTCTTAGGGGCATGAACTATTTCATCCTCTGATTCACATTCTTTTTTAAGATCTTCTTCTTCTTGTTGTTCGTCTTCACTTTCAAGCTCTCCGGTGTCTTTCTGGATTACCATCACATGTCTATTAGGGTATTGAGCCATATAATGTCCTACATCTTGACACTTATAACACTTGATTTCATGTGCTTTACGTACATTGACATTTTCTCCTATAGTCTTACTACCTGATTCTTTCGGAGGCCAGGTTCGGGTGGAAAACTTCTTTCCTTTACCCTTAGTGGTGGTCTTGTTGGGTTTGGGAGGTCTAGGAGTAAACTTGGTAGTGGTAAAGTTGATTTTTCTCTTTCTCCTGAGTTGTCTTTCGGCCTTTAAAGTTATCTGTACAACTATATCCAAGGAGTCTAAGGGGTGTAGCTCTATGGTGTCTCCTTTGTCTCGGCTTAACCCTCGAATAAACCTAACGATAACTTGTTCCTCAGGCTCCTCCATTTCTCCTTGAATTTTGAGCGTCTCAAATTCTGTGAGATACTCCTCACCTGATTGATTGCCTTGCCGAAGGTTCTGAATTTGTAAAAATAAGACTAGGAATAAATCTCTTGATCATTAAGGCCTTTATATCCCTCCATAAGGTGACAGGGCCAAATTCAAGTCTTTGTCTTTTGGACTTAATGTTGGTTCACCATAGTGCAGCATAGCCCGAAAGCTTAACTGACACTAATTAGATCTTACTTAACAGTGTATTCATAGAAGTCAAACACCTTATCCACCTTATTCATCCAATTCAAAAACTTATTCTAGTCACTTGTTCCATTGAATGGGGGCACATGCAACTTAACATGTCTATGATCGTTATTATCTCTTCGATGGTTGAGATGATAGTTTTCTTCCACATCCAACATCCATTCATCGTCCTCACAATAGTCAAAGTTTCAAAACATTCTTCTAGAGATTCCATCCAAATCTTCATCCTCTAAAGGTCCTTGGTTTGGAACTTTTCTCCTAGGGGGATCGATTGATATGCCTCATAGGCCCATTACACGATCTTAGACCCGAGCGCATGATTTAACTAACCTATGTTCTTACACACTTGTAGCCAAGCTTTGATACCAAGGTGGTGGGAGACCACTTTTGCACAGTTGGCCAATTTCACCAAGGAAGAGGGGACCACGATTTTTGGGAGATAATGACTTAACCAATGGGTGAACTCAGAGCTAAGGACCTATGAATGAGTGACATGGCTTCCCATCAACCATTGCTGAAGATTTGGAGAAGACATCTTGGCCATCCATGCAAGGAAGCTCAGTTGCATCATGGCTACCCACATGGTGTGTTTTAACGGCTCTAAACCATTTTGAACACCAAGACCAACCACCCTAGGTCTATAAATCATTGTCATTGGTCTTTATATTTTGTTTGGCTGAAGTTTAAGGAGCATGCATAGTTTTCTCTCAAGCAGGAACTCACTTGGAGCAAAGGTGTACCAAGGTAAGCTCGGTTGTGTCCAACCGAGAGGTTGCACCCCCAAAACCACTCTTCAAGCTTGATAGCTTGCAAGAGTTGCTTAGCCATCTTATCTCCATTATTTTGAGAGTGGAAAGCAGCAAAAAGAAGTGGCCAAAACCATGTCCTTGAATGAAGTTTTCTTCCTTGGAAGAAACTTTTGCCAAAATCTTCAAAACATTGCTTATTGCCCGATTCTTAGAATAGTTGCATAACTTCTTCATCTTAATGAATATGGACCACGCCTCCCACCCTCAATCAATTCACTCACTACACTAACCTCACATAAAATTTCGTTACATTTGGAGCACATTTGGTCATCTATTTGCACCTCTACTTTTGAGGGTTTCTCGACTTTGCCGATTCCAAGGAGCTAACGATCTTCTCAGGTTCTTGAGCTTGTTTTGTAGGTAAGGACCATAACACTTGGTATCCGAGCTTGGGTAGCTCCCTTGGGGTGCTGGACACCAAGTTATTTTGGTTTTCCAAACCCACTTGGTTGTCCGAAACCGATTATACAAAAGCGGGTTCAACTGCACCAACTTTTGCGGTTTTGTGTTCTTGTTGTTCTTCTTTGTTTATTTTGATTTCTTTTCACTAAAGACTACCACCAGCATGTTTTATTAGATGTTTACAGATCTGAGCATGAAATTTAGCATTTTTTCTTTACCATTTTCGTGTTGCAAGTTCATTCTTCTTTTGGTTAAACATTTTCCAACTAACATTGCAATTGTTGTTTTTGTTTCTATTTCAGGTATCTTCACTTTTGGCTCCTGTAGTTCACTTTTCCAAGACTCAAATGAACATGTTTCTTGCTTAAGTTTTAAAGTTTAGGTTCTAAATAAGGTGTTTGGCTTGCTTGTGTAGTTGATGTTTCACATTTTATTGCTGTTTTGCAGAAAATGGGAATGGTCGATTGATGCACTTTGTAGCAACCTGATTTGTCCACACTTTTGGACCAATTTGTAACACTTTTTGAATATGCTTTTATTGCTTTATTTTCTTGCTAATGCTTGCTATTATATGATGATTTAATCTGCTTAAGCATTGCATGATATTTGGGACATTAAACTTGTTTAAACCGAGATCAAAGTGAGTGAAACTTCTGTTTGATATTTTGTGTTAAAAATGAGAAAATGAGTGATCTAATGAACCTTGTTTGCCTTGTTTGAACTTAGTATCATGCATATTAGGTTGTATGTTTAATAATAAGTGATTATATGCTGAATCATGCCCACGTTTTGGTTTGAAAATTGTTGGTAAAGTAAAATTGCTAAAAGAGGTAAAAGTAAGAACAATACTCACCTAAAATCACTGTCTTTTTTTGTGTTGCATTATGTCGCTTTCACTACATGCTTGGCCAAAATTTTGAACTCAAATTATGCTATGGAAAACTAAGTTGTTGCATTCTAAAGTTTGGAGTATATGTTATGTTCATTAAAGTGTCATAAGATGCATGCAAGAATCGGTTTAATGCACTTTGCCATTAATGGTAACTTTTATGTTATGCTAATCAAATGCAAAATGTCACATGCTAAATTTGTTTTTTTGATGCTTTCTTCAGTGTTTGTTAGTATTCTTGTTAGTTTAAAAGTAGTTAACTTTAATTATATTTAAAAAAAAAGAGGCAGAAAAGAGTAACCTATCCGAGAGTTGCATGAAAATTTAGGTTAACTTGGTTGAGTTATTTCTTTCTCCTAAAATTTTAGGAGTGAGATATAACCTAATTCAGCATTTCCTAATACTTAGAGAAAATGAACATACGAAGTGGGGTCACACGAGAACCTACCTTGGATAGAGTAAAGACCCGAACAAGGGCAAAGATATTTCCTAATCTGAGACTCTTGAAGGAGAGTCTAGCATGCAAGGACAATTAAATGACCTTAGTAGAGAAGTTAGTCATCTAGGCCAATAATTAAAAGACTTAACCCTTGGCATGAGACACATAATGGAAGCCCTTAATAAGAGAACCCCAAATGAAACATCCCGAGAGCCCACACCTAGAGTCCGACCTGAAAATCCTAGTAGACGGTTTTAAGAATTAGATTTTACCATGGACGAAAAACATGAGTACCCTAGGAGAAGAAACCCACTTTTTGATGAAGGGGAAGAGTGAACTTTGGACGAAGAAGAGAATTTTTTCCCAAGTCGACGAAAAGACTACGAGAACCTTAGGAATGTTAAGCTACATGTACCACTCTTTGATGGAACATGTGATGCAGACACCTTTCTAGAATGAGTTGATAAGGTAGAAAAGGTCTTTGACTATTATGAGTATTCCGATAAAGTAAAAATTGAGATAGTATTCGTAGAGCTTATAGGATATGCAGCCCTCTGGTGGTCTAATATTAAGCTACAAAGACGACGGATAGGAGATGATTCCATTACCACGTGAAGGGTAATGAAGTCACTCATGACTAAGAGATTCATACCTATCCATTACCGACAAATCTTTTCCTTCAAATCCAAAACCTACGATAAGGAAGTCGGTCCGTTGAGGCTTACCTTACTGAATTTGAAACTCTTAGGATACAAGTAGATATAAAAGAACCTGATTAGTAGGTTATTGATAGATTCATTCAAGGATTGAATAGAGACATAGGAGATCCAGTTGAATTACACCCTGCAGAGTCATTAGATTCGATAGATCATATGACTATGACAATAGAGCGATAACTCAGTAGGAAGAGAAAAATCAACTATCCTCCTAGGTTTCCCCCAGGATTACCCCTAAAGTCACATCTAAACCACTCGAGCTAAACAAGCCCTTCAACAAGGTTGAAGAAAAGAAGCCTTTTACCGGTAGTTGGCCATCTAAAGAATCCAGTAGCAAAACCTTAGTCGATAAAGCCAACACACCTAGAGTGAGAGAAATTAAGTGCTATAAATGTCATGGTCTAGGTCATTACATGGCTCAATGCCCAAACCAATGAGTGATAGTTATCCAGAAAGATACAGAAGAGGTTGAGAGCGAGGATAAGCAAGAGGGAGAAGTAGAGGACAGGGATGTCGAGGAGAGTGACACTGAGGACAAAATCGTGCACGCTCCTGAGGGACCCTTACTTATGGTTAGGAGATGAGTCTTTGTGACTAAGAGTTCAGGAGAAGATTGTCAGCGTGAGAGCATCTTCCATAGTAGATGTTTCATCAAAGATAAGATATGCTCTTTGATCATAGATGGAGGAAGTTGTGTCAATGTGGCGTCTGAATGTTAGTAAAGAAGTTAGGTTTAGAGACAACTGCACATCCCCACCCTTATAAGTTGCGATGGTGAGATGATAAGGATGTCAAGGTCTCTCAACAAGTGAGAATAGATTTTGTTTCGGGAAAATATCAAGATTCTATTTTATGCGATGTTGTACCTATGAGTGCAAGCCACTTGCTTCTAGGGCGACCAAGATAGTTTATCGTAAAGCGAATCACGATGGGTATTCTAACTACAATTCCCTTAAATTTGGCGAAAAGACTATAAGGTTAGCACTCATGACCACCGAGCAGATATCTAAGGACGAAGCTGCTAGAAAAGAAGCAAAGAATAAAGTCAATCTTTATATGACTAAGTCGAAGATAGAAGCATCCGTGTTTCGAGGAGATCCCATGATTTTAATACTATTTTGAGATAGAGTTATAGAGCTAGGAGTAATACCTAAGCCCGTAAAGAAACTACTCAATCAATTCCAAGACGTGTTTCCTGAGGAGCTACCCCAAAGATTAGCACCACTGCATGGTATAGACCATCAAATTGGTCTCCAACCCGGGCCCATTCTACCTAATAAGCCTGCCTATGGAATGAACCCCGAGAAAACCAAGAAACTGCAAGATCAAGTATAAGAACTATTGGACAAAGGATACATACGAGAGTCCATGAGCTCCTGTGCAGTTCCCTTACTATTGGTACCCAAGAAAGACGGCACCATGATGATGTGTGTTGATAGTCGAGCCGTGAATCAAATTACCGTGAAATATAGAGTCTCTATTCCTAGGCTCGAGGATATTTTGGATGAGCTTAGTGGAGCCTCCATATTTTATAAGGTGGACCGTAAAAGTAGTTACTACTAGATTTGAATGAGAGAATGTGACGAGTGGAAGACAGAGTTTAAGACTTAGTATGGGCTATTCGAGTGGATATTGATGCCCTCTGGATTATCAAATGCTTCGAGTACTTTTATGAGACTCATGCACCACGTGCTAAAGGATTTCTTAGGGAAATTCATTGTTGTCTATTTTGAGGACATATTGGTGTATAGCTAGACCTTCCACAACACCTTAGCCACCTCAGTAACCTTTTTCCAAACCTAGCGAAAGGCTCAATTATTTCGAAATCTAAGCAAATGTTCATTGGCACAAGACAAAGTTTATTTCCTAGGGTTTGTGATCTCTAAAGATAGAATGAAAGCCGACGTGGACAAGATCAAGGCCATTAAGGAACGAGCAACCCTCAATTCTATAACTGAAATATGTAGCTTCCATGGACTAGCCTCTCTCTATAGCAGGTTCATCAAAGACTTTAGCTCAATAGTCTTACTGCTCACTGATTGCACGAAGAAAGTAAAAGAGTTTACTTGGATCTTCTCGTGCCAAAAGAGCTTTGAGCTAATTAAAGACAAGTTATGTCACTCTTCCGTATTAGCACTCCCTGATTTTACCAAGGCATTCGAGATTAAAAGTGACGCTTCTAGAGTAGGCATTGGAGCCGTACTTATGCAAGAGGGGAAACTCATTGCATACTTTAGTGAGAAACAGAAAGGAGCCGTGCTCAATTACTCCATGTACGCTAAGGAATTTTACGCCGTTATTCGAGCATTAGAGCACTGGCAACATTACCTCATGTCAAGAGAATTTGTTATCAATACCGACCATCAAGTCTTACGACATATTAAGAGTCAACACAAATTAAATAAGAGGCATGCTAAGTGGGTAGAGTTCTTGGAGAGGTTCCCCTATATTTTGAAGTATATTAAGGGAGAAAATAATGTAGTCGCCGATGCACTTTCGAGGAAACACATTTTTCTTACCAAGTTAAGGACTAGATTATTTGGTTTTGAATGGATTAAGTATACCTATGAATGTAACCCTGATTTTGGATCTTGTTACACCAAAAAGGCCGAAGGAGATTATCAACTTATGGAGGACTATTTATTGAGAGCGGAAAAATTGTGTATTCTGTAAGGAAGTTTAAGGTGATGTTTGGTTAAAGAAGGCATTATGGAGGATTAATGAGTCATTTCGGGGAAAAGAAGACCCTCAATATACTTAAGGAACACTTCTATTGGCCACATATGAAAAAAGATGTGCACCGCATGGTGGAAACATGCGTCATTTGCAAGAAAGCCAATAGCAAGACTCTACCACAAGGCCTATACATGCCTTTATCCATTCCCTCCCACCCTTGGATTGAAGTTAGTATGGACTTCATTTTGGGATTGCCACGGACTGCTAGTAATAAAGATTCAATCATGGTGGTTGTGGATCGTTTCTCAAAGATGACATATTTCATTCTTTGTGCAAAAACGACTGAAGCCTACTTTATAGTAGACTTATTTTTTCAGGAGATTGTTCGCCTGCATGGTATACTGCATTTTATAGTGTCGGACCGGGACACTAAACTCTTAAACGCCTTATGGACCACGTTGTGGAAGAAGTTGGGGACTAAATTGTGCTTTAGCACATCTTTTCACCCTCATACTGATGGACAAACGGAACTTGTTAACAGAACCTTAGGCTTCCTCTTATGCAGTATTGTAGGTAAGAAATTATCTAATGGGATTGGAATTTGCTTGCAATCACAATCTTCATTCCACTACTGAGCAACCGCCCTTTGAGGTCGCCTATGGATTTAATCCTTGTACACCGTTGGACTTTGTTTCCTTACCATTTAATGAACTGGCCAATCCATCAGGAGTGAGCAAGGCAGAACAAATTAAGAAATTACATGCAGACGTGCGTCAAGCCATAGAGAAGAAAAAAGCGAGCGCGGCTAAACGAATAAACAAAAGTTGAAAAGACGTTATTTTCAATGAAGGAGATTTTGTTTGGTTATACTTACGCAAAGATAGATTCCCAGACAAAAGAAAATCTAAGTTTCTCCCTAAAGCGGATGGACCATTTAAGGTGTTGTAGCGGATTAATAACAACGCTTATAAAATTGAATTGCCAGATGGTTATGGAGTATCAGCTGCTTTCAACGTCATGGACCTATCACCCTATATAAGCAATGAAGAAAACTCTGAGGGGCCCAAATTAAAGGATTGGCGGTCAAATCCTCAATCACCTAGGGATGATGATATACCCCATAGGCCCATTACACGATCTCAGACCTGAGCCCATAATTTAACTAACCTATGTTCTTACACACTTGTATTTTTCGCAGATAATAGTTCATGCGAAGGCTTGGAGGACACCTTGGGAGACTTGAAGTGGGAGATCAAAACTGTGGATATGGACAAACCAAAGTAGCTAATCACTTGGAAGATCATGAGAGGCGACTCTAATGCTCACATTGGAATTTGTATTCCTGGGCCATGAAATTTGTAACTTTTGTTTCAAAGTTATTTGGGCAAACATTGTCCTATTAATGGGTGATCTCCAAGCTAAGGACCCATGGAGGAGTGACATGGCTTCTCATCAACCATTGCTGAAGATTTGAAGAAGACATCTTGTTCATCCATGCAAAGAAGCTCGGTTGCATCATGGCCGCCCACATGGTGTGTTTCAACGGCTCTAAACCATTTTGAACACCAAGACTAGCCACCCTAGGTCAATCAATCATTGTCATTGGTCTTTGTATTTTGTTTAGCTGAATTTTAAGGAGCATGCACGGTTTTCTCTGAAGGAGGAACTCACTTGGAGCAAATGAGCACCAAGGTAAGCTCAGTTGTGCCCAACCGAGGGGCTGTGCCCAACCGAGGGGTTGCGCCCAACCGATGGGTTGCACTTGGCGACAAACCGTGTCCTTGAATCGAGTTTCCTTCCTTGGAAGAAACGTTTGCCAAAAGCTTCAAAACATTGCTTATTGGCCGATTCTTGGAATAGTTGCATAACTTCTTCATCTTAACGAATCTGGATCACGCCTCCCACCCTCACACACTGCACTCACTACACTAACCTCACATAAAACTTTGTTACATTTGGAGCACATTTGACCATCCAATTGCACCTCTACTTTTGAAGGTTTATCGGCTTTGCCAATTCCAAGGAGCTAACGATCTTCTTGAGGTTCTTCAGTTTATTTTGCATGTAAGGACCATAACATCAGTTCTCTTAATCGATGTGGTTTCTTGAGACACATCTCTAAAGTGGTTTGGTTTCTTGTTTTGGATAATATTTTGCATGTGTTTGGTCAAATCCTTAAGGAGGAGGGGACCACGATTTTTGGGAGAAAATGACTTAACCAATGGGTGAACCCCAAGCTAAGGACCCATGGATGAGTGACATGGCTTTGATAACTCTTAAATTAGAGTTATTTTATACTATTTATTATAAATAAAATTCGTATGATTTAAATGAATTTAATTAGAATGTGGTCAAAATTACAATAATTGCTATAAATTATTAAGCATGGAAAGAATTTAAGATATTAATGATTTTTATGCATATATTTCCAATTAAATCAGATTATGAGCATTAATAAATGTTTTTTATTTTTGGCCACAGAATTATGAAAGATTGGATTGCATATTTGAACAACTTAAAAGAGAGGAAGATGAATGGAGAATATCCTAAAAGCATGAAAATTGAATTGATGGAAAAACAAGAGAGAGAAGAGGAAGAGAATGATGATGTGGCCCTAAACGACAAAAGAAGAGTGATATGGCGCGAAAAGAATGAAGAGAAAGTGGCTGATGAGAGAATTTAAAAGGCAATAAAAGAAAATTTAGAAGGAAAAAAAGAGGATTTTGGAAGGAGAGAGAAGATTATTCTCTCCCTGAAAAGGGGGATTTCGATTTCTTCTCTTGATCTTTTCAAAAAACTTTCCTTTTTACGGGTTCTCTCCTTTTTTACTCATTTTCTCTCTCGCACTTTGGCGGGCGACATCCAGTATCTCCGGAGGAAAAACTCTCTGAAGGGAGATTATTCGAGAGAAGAGCGAAAACCACAATTTCTTCTCTACTTTTTACTTTTCTCTTTATGAATATTTTTATTAGTATGATTTTAGGCTACGTTTTTTATCTTGGTGAGGAGAGATAGTACTCGTTATGTGTTTTACTTAATTCTATAAAAGTTTACGTATTTTTATGGAACAATCTATCATGATGTTTATTGCTTAATTTGAATTGTGTCGACAGACAAATTTGATATTACATGTTCCTATTGTATCGATAGGTAGATAGAAATTTTAAGATGCATAATAGATTAAATAAATTAAATTGTTGCAAGGTTGTTGACATTAATTTATTTGGCATTGAGAATAGGGCTGAAAATAAATTCAATTCAAGTTTTATTCTTTCAAAGTCGAAAGAAACCTTAAGTTGAATTTAACTAGGCAATTCGATAGAACCCTAGAAAAATATTTGTTCTCGCTGTTTCGTAGGAAATGCTGTAGCTTTCTGTAGCATCAGTAGTAAAATTCACGTAACGAGGAAATCGACCCTAACTAAGGTTTTTATTATCGTAATCATCCTAATTTAGTTTAATTTATTTCTCATCTAAGTGATTTCTAATTTTATATTATTCTTTCGTCACGTTATTTGTCTTATTAATTCATCTTTATTTAATATAATTTTATAGCGATTAAAATTGATTAAGAATATGCTCGTGGGATTGACTTTTACTTACTATTTATTACTTTGTTAGCGACACGTGTACTTGCGTTAGGTGTAGAAAATCCACTTACAAGTTTTTGGCGTCGTTGCCGGGGATATTTCTTAGTTATTTTATTTTGCTATAATTTTATCTTTATAATTTTGTTTATGTTTTATTCATTTTTCTTCAGCTACCAATTACTTGATGCTTGACGAGGACAACCAGGATCTTGTTCAATACGATCCAGAGATTGAACGTACATTTCGAACAAGAAGAAGACAACAACAATTACCATTTATTGAAGAACACAATATGGCCAACCAGGAAGAAATAGGAAATAACCCTAATCATATTATCGATGACCGAGATCAACCTATTCAGGATTTCGCTATTCTAACACTTGATGATCTGAATCATTGTATTGTGAGACCAGACTTACATGCTATTCGATTTGAGTTAAAGCTGGTCATGTTTCAGATGCTTCAAACAGTTGGACAGTTTAGTGGATTAGTATCGGACAACCCTCATCGGCATCTCAAGGTTTTTGGAGAAGTGAGCGATTCAGTTAATTTTCCTGGAGTTTCAGCTGAAGCGTTAAGGCTCAAACTTTTTCCATATTCTTTAAGAGACAGAGCACGAGATTGGTTGAATGGCATTCCAGCAAATACTATCACTTCATGGGGGATTTAGCCAAGAAATTCATAATGAAATATCATCCACCAGTGAAGAACGCGAGAATGAGGAGTGAAATCACAAGTTTTCAACAACGGGATGGTGAATCACTTTATGAGGCTTGGGACAGATTCAAGGAATTGTTAAGACATTACCCTAATCATGGAATACCACATTGGATTCAGCTGGAAACATTTTATAATGGACTTAATGGCCAGACCAGATCAATCATCGATGCTGCAGCAAATTGAACTTTTCTATCAAAATCTTTTAATGAAGCGTATGATTTATTGGAAAGAATGACAGTAAATAGTTATCAATGGCCTTCAGAAAGAGTTTATTCTACAAAGCGTGCATCAGGAGTTTATGATTTGGACGAAGTTTCTGCCTTGAATGCAAAGATCGCCACGCTGGAAAATACCATCAAATTGATGAACAACCCGTCAAAGCCGACAACGAGAGAAGTATCGTTTATTTTCTGCGGGGAAAACCACGACAATAACTTATGTCCCACCAACCCAGAATTTGCAAATTATGTGGGATACAATAGGAACAATAATCCTTATTCTCAGACATATAATCCTGGTTGGAAACAACATCCAAACTTTCAATGGAATTCTCAGCAGCAGAATGCTACAGCACCAAGCAGACCTACAGGAAACTACCCTCAAGGATTCTCGCAACCCAATCATAGTATGATGTCTCAAGAGAAATCGAAAAGTTTTGCCAAAGAATATGCCTCCAAAACAGACGTGATTCTGCAAAATCTGGCCGCCTCCATAAAAAATATTGAAACTCAAATGGGACAGTTAGTTCAATCATTAAACACACGGAATACGGGGCAATTACCAAGTGATATGGAAGTGCCACAAAGACCAGGAAAGGAGCACTGCAAGGCCATAGTATTGAGGAATGGAAGGGAGCTTGAAATTCCAGAAAAACAACCGAGGGCAGAAAATTTAAAGAAACAAGATGAGTTGGTTGAACAAGAGGATTTAGATGAATCGGAAAAGTGTGACCCAACGACTGATGCTGTAGCAACACCACAGCAACCACAAGGTGAACTAAAAAATCAGAGACCACCACCACCACCATTTCCCCAACGATTGCAGAAACACAACCAGGACAAGCAGTTCAAAAGATTCCTAGACGTTCTTAAACAACTTCACATTAATGTACCATTGGTGGAAGCACTGAAACAAATGCCCGACTATGCAAAATTTATGAAGGATATTTTGTCCAAGAAGAGAAGGCTAAGAGAATTTGAAACAGTGGCCATGACTGAAGAAACCAGTTACATCTTACAGAATACGATTCCACCTAAATTGAAAGATCCAGGTAGCTTCACAATTCTATGCACGATCGGCAACAATTATTTTGGGAGAGCTTTATATGATTTAGGAGCCAGTATTAATCTAATGCCGATGTCCATCTTCAAGAAACTGGGAATTGGAGAAGTTCGCCCTACTACGGTTACTTTGCAACTGGCTGATCGTTCATTAATTTATCCACAGGGGAAGATAGAAGACGTACTCGTAAAGGTAGATAAATTTATCTTTCTAGCGGACTTCATTATTTTGGATTACGAAAAAGATCGTGAAGTGCCGATCATATTGGGAAGACCATTTTTAGCCACAGGAAGAACGTTAATCGATGTCCAAAAAGGAGAACTCACCATGAGGGTGAATGATCAAAAGGTTACCTTCAACGTTTTAAAAGCCATGAAGTATCCTTATGAAGAAGAAGACTATTTTATATATCAGAAAGGACGAAATTAGAAGAAACAAAGCTGATTTCTCGGGGCTACAGAAAACAGTATGAAGCATTAACAAGAACAAAAGATGAACTAGAACTTCCTCAGTCTTCCATCGAGGATGCACCAACACTGGAGCTTAAACAACTGCCCGCTCACCTCAAATATGCATTTTTAGGATCCAATGAGACTTTTTCTGTTATTATCTCGGCTACTTTGACAATCGTGCAAGAGGAAAAATTACTGCACATATTGAGAACTCACAAGCAGGCTATGACATGGACAGTTAGAAACATAAAAGGGATTAGTCCTAGTATTTGTATGCACAAGACACTCCTAGAAGATAGATACAATGCATCTATAGAGCAACAGAGAATATTGAACCCAGTAATGAAGGAGGTGGTGAAGAAAGAAATTCTCAAATGGTTGGATGCTGGAATTATTTACCCTATTTCAAATAGCTCGTGGATCAGTCCGGTTCAGTGTGTTCCAAAGAAAGGTGGGACAATAGTTGTTTCCAACGAAAATAATGAGTTAATTCCGACAAGGACAGTCACAGGATGGAGAATCTGCATGGATTACAGAAAGTTAAACAAGGCCACACGAAAGGATCATTTCCCACTACCATTTATCGATCAAATGCTCGACAGGTTAGCTGGTAGACAATTTTATTACTTTTTGGATGGATATTCAGGTTATAATCAAATTACGATTGCGCCCGAAGATCAAGAGAAAACTATGTTTACATGCCCTTATGAAACTTTCGCATTTCGGAGAATGCCTTTCGAACTGTGTAATGCTCTAGCAACATTCCAGCGCTGCATGATGGCAATATTTTCAGATATGGTTGAAGAATGTTAGGAGATTTTTATGGATGACTTCTCCATTACTGGAGAGTCTTTCGAAACATGTTTAAAGAATTTAGAGCGAGTTTTGAAGAGATGCTTGGAGACGAACTTAGTACTCAATTGGGAGAAGTGTCATTTTATGGTTTCCGAGGGGATAGTGTTGGGCCATCGAGTTTCAGCAAAAGGTTTAGAAGTGGATAAGGCAAAAATGGAGATCATCGAGAATTTACCACCACTGAGTACAGTAAAAGGAATTCGGAGTTTTTTGGGTCATGCGGGATTTTATCGACGTTTCATCAAGGACTTTACAAAAATCTCTAAACCTTTATGTACATTGCTGGAACAGAATGTGTCATTCAATTTTGATAAAGATTGTTTGGAAGCTTTCACATGCTAAAACATAAATTAGTAACTGCACCTGTGATAACGACACCCGACTGGTCCATACCTTTTATTCTAATGTGTGATGCCAGCGATTATGCAATAAGAGTAGTGCTGTGACAGAAGAAAGATAAATTATTTCATTCCATCTATTACAACAGCAAAACACTCAATGATGCTCAGAAAAACTACACCACTACAGAGAAAGAGCTACTTGCGGTAGTCTTTGCTTTCAATAAATTCAGGGCGTATCTGATAGGAACAAAGGTGATTGTGTACACTGATCATGCAGCCATCAAGTATCTAGTTACGAAAAATGATGCAAAACCAAGACTAATTCGCTGGGTGTTACTTCTTCAAGAGTTCGATTTGGAAATCCGCGATAGAAAAGGGTGCGAGAATCAAGTTGTAGATCATTTATCTCGTCTGGAAAACGGGAACAAACAGTAACCTGGAGAAAGCATAAAAGAAACATTTCCAGATGAACAGCTGGTAAAAGCGGATGTATATTCAGTGCCTGGGTATGCCGACTTTGTGAACTACATTGTAAGCAACATTCTTCCTCCCGAAATGCAATATCAGCAGAGAAAAAAATTTTTGAAAGATGTGAAACAATATTTTTGGGATGAGCCTTTCCTCTTTAAACAATGTGCTGACCAATTACTAAGGAGATGTGTTCCAGAGGATGAAATGGAATCAGTGCTACAACAATGCCATGCAGCACCATACGGGGGTCATTACGGAGGAACACGCACAGCCGCAAAAATTCTACAATCAGGTTTGTACTGGCCCACTCTTTTTAAGGATGCTAATATTTTTGTGAAAAGTTGTGACAGGTGCCAAAGGGTAGGAAATATTACAAGGAAACATGAGCTGCCACTCAATAATATTATGGAGATCGAATTATTTGATGTTTGGGGGATAGATTTCATAGGACCATTTCCGATGTCGTTCAGCAATCAATATATTCTCTTGGCTGTTGATTATGTTTCAAAGTATGTAGAAGCAGTGGCGCTACCAAATAATGAAGGAAGGGGAGTTCTAAAATTTTTACAGAAAAATATATTCACCAGATTCGGAACACCCAGAGCAATTATTAGCGATGGAGGATCTCACTTTTGCAATAGGTCTTTCAATGGATTATTGAGCAAATATGGAGTCAGACACAAAATAACCACAGCATATCACCCACAAAGTAATGGTCAAGCGGAGGTTTCAAACAGAGAGATTAAAAGAATTCTAGAAAAGGTGGTGAACCCCAATAGGAAGGATTGGTCTCAAAAACGGGATGATGTGTTGTGGGCATACAGAACAGCTTACAAAACGCCCTTGGGCACCACTCCATACAATTTGATTTACGGGAAAACTTGTCATTTACCTGTGGAGTTGGAACATAAGGCTTACTGGGCAATCAAGACATTAAATTTGGATTTAAAGCAAGTAGGAAGAAATCGATTTTTACAGTTGCAAGAATTAGAAGAGTTGAGGATGAGTGCTTACGAGAATGCTAAAATCTACAAGGAAAAAGTAAAGCGGTGGCATGAAAAAAAGATTCAAAAGCGAGTGTTCGAAAAAGGACAAGCAGTTTTACTTTTCAACTCAAGATTGAAGCTTTTTCCAGGCAAGTTAAAATCTCGGTGGTTTGGCCCTTTTGAAATAATAGAAGTTTATCCATACGGAACTTTGGAATTACGAGATGAAAAAACCGGTCAAAATTTTAAGGTAAATGGCCAGAGAGTGAAGTTATACCTTGGAGAGAAATTGACAAAAATTACGTCAATTCCTCTTGAGAACGGAGAAACTACATGAAACATGGAAAAGTCAGTCTGAAAACTTACAAATCAAGCGCTTATTGGGAGGCAATCCAACTTTTAGTATCCTTTTGTTTATTTTTAGTTTCGGTGAAAATAATGGTGATGCTACAATGTTAGCTGTAGCATCACACTTAATCGAAAAGAAAAAAAAAATATATATATATATATATATAAGGAATAAAAATAATAAATAAAATTAGTCAATCAGTTTTTTTATTTAGTGTTATTTAATCGTGATCTTTACCAAAGTGTGATTTTCATCAAAATTTTAAAATTTCTTTCAAATTTGAATTTCTCCTTTTGCTTGTCTTATAAATGCTGCAGCAACCCTAACAGATTTCTCATCCAGAAGAAAGAAAACTCTATTCCTTTTTGCAGATCAGCAGATACCAACATGAGGCCGAAGAGCGTGGGAAAGAAAGCTGCTAAACATTTGTCTCAACTAGAATTTATCAACGATGTCGCAAAAATCCGATACAAGCAAGGGATGAAGCAGAAGACATTTGCGGTTGAGAAGGGCTTTGTAATTTCTGACGGCAGCTATTCAGGGTACCCAAGTTATGTTTCCTCAGTTATCCAGAATCACAATTGGACACTATTTTGCACTCGGCCAGGAGAGGTCATCATGAACCTGGTTCGTGAGTTCTATGCTAACTTCGAGGGTGACTTGCCCCAATCGGTAAGGGTTCGGAAAAGGGAGGTGAAGATTTCACCCGCAACAATAAATTCGTTCTACCAGTTGGAAGAAGTGGAGGATAATTTTTACGCTCATCCTGATAATTAGTCTCCAGCATACCTAGAAGCTGTCCTAAAGGAGATTGCTGAACCGGATACCGACTGGGTCATCTCCAAAACAGGATCGCTCTCTTTCCCTCGCATTGCGCTACTACCGAAAGCGAGAGTATGATATCATTTTCTTAAAAGTCGCTTACTCCCTTCATCGCATGGACAACATGTGACAAAGGATAGAGCTGTTTTACTATATTGTATTCTGACTGGGAAACGTATCAATGTTGGGCAGATTATATATAGAAATTTATATGCTAATGCTTTGAGGCCCAATGGGCAATTCCTGTTTCCCTCTCTGATAATAGGGTTATGTGAACTCTCTGTAGTAGTTTATGAAGAACAAGAATTGAAGCTTGCTCCAGCATCTGGAATTACTCCTTTGGCAGTTAAAAGAATAGCTATGGATAAACCAGGGGATGAAGAAGCTGATGAAGATGAAGAACCGAAAAAAAGAAATCTCATGATTCAAATGCTGCAAGCAGAGCTGCAGCATCAGCAGAGAGCATCATTTACCAACAACAAATCATGGAAGCACTGCTGTTGATCGATGAAAAATTGGAAAAACAGAAGGAAACAATGCTTATGATTGAACAGAGAATCAGCCAGAGTGAGATTCTACAATACAACATTTATGACAAACTCCGCCGCATCAAACAAAAGAACAGGGTATTCTGGCGCTACACCCAACTCAAAGACAAGGCAAGAGCAGGCAATCTTCAGAGAGATTACACCAAGCCACATCCAACGTTTCCTCATTTTCCCACAAGCCTACTCCAGCAATCGGATTCCGAATCCGACAAAGAAGAATAGCCATCCAGGGAAGTACCTGCCATTTTCTTTTTATTTTATGTTGCACACTATTTTGTTTGGCAGTGAGTACACTGCCAATTTTAAGTTTGGGGGTAAGGTGTATTAGAAAGGGGTAGGAGAAAGTGAAATTAAGGGTAGGAGAAAGTGAAATATCTACTATGCAAAAATGTTCTTAAAAGTGAAGTATCTAGAATTATGTTCCTAAAAGTGAAGTATCTAGAATTTTCCTAACTCCGTAATTTTGTTGAAAAATTTCATTATCATGCATTAATGACATTTAACTAGGAATTATTCCCCTTAATATAATTTTTCTTCATGACACACAAACTTCTCTCTAGTTGCTTAAGGATGTATCCTAATTAAATTTCTCAATTATATTTAGATAAAAAGAAATTAATGTTTACCAAGAAAATTAGAAATAAAAGATTTCTTTGCAAAAAAAAAAAAAATAATAAGAGAAAAAAAAAAGAAAAAAAGAAAAAATTGCAATTTCCTAATCTACTTTCAATTTCGAGTGAGCCATTTGGATACTCGATGGGTAGAAATTAAATAGAGGAACTTCGGGAGGAACTCCGTTGCAATATTATTGACTATACTCATCTATAATATTATATGAGTATTTATCTTTAAGTGACACTACTGAGTAACCGGAGGCTTCCATGACCAATGTTGACACTCGCGTAAAAAGGTAGTGTGACTTATAAGAAAAAGTCAAAAAAAAAAAATTTTGAAATCTAATTAACTATGGAAAAACATTGAAGTGTTAGTAATTTATAATATTAATTGTGAAATTTAGTTTGGATGATTGAACTTCGCAAGTTGAAGAGGAGTTTGAGCACACACACACTTTGAGAAATTATTTTATTGGGAAATAATTCTATGTTAATTGAATTTAATTATGATGCTGTTACTTTTCATAAAATTGCAAGTTTTGAATTATTCTAGAAATCACATGAAATTCATTAATGTTACCTTTGAAATTTTTAATATTGATTTTATTTTGCATCACTCGAGGACGAGTAATGATTCAAGTTTGAGGGTATTTGATAACTCTTAAATTAGAGTTATTTTATACTATTTATTATTAATAAAATTCGTATGATTTAAATGAATTTAATTAGAATGTGGTCAAAATTACAATAATTGCTATAAATTATTAAGCATGGAAAAAATTTAAGATATTAATGATTTTTATGTATATATTTCCAATTAAATCAGATTATGAGCATTAATAATTATTTTTTATCTTTGGCCACAGAATTATGAAAGATTGGATTGCATATTTGAACAACCTAAAAGAGAAGAAGATGAATGAAGAATATCTTAAAAGCATGGAAATTGAATTGATGGAAAAACAAGAGAGAGAAGCGAAAAAGAATGATGATGTGGCCCTAAACGACAAAAGAAGAGTGATGTGGCGCAAAAATAATGAAGAGAAAGTGGCTGATGAGAGAATTTAAAAGGCAATAAAAGAAAATTTAGCAAGAAAAAAAGAGGATTTTGGAAGGAGAGAGAAGATTATTCTTTCCCTGAAAAGGGGGATTTCGATTTCTTCTCTTGATCTTTTGAAAAAACTCTCCTTTTTACGGGTTCTCTCCTTTTTTACTCACTTTCTCTATCGCTCTTTGGCGGGCGACATCCAGCATCTTCGGAGGAAAAACTCTCTGAAGGGAGATTATTCGAGAGAAGAGCGAAGACCACAATATCTTATCTACTTTTTACTTTTCTCTTTATGAATATTTTTATTATGATTTTTATTAGTATGATTTTAGGCTAAGTTTTTAATCTTGGTTAGGAGAGATAGTATTCGTTATGTGTTTTACTTAATTCTATGAAAGTTTACGTATTTTTATGGAACAATCTATCATGATGTTTATTGCTTAATTTGAATTGTGTCGACAGACAAATTTGATGTTACATGTTCCTATTGTATCGATAGGTAGATAGGAATTTTAAGATGCATGATAGATTAAATAAATTAAATTGTTGCAAGGTTGTTGACATTAATTTATTTGGCATTGAGAATAAAGCTGAAAAGAAATTCAATTCTAGTTTTATTCTTTCAAAGTCGAAAGAAACCTTAGGTTGAATTTAACTAGGAAATTCGATAGAACCCTAGAAAAATATTTATTCTCGCTGTTTCGTAGGAAATGCTGTAGCTTTCTGTAGCATCAGTTGTAACACCCCGCGAAACCCCGCGTTCCCGGTACGCTACAGTACATCTACACACTACACACACTAACACTTGACATAACTCACTCAATTTAATACCCCTTTCGTTTTCAAATCATTTTCAAAAGAACATTGTGAGTATGAAAAATTTTCGACTCGATTCAAAAACAACTCGCGTCCCGAAGAGGGTACACAAAGTCCTCAACATAAAAACTACGCACCAGGAAAGGAAAACCATTTAAAACAATTCAAGATAAAACGGTAAGACTTGAAATCCTAGAGAAGAATCCAACGCACTCCTCGAACTACACATCCCGGTACCGCGCACTCACGTCCCCACTTCGACACCCCGCACGCACCCTCGCGGTGCCGCACGTGCCAACTCAACGTCACTGTGTCTCGCGCACGCTTACAGCGCCGCGTGCTCCATGCACCCTGCTGCTGTACAGCACGTCCGGCGCACGCCCTCACCCGGCGTCGCCCAAGTCGTGAGTACCCGCAGGGCCGCGTGCCCCGCGCACCTGCGATCACGCCGCACTTCCATGCTCATCTACACTTCTCTAGCATTCACTGTACACACCTCAACCTATTTCATATCCTCTCGACTCCCAACCCCTCTCCCGAAATTTCGGCAGAGTAACGCCATAAAACTGGCTATCCCAAAAATTTAAAACCCTGCACACAGTTCACCAAAACTAACAATATCTATCTATCCATCATCCAGAGAAAACACCATAACCAAATCAGAGTATGAAGACAACGAAAATCCATCAAATACAACTGAAGAAAGTTCACAATATAGAGCAATACTATACTCTAACATGTAAAATATATGCGTACGTCGCCAAAATCACACACACTCCATATACACCTATACACTGACGCATATACAACTCATCTCATCGACTGTACATAATCACCACAAAAGAAAGAAAAACTCCCAAACCATCCTAGGCCTCTGGACTAGGCTCTCGAGGCTCACCAGCAGTATCGTCAGCACCTACACCACAGAACACACAACATAAGCCTAGCGCTCAGTAAGTAATGCGATATGAAAGTAAAAGCCGACAATGCAATCCTATCACATGCAGTCTCTACACTCACACTCATGTTGTCACATCTGTGACGCGTAGTGCAGCCGCACCAGGGTAAGGAGGAATCTCACGCCACCCTACACCCTGACACTCGCCACCGTCCCGGACTCCCCAGCAACGAGACCCACAAGGTACACACACGCATCACCACACGGCAACCACATCAGGGTAAGGGTGTACCTCGCGCCACTCTACACCCTGACACATCGCCTCCGTCCCAGCCTCTCCAGCACGGGGCCACAGTTGCCACACATACACGTTTCGCGACAGCCCAGCCGGCCCACCCCTCGAGTAGGATCCGCAACTGGTGTTGCACCGGCCCACACACTAGTAGGATCTGCGGTACCACTGCCCATATCCTCACCGTCAACACATTCACACCGCATGACAGCCCTGCCGGCCCACCCCTCGAGTGGAATCCGCAACTGGTGAAGCACCGGCCCGCACACTAGCGGGATCCGCGGTACCACCGCCACACGTCTCACCACATACTCAAAACATGCTAAAAATCATTTTCGTTCACGTTTTAAAATATGATGCATGTCAAACAATACGCACACACACCACAATCAATCACATAAAATCCTAAAGTTCTACGGTGTAGGCCCACTTGGGCAAAACACATGCATGCACTACTTACCTGGCGTCCTAAGCTCGCTCGACGCACAGCTTCGCCAAAAGAAAACCTCAACATAAAACACAACCAAATCTCTCATCAGTATTTATCTCGAAATTCACCAAATAGCTAAAAATAACCTTCCTTAACTCCACTTATGAAATTTCAACTGAAACGGGTCATCGGTTTGGTCCGGCCGAAAACCATCTTAAAGTTCAGACGCGCATATCTTTTGTGTCCGTGAACGGAATCGAACGATTCAAGTGACTAAACGTCTCCTTAGGAACCTAGTTTAACATACTAAGACAGATTTGAAAACGATAAGTCGCAGACAGGCGAAGAACGCTAAAAATGGAATCTGCCACTTTTATCAAATTTCACATTTTCACTTTTCTTCAACTAAAACTCACTCGCAACTAGTTATATGCATAAAAAATGGCCATGCTACTCTCACACGTCGAATTTCCACGAAAAACGGTCGCTAATTTGACTTGGACCAAAATCCAGCATAAACTTCCGACGAGCATAACTTTTGCGTCGGATATCGGAATCGAACGATTCCAGCGGCCATACGTCTCTTTAATAACCTATTTTATCCTACAAAAACAGAATTGGAAACGATCAACCGAAGCAAGGCCAAAATGGCTAAAAATCGAACTGCCCCTGCACGAACAATGGTTGATTTTTGTTTTCAAACTTCAATTTAAGAACTTCTACACACAACTAGCCCTATTTCGTTCATATCTCTCGGCCAAGCTCACCGTAAATGGAAGGAGGCCGACCACTAAATTCAGCCAAAACACGAAACCGACAGGGCTCACCTTCGGTTTCCTTAGACTCGCGGCATCTCCCTCGTGGTACACTACAACCTTGCGGCCAATTCCATCAATGAGTGTTCTGCCAAACCAAAAATAACGAGACGGGCAGCAAGAAGGGAAAGACTTACTGCGGTGTTGCTGTGCGCTCGGTCGAAGGGAGTGCAATGCACAACCGAACACTCAGTCACCGGTGGTCTCCCCCATGCTCATTCGCGTCGGCCGAAGAATCGGAGCTCAAGGATTTCCTCCCCTCTCCCGCGTCTCCTTCTCGGTTTCGCTCTTTCGGCCGCGTATAGCACAGGGTGGAATGACTTCCACCCGAAGCCATTCCACCTTGTTATTTTATTTTTTTTTAATTTTAATTTAATTACAAATTACCAAAATGCCCTCACGTGTTTCAATCGTCCGTAATTTTGTTAATTTCCTGATCTCCCGACTTTAAATTCTGAAAACATCGCAACAGTAGGCTCCGAGTCTTAAAATTTAAATTTTTCCGTTGAAACATTTCTAAAACTCTGGCCAATATTAAATTAAAATTTTCAGAAATTAAAATAATAATAATAAAAATATCCAAAATTTCTGAATTATTACATCCCCCTACCTTTACGTACCGAATTTGTCCCCAAAATTTACGTACCGAATAAGTCGGGATACTGCCGCTCCAGGTCATCACGGCTCTCCCAAGTAGTCTCCTCTATACCATGGTTGCGCCACATTACCTTGACCTGCGGAATCTCCTTGTCGCGCAACACCTTCACCGCTAATCCTAAGATCCTCACTGGCTTCTCCTCATAGGACAACGTCGGCTGGATCTCTATATCCTATTGTGGCACTACCTGAGAGGGGTCGCGCATATACTTCCTCAGCATCGAGACATGAAAAATATCATGGATGGCATCCATCGACGCAGGCAACTGAAGCTGGTAAGCAGTTCTCCCAATCTGCTTGACAATCGGGAAGGGTCTCACAAATCGAGGGTTGAGCTTCCCCCGCTTCCCGAACCTTACCACTCCCTTGAACGGCGAGACCTTCCGAAAAACCTCGTCACCCTCATTAAACTCTAACTCCCGGCGTCTCTGATCAGCATAACTCTTCTGTCGACTCTGGGCCGCTTCAATCCTCTTCCGTATCACAGAAATCTTGTCGACAGTCTGCTGTAAAATCTCAGGGCCTATCAATCGGGCTTCACCAACCTCATCCCAATATAATGGCGACCTGCACTTCCTTCCATAGAGGGCCTCGTATGGCGTCATACCAATGGTGGACTGGAAGCTGTTATTATATGAGAACTCTACTAGCAGTAAGAACTTGCTCCAAGTCGCCTGAAACTCCAACACACAAGCCCTGAGCATGTCCTCCAAAATCTGTATAGTCCGCTCCGACTGCCCATCGGTCTGAGGATGAAAAGCCGTACTGAAATCTAATCTGGTGCCCATAGCCTTATGCAGACTCCTCCAAAACGTAGACGTGAACCTGGAGTCTCGGTCTGAAACAATCGACACCAGAATCCCCTGAAGTCTGACTATCTCCTGAATATACAGCTGGGCAAACTGAACTATTGTATAAGTCATCCTCACAGGCAAAAAGTGAGACGACTTCGTCAACCTGTCCACAATTACCCAAATCGCGTCATGGCCCTTGACAGTCCTCGGCAGTCCCACCACAAAATCCATGGTGATTCGCTCCCACTTCCACTCCGGTATAGGCAATGGTTGGAGCATCCCAGACGGTCACTGATGCTTCGCCTTCACCTGCTGGGAGACTACGCAGGCCTCAACATACTCAGCCACTGCTCGTTTTATGTTAGGCCACCAATAGTGCTGCTTCAAATCTCTGTACATCTTAGTGCTTCCCGGATGCACAGAGAAAGAAGATGAATGGGCCTCTGATAATATATCCCTCCTCAGCTCCTCTTCCTTCGGGACGTACCACCTATCTCAAAATTTCAGAATCTCGTCTTCTGAATAACTGAACTCAGAATCAGGCCTGGCCTCCATACTCACCTTCAGCTCGCTACACTCCGAATCAGCCTCCTGAGTCTGCCTAATCCTGTCTAGAATAGTCGGCCTCAAGGACAAGGCAGAAATGGTGGCTGCCAGATCAGAAACTACCTCCAGTCCAAAACTTTGCATCTCTGTCACTAACTCAACAGGCTGTATCGTAGTCATGGTAGAAGTCGAAGCTGTCACCCTACTCAAGGTCTCTGCCACCGCATTCGCCTTCCCTAGGTGGTACCTGATCTCCACATCGTAGTCCTTGACCAGTTCGAGCTACCTTCTCTGTCTCAAATTCAGCTCTTTCTGCGTGAAAATGTACCTCAAGCTCTGATGGTCCGAGTAAATCTCGCACTGCTGCCCATACAGATAATGCCTCCAAATCTTGAGTGCAAATACAACCGCCGCCAGTCGTGAGTGGGATAATTCTGCTCGTAAGCCTTCAACTGCCTAGAAGCAATGACTCTCCCACTTTGCATCAAAACACACCCCAAACCGATCCTGGAGGCATCACAATAAATACAGAACTTCTCTTCTTCCACGGGCAGCGTCAGTACAGGAGCCGTAGTCAACCTCTGCTTCAATGTCTGGAAGCTGTCCTCACACCTGTCGGTCCATTCATACTTTGCATTCTTCCTGGTCAGCCGGGTCAAGGGGGCGTAGATCTTATAGAACCCCTCAATGAATCTCCGATAATATCCAGCCAACCCCAGAAAACTGCGTATCGCGCTAGCACTGGTCGGCCGCGACCACTCCTTTACAGCCTGAACTTTCCCTAGATCAACTGAAATACCCTCAGAGGAGATCACATGCCCCAAGAAGTGGATCCTGTCCAACCAAAACTCGCACTTCGAGAACTTAGCATACAGCTGATGCTGGCTTAAAATAGTTAATACAATCCTCAGGTGCTCCCTGTGCTCCCCCTCACTCTGCGAGTAGATCAGAACGTCGTCGATAAACATAATCACAAACTTGTCCAGGTACTCCCTGAACATCCGGTGCATCAAATCCATGAATGCTGCAGGGGCATTGGTCAACCCGAAAGACATAACCAGGAACTCGAAATGCCCATACCTCGTCCTGAAGGCCGTCTTTGGTACATCCCTCTCCTTCACCTTTAACTGATGATAGCCGGACCTCAGGTCGATCTTAGGAAACACTCGGGCACCATGCAGCTGATCAAACAAATCGTCAATCCTTGGTAATGGATACCTGTTCTTCACCGTCAACTTATTCAGCTCCCGGTAGTCAATACACATACGTAGGGATCCGTCCTTCTTCTTGACAAATAGAACTGGCGCTCCCTAGGGTGAAAAACTAGGGCGTATAAATCCCTTATCTGTCAGCTCTTCCAACTGAGCTTTCAGCTCCTTAAGTTCAGTAGGTGCTAATCTGTAGGGGTTCTTGCACACCAGCTCGGCACCTGGGAAAACATCTATCTCGAATTCAATCTCCCTATCAGGGGGCAACCTCGGCAATTCATCACGGAACACCTCTAGGAACTCCTGCACAATAAGAATATCTTGTATCCGAGCATCGCCCGGTGACTGCGCATCCTCAACACTTGCCAAAAATCCCTGGCAATCCATGCCTAACACCCGTGGAGCCTGACGAGAAAATATAGCAGAAATCCTGGCAAGACCCTTACTTGCTTTAAATGTGTAGCTCTCCCCACCCGGGGGCCGGAAATGAACCTCTCTGGTCCTGCAGTCAATCTCCGCATGATGTCTGAACAGCTAGTCCATTCCCAAGATCACCTCATAACCGCTCATATGGAGAATGACTAGCTCGGCATATAACTGCTTGCTCCCCACTGTCACAACATTGTCCTGCACCACCTGTTCTGAATACAAATGCTCCCCGGATGGCAAGGTGACATCATAATGTCGCTCTGCAAGACTGAATTCCAAGTTGGCCTTCACCACAAAGCCCGTCGACACAAACGAGTGCGTAGCGCCCGTATCAATCAAAGTATAAGCTGCCACACCAGAAACAAAAATATTACGTGCTATCACTGATGGCTGGACAGCATCATCTGGCTCAAACAAGGCAAAGACCTGCGGTGTAACTCTGGCTGACGACCTGCTAGCCACTGGGCATCTGCTGGCAAAGTGTCTCACCTCATTGCAGTTGAAACAGCGATTCTGACGCGGTTTCGGGCACTCTCTGGACATGTGGCCCACTTCGCCACAGTTATAACACCTCACCGGGCCCGTCCTGCACTCGCCCGGGTGGCTTCTCTGACACTTCGGGCACACTGGAAACTGTCCCGACCCCTACGGCCTTTTAGTGCTCCCCTGGCTGCTAGAACTGTCACTAGGTCTCTTCAGGCCTTTCTGCATGGACACCTCCCCACTGGCCTGTGGCAGCGACTCTCTAAATGATCTGCGAGGCTGCTCTCTGGGTACCTCCCGATAACTAGGAAGCTTCGCCCGAGCCTCCTCAATGTCAAGGGCCTTCGCTACCACCTCCTCGTACGACATGCCTCGGGTCCCCGCAATCCGTATGCCCATATAAATATCTGGCTTCAGGCCCTGCACAAACTGGTGTACCTTATTCTCATCGAGGCTCACCAAATGTCTTGCAAACTGCGACAAGGCCTCGAACTGCCGTACATATTCGGCCACAGTGCCGGTCTGCTTCAACTTGCAAACTCCACCATCTTCTGTGTCCTGCCTGAATGACTGAAATACTTGCCGAAAAACACTGACCTGAACTCCTCCCACGTCATGGCCTCCACATCTCTCGTAGTTGCCACCGTATCCCACCAATGGCTCACATCCTTGGCAAGATAGAATGCCGCACTAGAAAATCTGTCATGCTCCTCTACCTTAGCAAAACTCATCATCCTCTCCATATTCCGTATCCACTCCTCAGCACTGAGAGGATCCGGAGATGATCCGTCAAAGGTCGGGGGTCTAAGTCTATTCAGCCTGTCACCCCCTCTGTCGGACAAACCCTGGGCGCTAGACTGACCTTGGTCGTCCCTGCTAATAAACCTCTCCAACTGCTGAGACTGACGGTGGACCAACTTGGTAAGCTGCCGGACGGTATCATCCATGTCGCCCACAGCTCTAGGAGGCGCCTCTCGTCATGGCCGCCCTCTACCTTTACCTCTACCCCTCGCCTCTCTTGACATTTTCTACCTTTAACAAAAATATAAAGCTCATATTAGTATTACAATAAATTCAAATCTAAACACTTAAAGTTGGTGGAGTGCTCCCGTGCAGCGGCTGGCGGTGTTAGGTAATCCTCTGAACGACGTCGACCCCATGACTCTGATACCATAACTGTAACACCTCGCGAAACCCCTCGTTCCCGGTACGCTACAGTACATCTATACACTACACACACTAACACTT
The DNA here is from genome assembly GCA_022433055.1 of Begonia peltatifolia. NCBI lineage: Eukaryota > Viridiplantae > Streptophyta > Magnoliopsida > Cucurbitales > Begoniaceae > Begonia > Begonia peltatifolia. The sequence continues at coordinate 5,957,378 of CM039523.1, forward strand.
GACATAACTCACTCAATTTAATACCCCTTTCGTTTTCAAATCATTTTCAAAAGAACATTTGTGAGTATGAAAAATTCTCGACTCCATTCGAAAACAACTCGCGTCCCGAAGAGGGTACACGAAGTCCTCAACATAAAAACTACGCAGCGGGAAACGAAAACCATTTAAAACAATTCAAGATTAAACGGTAAGATTTGAAATCCTAGAGAAGAATCTAACGCACTCCTCGAACTACACATCCCGGTACCGCGCACTCACATCCCCACTTCGACACCCCGCGCGCACCCTCGCGGTGCCGCACGTGCCAACTCAACGTCACTGTGTCTCGCGCACGCTCACAGCGCTGCGTGGCCCACGCACCCTGCCGCTGTACAGCACGTCCGCACGCACGTCTTCACCCGGCGTCGCACGACCTGTGAGTACCAGTAGGGCCGCGTGCCCCGTGCACCTGCGATCACGCCGCACTTCCACGCTCATCTACACTTCTCTAGCATTCACTGTACACACCTCAACCTATTTCATATCCTCTCGACTCCCAACCCCTCTCCCGAAATTTCGGCAGAGTAACGCCATAAAACTGGCTATCCCAAAAATTTAAAACCCTGCACACAGTTCACCAAAACTAACAATATCTATCTATCCATCATCCAGAAAAAACACCATAACCAAATCAGAGTATGAAGACAACGAAAATCCATCAAATACAACTGAAGAAAGTTTACAATATAGAGCAATACTATACTCTAACATGTAAAATATATGCGTACGTCGCCAAAATCACACGCACTCCATATACACCTATACACTGACGCATATACAATTCATCTCATCGACGGTACATAATCACCACAAAAGAAAGAAAAACCCCCAAACCAACCAGACCACAACCTACAATCTCCACGGGTCGGGTCGCCCTAACAAAAATCCGTCATCTGGTGCCGCGGTCGCATGCCACCAACCATCCTACGCCTCTAAACTAGGCTCTCGAGGCTCACCAGCAGTATCATCAGCACCTACACCACAGAACACACAACATAAGCCTAACGCTCAGTAAGTAATGCGATATGAAAGTAAAAGCCGACAATGTAATCCTATCATATGCAGTCTCTACACTCACACTCATGTTGTCACATCTGTGATGCGTAGTGCAGTCGCACCAGGGTAAGGAAGAATCTCACGCCACCCTACACCCTGACACGTCGCCACTGTCCCGGACTCCCCAGCAACGAGGCACACAAGCTACACACACGCATCACCACACGGCAACCACATCAGGGTAAGGGTGTACCTCGCGCCACTCTACACCCTGACATGTCGCCCCCGTCCCAGCCTCCCCAGCACGGGGCCACAGTTGCCACACACACACATTTCGCGATAGCCCAGCCAGCCCACCCCTTGAATAGGATCCGTGACTGGTGTTGCACCGGCCCACACACTAGTAGGATCTGCGGTACCACTGCCCATATTCACCCCGCATGACGGCCCAGCCGGCCCACCCCTCGAGTGGAATCTGCGACTGGTGAAGCACCGGCCCGGACACTAGCGGGATCCGCGGTACCACCGCCACACGTCTCACCACATACTCAAAACATGCTAAAAATCATTTTCGTTCACGTTTTAAAATATGATGCATGCCAAACAATACGCACACACACCACAATCAATCACATAAAATCCTAAAGTTCCACGGTGTAGGCCCACTTGGGCAAAACACATGCATGCACTACTTACCTGGCATCCTAAGCTCGCTCGATGCACAGCTTCGCCAAAAGAAAGGCTAAGCCTAAAACACAACCAAATCTCTCATCAGTATTTATCTCGAAATTCACCAAATAGCTAAAAATAACCTTCATTAACTCCACTCATGAAATTTCAACTGAAACGGGTCATCGGTTTGGTCCGGCCGAAAACTAGCTTAAAGTTCGGACGCGCATAACTTTTGCGTCCGTTAATGGAATCGAACGATTCAAGTGGCTGAACGTCCCCTTAGGGGCAGCACACGCCTCAGCAATGATTGATGCTCGAGGGCCGAAGAGTCGGAACAGGTGGGCAGCGGCATGCACACCAAAAGGGCCAGCCGAAGGGTTGGCGCATGCCGGGTACTGGCACGCAAGGGCCATGCACACGGTAAGCTGAACATGGGCAAGTTAGCTGATGGCCCAACTGATTTGATGAGCTTGACATGGGCAAGACAGCCGATGGGCCAACTGATGTTACAATCAGCTGATGTGCAAGTGACAGGCTGCATGCATGGAAGCCACGTCAGACATGGGCAAGACAGCTGATGGGCCAACTGAAGGTACAGTCAGCTGAAGTGCAAGAGATGGGCTGCATGGAAGCTATGGTAGGTGTCACACCCCCTTTCTCGTGAAGCATGAAGGCACGGGCCGATGGCCCGAACAAAGAGGGGCAGGGCTCCTCGGGCACACTTCATCCAAGGAAGTGTGCAGTGCAAGAGCTGGATGTGGGCGCGCGGCACAGCGCAGCCCACCAGACAGCCTGGGCGCGCAGTATGGGCGCGGCCCAAGCAGGCCACACAGGCGGGCGCAGCTCACTGGGCGCTCAAGACCATGGCCGCATCAGTTGGACCGAGGACATGGGCTGAAGTGTGCAGATCGGCACGAGGCTACGCGGGCGCTACGCAGAAAGGCGCAGCCCTACGCGCGCGGAGCGGCGCGACCCTACGCGAGCAGAGGGGCGCGACCCCACATAGGCGCTACGCGGAATGGCAGGACCCCACACGGGCGCCACATGGAAGGACGCGGCGCTTGGCAACAGAGTCACGACCGACCACGAAGGGGCACACGGCTGGCACACGGTTTGGACACGGCATGGCCGAACCAGACGGCGCAGGGCGCTGGGCGCCAGACGACAGGGCGAGGGCGTAGTGGGCGAGCCACCCGACCGAGCCGCGTGCGCGCACGCGGTGTGCACACGGGGTGCGCACAGTGCAGCATGACCCAATGGACACTTATGTTTTTTGGACATTCGTGACTTTTCATGTATTATGGCTGAACCTTTGGCCTATAAATATGCCTTGAGACACCAAGGTTGACAGGGAAGCTTGATCAAACTATCAAGTGGAGTCTTAAGCCATTGTGGTGTTCCTTGAGCGTGATTTTTGTTCCTAGTTCTTATATTTGGAATATAAGGAAGGTTGGGAGGGAGCCTCCCGTAAACTAAGTGTGTCACGAGGAATTGTGTGTGTGTGTTCGAAGCGATCCAAGAGGTAGAGGCTGGCCTAGTCAAGGACTCGGCGCCGCACAAGCCTAAGCGAAAAAAAAATAGGCGTGTGACAGTAGGCACGTGGCAGTGTCAGCCGAGCTTTAGATGGCTTGGGCAACCAGTTTTGTATGCTTATAAATAGAGAGCTTGTTAGGCATTGAGACCACAAGTTGTGTGAGTCCTTTGCTAGTTGTTACATTGAGTTGTAAGTTTCCTTTTGAGTTAATAAAAAAGTTTAGAGTGGTTCTCGTAAAGCATTGTGTCTCCCCTCTCTCTTCTTGCTCAATTGTGCTTGTTCCATCTCGATGACACCCCCACTAGTTTAACATACTAAGACGGATTTTAAAATGATAAGCCGCAGACAGGCCAAGAACGCTAAAAATTGAATCTGCCACTTTTATCAAATTTCACATTTTCACTTTTCTTCAACAAAAACTCACTCGCAACTAGTTATATGCATCAAAAATGGCCATGTTACTCTCACACGTCGAATTTTCACGAAAAATGCTTGCTAATTTGACTTGGACCAAAATTCGGCATAAACTTCCGATGCGCATAACTTTTGCGTCGGATATCGGAATCGAACGATTCCAGCGGCCATACGTCTCTTTAATAGCCTATTTTATCTCATAAAAACAGAATTGAAAACGATCAACCGAAGCAAGGCCAAAATGGCTAAAAATGGAACTTCCCCTGCACGAACAATGGTTGATTTTTGATTTCAAACTTCAATTTAAGAACTTCTACACACAACTAGCCCTATTTCGTTCATATCTCTCGGTCAAGCTCACCGCAAATGCAAGGAGGCCGAGCACTAAGCTCGGCCAAAATAGGAAACCGACAGGGCTCACCTTCGGTTTCCTTAGACTCGCAGCATCTCGCTCGTGGTACACTACAACCTTGCGGCCAATTCCATCAATGCGTGTTCGGCCAAACCAAAAATAACGAGACGGGCAGCAAGAGGGGAAAGACTTACCGCGGGGTTGCTGTGCGCTTGGTCGAAGGGAGAGCAATGTACAGCCGAACACTCAGTCACCAGCGGTCTCCCCCACGCTCACTCGCGTCGGCCGAAGAATCAGAGCTCAAGGATTTCCTCCCCTCTCCCGCGTTTCCCTCTCGGTTTCGCTCTCTCGGTCGCGTATAGCACAGGGTGGAATGGCTTCCACCCAAAGCCATTCCACCTTGTTATTATTATTTTTTTTTAATTTTAATTTAATTACAAATTACCAAAATGGCCTCACGTGTTTCAATCGTCCGTAATTTTGTTAATTTCCCGATCTCTCGACTTTAAATTCTGAAAACATCACAACAGTAGGCTCCGAGTCTTAAAATTTAAATTTTCCCGTTGAAACATTTCTAAAACTCTGGCCAAGATTAAATTAAAATTTTCAGAAATTAAAATAATAATAATAAAAATATCCAAAATTTCTGGATTATTACATCAGTAGTAAAATTCACGTAATGAGGAAATCGACGCTAAACAAGGCTTTTATTATCGTAATCATCCTAATTTAGTTTAATTTATTTCTCTAGTATATCTAAGTGATTTCTAATTTTATATTATTCTTTCGTTACGTTATTTGTCTTATTAATTCATCTTTATTTAATATAATTTTATAGCGATTAAAATTGATTAAGAATATCCTCGTGGGATCGACTTTTACTTACTATTTTTTACTTTGTTAGCGACACGTGCACTTGCGTTAGGTGTAGAAAATCCACTAACAGGCTTCTCATCAACCATTGCTGAAGATTTGAAGAAGACATCTTGGCCATCTATGCAAAGAAGCTCGGTTGCATCATGGTCACCCACATGGTGTGTTTCAATGGCTCTAAACCATTTTGAATACCAAGACTAGCCACCCTAGGTCAATCAATCATTGTCATTGGTCTTTGTATTTTGTTTGGCTAAATTTTAAGGAGCATGCACGGTTTTCTCTGAAGGAGGAACTCACTTGGAGCAAAGGAGCACCAAGGTAAGCTTAGTTGTGCCCAACAGAGGGGCTGCGCCCAACGAGGGTTGTGCTTGGCCACAAACCGTGTCTTTCAATCGAGTTTCCTTCCTTGGAAGAAACTTTTGCCAAAAGCTTCAAAACATTGTTTATTGGCCGATTCTTGGAATAGTTGCATAACTTCTTCATCTTAACGAATCTGGACCATGCCTCCCACTCTCACACACTTCACTCACTACACTAACCTCACATAAAACTTTGTTACATTTGGAGCACATTTGATCATCTATTTACACCTCTACTTTTGAAGGTTTCTCGGCTTTGCCGATTCCAAGGAACTAACGATCTTCTTGAGGTTCTTGAGTTTATTTTGCAGGTAAGGACCATAACATCGGTTCTCTTAATTGGTGTGGTTTTTTGAGACACATCTCTAGAGTTGTTTGGTTTCATGTTTTTGATAATATTTTGCATGTGTTTGGTCAAATCCTTAAGTTGTTGGCTTCTGACATTAATTTGACCTTACATGCTAGACTCTCCCTCTTATTGGGTCTGAGCATTAGTTTGTGGTATTCCTTTGTCTCGGTTTAGTTCATGGTCTAATCCTTGGTTTATTTTTTCTTAGTTTAATTTTTGGTTTATTTCTTCTTGGTTTAGTTCACGAATAATCTCCATTCTTATTTTCATGTTTTATCTTAGATTTTAAGAAAGATTTTATAGAATATGTGTTTCTAATTCTTAGGAATTTTGATGTAAGTTTTTCAATTTGTCTTGAACCTTTAAGTTTTAAAAACAATTTTCTTGAACCGTTTATTTTTGTTTTTTTAAAAAAAAAGTTTTAGGAAAATGTCAATGTAAAGATGTCTAAAAAGATTAAGAACGAAAACAGCAACTTCTAAAAGTAGAATGTTTCTAAAACAGAAAATTACATGCAATAATTATCAATCCTTATAACCGAATAATAACCAAGTTTAATTCAACTTAGTGATTGTTAATAACAAAATGATAGCATAAAACAGAATCATAACTTGATAAATGTTTAGGTTCATGCATGCTCTTCACGGTTTAGCATAAATCAACTAATTTTCATGCAAGTTTTAGCAACGATTTTTAGAGCAAAATATTAACCAAGATTAGAAGACAATATGCAACACATTTTGGTCCAATAATCATAGAGGATAATAGCATTCAAATGGAGAAGAAAACACAGCAACAACAACTTAATAACTTGTAGATTTTATCATGTTCTTCTCGGTTACATCAAGCAAACAGATTATGCATGAAAACAGTTTTATTCACTTTTTTTTTGTCTTTCTCGGCTTGCTATAAACAGAATATTAAACCACTTTAATCAATAATAATAGCAAGTTTTAAAGCATGATTCTAGGCTTAAACTTTCATGCTCACGTACATACAAATTAATAGTTTTGGCTGCAAAGATAATCACTCAACAAATTGTAAACATAGTAGTAAAACATAATCAGTTTTTATCTCATGCTTCTCGGTTATCACTAAAAACAATTTAGTACCCCTTTTAGTAATACAAATGTTATGAAATAAACTAGCTACATGATAACAATCTTTTATGCACAAACTCTAGGTTAAATGGAGATACTTGTCGTAAAAATAACTAAGAACACAATGCAATAAACAACAACCAAAATAGATTCGGTTTTATGGCAACAAAAGCAGATTATTAGCGGTAAAACAGCAACCGAAAGTAAAACAGAATGCAACTATCAAAATGTAACCAAATGAACAAGCAAACCACTTAGATAGCATACAAAGGAAGCAGCCTAAACTCTGATACCAAGCTGACGAGGATTGGTCCTTTGATGATCAAAGTTAGAACCCACAAATAGAATACTAAATGTTATGGTTCTCGGTTTTACCGAGAAACCTTAAAGTGCAAGTGTGAAGGTGTTTAAATGAGATCAAATGGCAACAAGATTATGCATAGATATTACCTTAAGAGTGATGAATAGAACCTTAAAAGATCAATGTAAAAAAAAAAAGAAATGGAGATGGATGATAGAGCAAACCCGAGGTTGTCTAAGAGGCAAGATTATGCTTTTGGACACGGCTTCTTCCAATGGATGAAGTCTCAACCTTAGGGAACCAATTTTTCCACCTTCTACTCTTTCGTCCTCTTAAGAGAGTGAGAGAGAAGGATAGAACTATGTTGCACCTCAAGAAACTGTGGTCTTGAGAGCAAAGAAGATGCACTTCTCTTGATTGCAAACAACCAAGGCAAACTTACCTTCAACCGGTAATGTAAAGAATCCTCTTACTCCTTAGGGAAACAACCAATATTTTATTCACCCAAAAAACTTCCGTACAATCACTAATATCATGCATATACATCCTAAGAGGTGGTGAAGAGTTTGCAATAAAATAATAGAACAAGGAGCCATTGAACTCATGCATGACAGAGAAGGGGAAGAGTCCCTTGAGTGTGTGTGGCGTTTTCAGCATCCAACCTTCAATGCAATCAATCCAAGTATGTCTCCATAGTTGCTTCAGCTTGCTAAATCATCAATCCAAGTGATGGTTGAGTTGGAAACTCAAAATTAAGTACAACATAATGGGTTTGGCCGAGTGGTTGGTTTGGTTGGGCCGAGTATGCTTGAATCTCTTTGATCTATTTTGTGCAAAACCAATCACCACCTTCTATCTTAGCATACATCTAATCCTAACCACACAATCTAAATGCATGCATTATAAAAAGGCTAATGTTTTTAACAAAATACAAAATAGGCTAATGTTTGCCAACATAGTTCAAAAGGAAATTGTTACACGGTTTT
>CM039523.1:5975355-6062953 GCA_022433055.1 Begonia peltatifolia
CTCGGCCGTGCGACACTCGGTGGAATGGCTTCCACCCGAAGCCATTCAACCACATATCCTTTTTTTTTTTTTTTTAAATAAAAATTACAAATTACAAAACTGCCCTCACGTGCTTTAACCCTTCATAATTTTCGTTAATTTTCCGACCTCCCGATTTTAAATTATGAAAACCATCGCAAAAGTAGGCTCTGAGTCTTACATTTTAAATTTTTTCCGTTGAAACATTTCTCAAAATTTCGACCGGGATTAAACCAAAATTCTGGAAATTAAAAGTTAAAATTTGAAATTTTCGGGTTATTACAGTTTCTTTGTCGATTGAAAGTGAGGAACGACGAAGGGAGGGCTTCGAGATTTTTCATTGCTAAAAATTGCCTAAGTGTCGAATGTTGTGGATGACCGATCAACACTTCGAACCTTGTGACTGGAAACACAGAGTTCAAGGTGTCGATCGGTACCCCTTAAAGAGGAAGTGCCCATTGCTATTGTATTTTTAACTAAAACTCAAGAGATCTAAAATGTCGACACATTTAGATAGAGTGTCGACCACGAGCCAACTCGAGAGTTATGAAGTGTCAACTGCTAGGTGAAATGTTGACCGTAGGCCAAACCCAAGAGTTCTAAGTGTCAACTGGTGGGTTGACCCTCAGCTATAAGTGTGGAACGGTACCCTTAAAGTATGGACTACACAACTCTTTACTTTAGAAGATTTTGTTGCCAAGTCACGATTCGTGGTAGTTCATAGTGTCTTTGGTTTGGGTTCCTAGTTCTAGTATGGGATCCAACCATTTCCCTCGTGCTTAAAGATCAAGATTCCTAATCTTCGTTTTGTGATAGACACTGATGACTTTGAGAATTTTAATCTAGTTGCTGAAGTTACACCTCCATTTGGAAAAAAGGCTACTCGGCGAAATGAAAAGGGTTTTATATTATTTACACTACATTGCATCATTGTTTTTATTAAACATATTTTGATAAGTTGTCACTTGTATAACACCTCACAGGGTTTGGTGCCAGTACATCTATATTTATGTATAGGTACATATACTTTTACATGTTTACCATTAATGCATGACACTTGAGAATTGTTGTGATATATAATATTTGTGAGGATAAATCTTCATGATACTTTGGACAGTCTCGGTGTCAAAGTATTAGGAGGACATCTCACTACACCTTCGTTGGGTAATAGGGTGGTGATGACACGTTACTTAGGTTTCGAATCTCTAAATCTGATCAGAGTATTGTTTGATGATCGTTCATACGAGTTGCAATAGATGATTATTGTTCACTGACAACCAGGGTAATGAGGACTAGATCTTTATATGCTCGTTGCTCATTTTTCTACTTCTAGCTCATGAGACCCTTATTTTTCACTGAGGTGACTTTTATGTGAAAAAGTATGATGACGACGATATATTTTTGTATAGATGTCGATGTATATAACAACGTCTTGAATAATTGCATCATCGGTGTCTTGTGGAGCTTGTTTCCTTAAACGATGAAAATGAGTTTTTACGGAACGATGTTTGATAACTATTTTTTTATTTCATCACATTTAGAAAGCAAAGATAAAAGGAATTTTAAATGCAATTAGTATAATATTTCTACCGAGTTAGTCATTCACCCCTTCATTTCCAGGAAAGAACAAAAACAATGAATAGTTTGAAAGATATTTAAAAACCATTTGCAACTTAACCATGTTTTGAGATGAAAGGTTGTATTTAGTATAATTTTTTACTGAGTTAGTCACTTAACACAATGACTCCCTGCTTTTCGAGTTAAGAACAAGAATAATCAGTAACTGAGATTCATTGGCGGTGTTCTGTGTTATTTCTTTTTGTATTAGAGTGTTTATTTGTTTTCATGGTGAAAACTTTACTTGAATTAAATCTATATGAAAACTTTACATCAAGTCCTATGAGTTTCACCGTTAACTGTGTTATTTCTTTTTCTATTAAAGTGTTTATGTGTTATTTGGATTTGAACTTGTGCATTTTAATTTTCTGTTGAACTATTGTTTAATTATTATACTATTATATTTGTTATTAACGTTTGGATTTATAGATTTTGATTTATGTTCAAATTTTATACTGCAAACTAAACCTTAGTTTGGTCAATTGGGTTCTCTCCAAAGATCGGGTCAACCAACCCGACGTTCTTTTAGGCCCACCTCTAGGTCATGACATAATTTAAAAAAATCCTTAAACTACGGAATCATTAACAAACTACTCCTTAAATTATGTTTGTTAAAATTACTCTTGAACTATGATAATTTAACGAATCAACCTTTTGTCAAATATTTTTATGTTAAAAAGCTCTTCGTTCGGGATCCTGCACAATTTTGTAGGCTTCTGTGTGCAGGAGCCTGCACTGAAGGTGTGGGAACTTGTGAGAGAGCATTTTCGATCGCAGGCTCCCACACAATTTTGCGAACTTCTGTGTGTGGGAGCTAGCACTTAAGACGTGGAAGCCCATGCCATAGTTCTTTTGCGAAAGAAGAATGTATATATAAACTAAAGAAAACCTTGTAAAAAAGCATACTAAGATTGAGATCGATGATCACAGAAGCGGAATTGAAGTAGCAACAGGTTGGTGATAAGGGAACAAGATTATACTATGGGTTTCTTTGCCATTTTTGTTGCTATTACAACTCCTGCCTCTTATTCTCAAGCAACTAAACATGCATGTTAAACAAAAGTGCTAGTACAACTTCAGGCTCTTTAAGAAAATCATACTTCGGATATTGTTCTCTATTCTACTAATGTTGTTAAACTCATTGGGTGTAAATGAGTATTTTCCATGAAGTTGCAATTTGATGGCTCTCTTTGTAGATATAAAACAAGATTGGTGGCTCTCAAATATCGACAATAGTATGGGGTAAAATACAAGGAGACATTTGCAACCACAACAAAGATGCAGAATATGCGACTTATTAATGTTATTGCTACTTCAAAAGGGTGGTCATTGTGATAAATGAACATTAAGAACACCTTTTTTCATGGAGATCTAAAAGAGATGATTTATATGACTCCGCCACTCGGGTTATTTTCTAGGTCATGGTCTAATATTTGTAAGCTAAATCTCTCCATGACTTGAAACAAACACCACATGCTTGGTTTGATAAATATCGTTATATGCTTATTAGCTTCTCTTTTGTGTTGATGATATAATTATTACAGGACTGATTTTGAACTAATTTTGCAGCTTTAGTTGCCTCTTCAATGTTCTTTGTTCTTTAACCTATTTCTTAAGCTTTCAAGTCCATTCTACATAGACTAATATTTTCTTACACTGATCTAAATACGTCCCAGAGTTAATTGTTTTGGTTGGCCTTCAAGATGACATTTCTATTGATACTCCCACGGAAGTGAAATGATTAAGATGACTTTTTGTTTGACCTCTCTTTATATAGACAACTAGTTGGGAGCTTGAACTATCTAACTATTACTCGACATGATATTTTCTTCATTGTCTAACAAGTTAGTCAATTTATGCAGACACCTGTACATCTTCATGTAGCCATTGTTTGTCACAATGTTCGCTATGTGCACAACACATCTATTCGAGATCTTTTTTTTTTCCTACGGACTCACCTATTAATTTGGTTGGATACAATAATGCTAATTGAGCTAGTTGTATTGATACACAACATTTAATTACTGGTTGGTAAATGTTCTTGGTCACTCTCTTATTTCTTGAAAAAATAAGAAACAAGATTTCAAGATCTCGTGTCTTTGTCTTGCTATGTCCACTGGATATTCTGAAATTGTTTAGCTTCGATAATTGTTGGATGAGTTAGGGTTTCCTCCAATAGAGCCTACTCAGCTCAGATAATACTATTGTCATTCAAAATGTTGTTAACTATGTGTTTCTTGAGCAGACCTAACACATTGAAGTGGAAAAATGATGCCTTTACTAAAAATATTTCTCCACATAAACATTACTTTCTTAGTGACAAATGATACTTGTTGGTCACCTATCATTTATTTGAATAGAGATATTAATGGCAGAGATCATGTCATAAATCAAAATATTAATGACATAGATTATGATAAAAATCGAGACATTAATGATATATATTATGGCATAAATTAGGGATCAGAGTTGCAAAGATTACGTAGGAATTAATGTTGATATTGTAGAGATTATGACACAAATTATAATGAGCTTAAAATAACTATTTTACCATCATTAATTGATTAAATGTATTAATTATATATATTATTACCTAAAATACATTGTACACTAATTTTTTATTCTATGAAAAGAATTAATGATGGTCGACCAGGCCTCTAAATTATTTTAAAAATTTAGCCTCGACCTTGAGCTGGCTCGCTGGCCATGGCCCGGCGGCCGAGGCTGACCACAGGCCTTCCCGTGGCCTGCGGTCCAGCCCAGCCTCGTCTCAAATTCACCTCCCCAGCTCAGCTTAGGTCGGATCAGGCCTAGAAAAGGCCTTTGAAAAAAATCCACACATTTGGGGAGGGGTCGGCGGGGAGGCTGAGTACGAACACGTTTCTAACAACTATTCGCACGCCATGGGTCCACCTTGGCTTCAGGCTTCATGAGTTCCGTATTTCAATGGTACTCTCCAATTACAGGCCACTCATTGTCCACCTCATCATCTTTCTCTCTCCGCCATTTCCAGTTCCCGGACCGGTTGTTTCAGGCTTGGAAATGCAGTTTGAAACCCTCGCTCTCCGCCCGTCGACCTCTGCTCAGTTCCTGAAAACTTCCGTTCGGAAACCTATATCTCTAGCTTCTGTTTTCTGCTCCCATCCTCCTCATTCTTTCTCCGTCGTTCGCTTCCTTCCGAATGCCCCTACGTTGATTCGGAATCGCTATGGTAAACGGTTTGGAATTCCTTGCAGTAAAAATAATATAGAAATCGTCGACTGTGGCCGTGAAGTTGAAAGTGAAAGTGGTAATGGAGAAGATGAAGAAGAAGGCGGCGGAGAAGAAGTTTTGGAGATTCAGACTAAAAAACTGGAGAGCCAGGGATTGTGGGATCAAATGAAGGAGATTGTAAAGTTTACCGGTCCTGCCACTGGGCTGTGGCTGTGCGGGCCTTTGATGAGCATCATTGATACTGCCGTCATTGGTCAAGGAAGCTCCATTGAGCTCGCTGCATTAGGTATTTCTCCTGTATGTTGGTTTGATTAGTACGAGAAAAATAATAAAACGCCGAATAAAAATTCTCCTCTACATTGAACAAATTTTAATTAATAATTTGGTAGCAGGGCCAGGAACTGTTTTCTGTGACTATACAAGTTATGTTTTCATGTTTCTTTCTATTGCTACTTCCAACATGGTAGCTACTGCCCTTGCTCGACAGGTTAGTCTTGCTTGACTTTGTGTTTTGCAGTTTTTTGTTATTATTTTGCTCAGGCTAGGAATGTTTGGAACTTGTTGATCAGTGCACCATTGCAGGATAAAAGTGAAGTGCAGCATCATATATCCGTCTTGCTCTTTCTCGGTTTGATCTCTGGTTTATTGATGCTTTTGTTCACAAAACTATGGGGTTCAATGGCTCTAACTGGTAAGAAAGAAAGGCTGCTATTCTGTTCTATTTTTGTTTTACCACTATTTATAGTCGACAACATGCTTTTTGTTACTAAGAAATGCATAGGTGAAATAAGTATGCTATTATACTTGTTTCAGCTTTTGCTGGCCCAAGGAATGCACATCTTGTTCCAGCAGCAGACTCTTACATTCAGGTTCACATTGTTTTTAGCTAATAATGTACTCAATATTTGTTCATCAGCAGGAGGTTTTTCATGATGTCCAAAATATGTGACTGGAGTGATTGAATTGTTCTTTTCAACTTTAAGGGTTGTTCATGTGGAACTTATAGCTACGATTGAGATTATCTATCCCATAGTTTTGTATGCAGTTGCTATTGCATTTAAATTTCTTACTTTGTGTCATTGATATGATAGATACGAGGTTTGGCCTGGCCTGCAGTTCTTGTTGGATGGGTTGCGCAAAGTGCAAGGTACATTATGCTTCTGTTTGCATATCGATCAAGGAGCATATATTAATTCTTTTACTTTTGTTGATAAGCTGTTTGAGATGGCAATGCTTAGTGATTTATATGCTGAGGAATTTAAAGCAAATAACTATGTTGGATGGATTAGAGTGTATGTGACTCTTTTGTGGTTGACATTCGGCTGAATGAGAATACAGTCATGTTCTTTTCCTGGTATAGGTTATCTTGTATGGGTGGCAGCATTCATTTTCAGAATCATTTTGTTGACAACAAATTGCGGGACAAGTAAATAAAATTTAGTAAGATAACAAAAAACTAAAATGTATGATAAAGGCAATGTAATCTGCTGCCTACAACCATTACTCGAAGGTCCTGAAACAATAAACTACAGTTTTTTTTTTGTTAGCTGATATTTGAAAGGTTAGACTCAACTGTTAACTGGTGGAAAGAATTTTATCGATTTAGTTTTAAAATAGTTCCAAAAAATGTACTCCGATAAATAAAAAAAACATGGTTTGAAAAAAATATTTGGAAAGAAAAGGGTATTTATTGGCAGCATTGAAAGCCTTTTCATTAGCAAAATCTCTTCCTGGAAATAATAAGTTTTGGGCAACAAATCAAATAAATATGCAAGTAAATCATTATAATAATTTGAACACTTCTAACTCAAGAAAGTGACTAATTTAAGTTAAGATAGTGATTACTGTTTTATCAAAGAAAAAAAGATTATTGTTTCCTAGTGTTCTGAATGGATCTGTATTTAATTTTTTTAACTCTAATTGTGTGTTTATTTTTTCTTTTAAATAAATGTTTGAAGGAATATGGAAGCAATTTTGCAGCTTCTCAACCTCTAGTGATTATTAATTGACATGCACATACAAATACTCAATTTTGATTCTTTCAACATGTTTCGTAGTCTTGGTATGAAAGATTCTTGGGGACCTCTGAAGGCTTTAGCGGTTGCAACTGTTGTAAACGGCCTAGGTGATGTAATCTTGTGCATGGTTCTAGGCTATGGTATTGTTGGTGCAGCGTGGGCAACAATGGCATCACAAGTATGCCGTGAAAAGACTCCTATTGATATTAAACGTCTGAGATTTCCCTTTGTAATTTCTTGACCTATTTTTTACGAACCTAAGCTAGTCTTTGGTTGGTTCCTCTGCTATTTTTCAGGTCATTGCCGCTTATATGATGATTGCAACTTTAAACAAAAAAGGATATGATGCATTTTCCATTTCTGTTCCTTCGCTCAAAGAATTAATATCAATACTTGGACTTGCTGCTCCAGTGTTTCTAACAATGATGTCAAAGGTTTTGACTTTTGTTGCATTTATTTATGTAAAAGGTTCTGTTGTTGTATATAAAGTGAATCTGTGTCATTCGGGTCATTTAGGTGGCTTTTTACAGTCTCATTGTTTATTTTGCTACGTCTATGGGCACGCATACTATGGCTGCTCATCAGGTTAAGACAATTGATATCCTTATCCCTTACTTAAATCATTCATGAATTCTCATGGAAAACTGATGGTCAGGTCAACTGGTGGCTTAAATTCTGATTAGGTCATGATCCAAGCTTTCTGTATGTGCACGGTATGGGGTGAACCACTGTCTCAAACTGCACAGTCATTTATGCCTGAGTTGATATATGGAGCTGGTCGAAGTTTGGAAAAGGTTAATGATACTAGTTTTTTTTGCTATGTTGGATAATGCCGTTACCTGATCATATTTGTGGAATCTATTTTCAGTTGACTTGTTCAACTATTGAATAAATTATTAAGGCTTTTTCCCTATTAATCACAGGCCAGGATGTTGCTCAAGTCACTTGTAATCATTGGAGCTATACTTGGATCATTATTAGGGGTAATTGGAACTTGTGTTCCTTGGTTGTTCCCTAATATTTTTACTCGAGATCATATTGTCATCCAGGAGGTGAGTTCCTTATCTTTAATCATATGCTGGGCTACACTTTCAGTTGTGGATGTAGTGTTAAGAATATGATTAAAGGGGTTCCGTTGGGCATTTCTTGTAGAACTTTAATTGAAAATTGTTCTCTTTCAAAGTTAAACTACGTGACAATTGTGTAATCCCACCAGCAGAAGATACCCGTGCTATATTATTAGCACTTACCAGCATATGTTCTATCTTTATCATGACTCCTGGAAATTATTTATCAAGATTGTGTTGAATAATTGGGTCCATAGAGCTTGATCTATATCCCTTTCATGCAGATGCACAGGGTATTGATCCCATACTTTATTGCATTAGCAATAACACCTTCGACTCACAGCCTTGAAGGAACTCTACTGGTACCTTTACTATAACTTGGACAGTATCATCTTAATATTAATTTGATCTCCATTAACATAACTGTGTCCATTTAGGAGACTGGTCAAACTTATTGTGCCATGGTAATAGCGTAGTTCAGTTACTACTCAACCAAATTTCCTGATCATATTAATTCTCAATAGAGATAATCCATAATTGTTGAACAGAGTGAAAGATGACGAAAAAGGTAAAATTTTGATTGATGTTTTAAGTTCCCATTCCTTGAGCAAAAATTGGATTGTTAAACTGGAGTTCCAAAATCATGACTGCTTAGTGAGGGTATGATAGATACATGGCAAAGCTATGATGCTAGTAGACGTTGTCCTTAGTTTTCTTTGAACTTAAATGTAGATTATGAAGTTAATTTTATGCTAAATTCTGATGGGAATGTGAAAGGATGTTTGATAATTGTTTTGTGCCTAATCCTGCTTGATGGCTGATTGCCATTTTCTCCTACTTGGGCTTCATTTTTTACAGTAATTGAATAAATCATGAGCAAAGTAACAGTTGTAAGCTCTTATCGTTGCAGGCTGGACGGGACCTCAAATTTATTAGTTTGACAATGACTGGATGCTTTTCTCTTGGTGCCCTTCTGTTGTTGGTATAGTTTAAAGCCCTCACCCCATCTGGCATCTTGACATCTAGCAATGAGATTTCATTTGTTCTTCATTCATTGATATTACTTTACTTCTTATATCTAGCTTGTAACCAATAAGGGGTTTGGCCTGCAAGGCTGCTGGTACGCCCTTGTTGGATTTCAATGGGTAAGTAAAACTATCATCCCTGGTCATCAATTATGTGAGAGCCTGCCGTTTACCCTGTCAGAATGTCTTGTTTTTAGGCTCGCTTTTTCATGGCCCTCCGGCGACTTCTTTCTCCCAATGGTATACTTTACTCAAATGATTTGAGCCGGTACAAAATGGAAAAATTGAAGGCTGCATAGTCCATGATATTATAATCTTGCGATAGGATATGTCAGAACCAATAATACACCTACAGCAACGAGATAGGTTAGTTATATTATTTAATGCCTACTTGATGCCTAATGCCAGATGAACTTGATTTATGCTCCAAGGCCAATTGTATTTTGATCGATTGTTTAATGATTTATTTCCGGAAGCTTTGAGCATGCTTTCTGATCAAGTTCATGAAATTGTTCTAGCAGTGCAGTTGTATTGTTTTAATATTTTGGCGTACACTTCTAAACATTAGAGCCATCTCTTACAGATCTCTGACCCTTTGAGCATATATCCGAGTTAATAGTAATATCAAACGAAAGAGGAGAATGACTAATTTTGGGACTCCTTGAAACATTTTCAAAGCATGACAAAGTTACTCGTAGACACAAAATGGAAGTTATTTCTTGAGTAAAGTATGATTGTCATTATGATATTCTATGACTGTTTTATTTAGATTTATGGTTTCAATTAACTGGTTTGCCTGATCCTTTTTGTCAATGAATTTAACAAAAAGTATCATGTTATAATGTTTTTTTCATGGAAGAAATTAATTAAATTAAAACTATTTAGTTTAGTTTAATTTTGTAAGAGTAAATTAACACAATCCTCTCCAAATAATAGGGTATGATACTTTGTAATTGATTTAGATCAATTTGGATTGATTTACTTCTAAAAACAATTATACCGAATGAATTAATTTGTTATCAAATGTACATATTCAAGGAGAAAGAGAGGTAGATTAACAGGGTTAACACAGCTGACATTTAGCAGTTGGTTAAACCAGGCTCTCAAAATCCTGGGAATTGTTTGGATTGAATAAATAGAACTGCAGAACATTGGATAAAATTCGGCGATCAAGAGAAGCATGTCAACGATGAGGCAGGAGAGAAATGTTGTTGCACGTTGTCCTGTGAACGCAATCCTGACCTTGAAAATCAACTAATCGTACGTCTAAAAATCACCCTCTCTTTCTCCTCTCTTGGCAGACCGTGAAAGTGGAGGGAATAGAGTTCTCACCTCCCATCAAAATATTCATTTTTTTACTTTATGTACTTAATATAAATAATTATTATTTATATTAACAATGCGACAAAATTATTAGTAAATTAATGATCAGATAAAAATAGCGGTTTTTACCTCCTATTCTCCTTAAAAGAATTTTGCTATGAAGTTAAATACAATATCAAGGAAAAATATCAAACAATTGAGGATACTTCTTCTACAGTACACGAAGCAAGGAAATCTGTCCGTGACAAAGAACTTAGAACTTTATGCCTTGAATTTGCTCAAGCTCCTCCTCATAGGAAGCATCATCTTAAGATAGGAATGTTAGTCTAAGGGATCACATGCGACGGGTGTGAGGTGTATTTCCCCATCAAGGATATATGTAAAACATCATGGACGTAATTAAGTTCGGGAGGCAAGTCAAACTTGTATGTCATATCACCAATCTTCTCAACAATCTGGAACAAATCAATGTACTTTGGAACTAACTTCCCTTTCACTCCAAACTTATTGATGCCAATACTCGTATGAACTTTCAGGAAAACAAACTCTCCAACATCAAATTCAATGTCACGTATCTTAAGATCGACATAATGTTTTTGCCTACTATATATTGTCTTCAGCCTCTCCTTTATCAGATAGATCTTCTTAGTAGTTTCTTGGATCAACTCTGACCTAAGAGAAATCATTTCGTCTACCTCAGTCCAACACAATGGCGAACAACGTCTCTCATACAACTCCCCATATAGGAAGACATCATGGCTGGTCTGATAACTATTGTTGTAAATGAACTCAACCAATGGGAGATGGTTAATCCAACTATCACAAAAATTCAAGATAAAAATACGTAGCATATCCTCCAAAATCTGGATAGTCTGCTCCGACTATCCGTTTGTCTGGAGATGATACGTTGTATTGAGATTTAACTTAGTCTGCTCCGACTATCTGTTTGTCTGGAAATGATACGTTGTACTGAAATTTAACTATGTATCTATTTTTTTCAAGAAAGTTGTTCAAAACTTGGATGTCAACATAAGATCACGGTTATAAACAATGCTAGAAGAAACACCGTGAAGACGAGAGATGTTCTTAATATGTAACCGACTCAACCTAGACAATGTGAAATTCATTCGAATAAAAATAAAATGAGCGGATGCGGTCAAACGATCAATAATGACTCACACTGAATCAAGCTTCTGAGGAGTCCTAAGAAGACTCGTAACAAAATCCATCGTAATCTTATCTCACTTCAACTCTAAAACAAGCAAAGATTACAATAAACTTACTTATCTTTGATGTTTAACTTTCACTTTTACACTAGAAAAGGTGTTAATATTGTTAGAAAAAAAATCAAATATTTGGAAAAAATAACAAGTGCTTGCTCCCATGCTAACATGACACTAATTTTATCACTTTCTTCATCAATTGTTTTCACCTTTTGTACCTCAACTTCGTACTCTTTTTGTTCATGCTTGAACAATACTTTTTCTTCGTGAATCTCATGGATTTCTTGGAAAATTTCTTCCATCGAATAATTATCTTCCTCTTATTGAAATTTCATAAAAAATGGACTCTTTTAAAGACAAATAACATTATCTTTTATGTGCTCTTCAGTTGGTGGTTTCTCCTTGTTCTTGCACTTCTGAACAATTGCTTATTCCTCCAAAGGTTAGATTTTTAGAAGAAAAATAATCTATTTTTTCTCGTACTGCTTAAGCCTCTTGTTTTACGTCTTGTTTCTTCAACTTTTATTTCTTTACCTCTTGTGCTCTGTAGTATTCCTCCATCATCATGTCACAAAGTTGTTGATCTCTCTCAACAAACTTTTCACCTCTCAGATTTGCTTTTGTCGATAGTATTCCTCCTCGACCTCTTCTTGGCTTTTTATGTATTGCTTATAATGAAATTATCCTTCCACAATTCATGGTGTAAGAAAAAGAAAAGAAAATAATAAAGTTTTTGGTTTTGTTTTTGATTATTTTGCCTTTTGCAAGAAAGACTAAAGTAAACTAAGTATTATTAACCTAAAGATAACGATAGACTCGAATTAAAATAAAGAAGTCATGTGATCATTACATGATCGGATTATATCTCATGTTTTAAACTCCGTTTAAACGTGAGTTCTTAGATTTGCATGTGATTTACTTGAATGACTTGATCTCCAACATAATTCTTTTGCATATAGATGACACATGTGACATTTAAATGATTAGATGTGATCTTTTAACGAATGCATGTGTGCCACACCCTCTCTTTATCTTCATGAGTATTCGGCTTCCCTTGCCTCCACTTGACCCTCTTCAATCTACAACACAATTAGTAACTTTGAATTAAGTTTTGAACCCTCAGGCCCCACTCATCTTCTTAGTTTTTGATCTGGTCATTGAGCTGCTAATATCTTCACATAGATTCATGCTCTTGGGCTTCGGATTGGTTGCTTAGTGATCCACATCAGTTGAGTTAAATTGTGTTCCATGTTTTTGATTATTTAAACAGAATTAGAAACTTATGAATTAACAAATGTTATATTTAATTAAATTTGATACATCGTTTAATTTAGAGTACTTGAGGATTTAGACATTATATTGTTAAATAATTTATATGAGTAAATATTTTGACTTATGATGTTGAATTATTTAATTGAATCATAGTAAATATTATTACATGATATTTGTGTATTTAAAAGAATGATTGAAGATTTTTTGATGTTAGTGAACTTGTTCAAAATCATAATAAATATAGTTAAGATTATTAAACACGTTCAAAGCTTCTACATAAAATCTTGGCGGAAGATTTTCAGAATAGTATAATTAGGGTTTAGAAATGACATAATCACATTTGATTCGATGATTAAATTGAGAAAAATTTTATTATGGATTTAAAATTTTAGGGTATATTTTGATGAGGTTATAAGTATGACATTTATACATATTCAATTTAGAATCTTCATTACTCGAGAAAATTTAGAGTTTTATATTTTATTAATGAACTACTAAATTCTTGAGGAGATAGATGAGTAAAAGAAAAACCAATTTGAGGATCATAAAGATGAAATCCACATTTGAGTACATAGTTCAGAATAATTGTTATTCAAGGAAAACATGAATATTAGATTTTATTGGAAAAAAAATATTATGAATGAAAAAAGAAAAAAAAAAAGTCTGACACTAGGTGTAAAATTAGAAATTGAATGTTTAGATTACTAAAAATGGAGATTGAATAGAATTATGGTAACTTAACTAAATTAAATTGTCTAATTAATTAAGAGTAGATAAATATTTGAAATTCATCAAAATCTCATTAAATCTTAGCCAATATCAAATTTAAAATTTTACCAAATCAAATCCTTTTAAAATCTTGTGATTCAGAATTTAATTTGAAAAAAAATCTAATCCACCTAATAAATCCTGATAATTAAGATATAAGATTGGAATCAAATCCTAATTTTAAAAACAGAATCAACAAACTAGATCATTCTACAAAAATCTCCCTTAAATCAGGGAAAATTCAAAAAAAATGAAAGAGTAAAGATATTAACTATCTTCTTCAACAAGAATTGTCAACAAATAATTGGAACAAACGCGGGAGATGACCAACCCTACCCAAGTTTATAAAGTAAGGATTTTTCAACTAATTTACGAGGTTTATATGGAAAAAAAAATAATGAGAAGTGGGGTTTTCAAAAAGAAACTATTAATATTCACATAAATAGGGATGGTAAAATTTCTTATAAGAAGAAAGTTTGTGTCACCCAATTTTACATAAAATTATTCATGTCAATCCAATTGTCAAGCCCAAAACTAGGGGACCCAAATGTGATTTTAGCAAATTTGTGTCAATTGGAGTTAACTTACTACTCAGTTCAATGATTATCTAAAATTTTACCGAGCAAAGATCTCTTTCTTAGATTTTAAAAATTTTCTAGAAAAAAAAAAGTTAAATATTAAAGAGAAATTTGGTTTTGAGCATTACAATAAATTTTATATTGATAAAATAATTTCTCAAATCATGGAGCCAGCACTAAGACTTGCTCCTTCAACCAAGATAATTAAACAATAGTTTTAAATATTTTGATCGTAATCTTTACGTCACAAAACATAGTATTCAAAATATTTTCTTTAAAATTATTTTATTATTTGATTATGATATTTGAACAGAATGCACATGATTATATATTGACATAAATATGTAAAATGATAAAATGGTAGGACATTTTGTATATTGATATAAATGTATGAATCTAATGAAATTGACAGAAAAATGAGATGGCTAAAAATGAATGAAAATGAGATGGTTAAACCTGAATGAAAGAAGATGGCGAGGCCGGAAAGAAAATGAGTTACAACAAGTATATAACTATTAAAATAGAATTGACAGAAAATATGTGATGACTAATAAAAGGTTAAACAAATGTTGAAAAATGAGTTTCAGCTAGTATGTAATTGTTAAATCTGAATTCGTTAACATCTACACGTGTTTTTACTTGCTGAGATTATTTATCATTAATAATTTTGTGATATAGGTGCATTTGTATTAAGGAGAATGTAGCTGATTGAGATTATTCCAGTTGCTGAAAATCATATAGACAAGGTAATTAATAATAAATTGAGGAAAAATAAAAGAATTAGTATCATTATTTACTATATGGATATTATGATTTCAATAAATTTAGATGATGAAAAAAAAGGGCGAGCTCTCGCTGTTGAACAGCGATCTCTTGATCCTAGACAAAAACTCACAAAGTGGGATTTCGCTATCCAAGATTAGGATCCCATGCGACCAAATTTTTATAGACATTTGGACGATAATAATTGTCTTGTCAATGAACCATAGTTTAAGGGTGATTTTGTTAATCATCATAATTTAGTACCAAGTTTGTTCATCACTGTTACTTTGTTAATTATCTAAAATTTATTTTTTTGCTTGAAGTTCTTTTAAAAGAACCATTCAGGCTACTAAATGATGAAGATTCTTTTTTTGTATCTTTAGCTGCTATAATTATTCTATAGTAATATATTTAGATTTAATCAATTAACTATGATACAAATTTTAATTTATTGAACGGCATATTATTTAATTTTAAATTAATAACCTTACTTAAATAAAACAAAAAAAAATGTGATTATTTCTTTTAGAAAAATTATAGATATTAACTTAAAGGTGACAAATGAGCTGGCTGGACCAAGTCTAGTTTGAAAATGTCTGGCTCACTAGCTCTAATAAGTTAAACAAATCGAACCTAACGAATATAGTGAATCTAATAAACCGAGCTTAATGATCTCAGCATAATGAGTTAAACGAGTTCAGCATACAAAATGAGCATACAAGACTTAACAATTCGACCATAATGAACCTTAACAAGCCGAACATACATAAAAATATTTCTAATTTATATCAATATAATTTATACTTTTAAAAAGTTTAGTAATTAAAATTAAAAAAAAAACCTTAAACTATATCTATTTTTAATAAAAAAAAACTCCTTAACTATCAATTCCATAAATTGAAACCTTAAACTATAAAAAAACATAACAAATCAAATATTGGCAGACGACCGATTACCGTCCGTTCACTAGGAACAGACGGCCGATCTAGAAATAACGGCCTTCAGTTCTAGACACGTTGGATCAAATGGAAAACTAGGAGGGTGGAGACTGTTTGTTGATTCGTGTGGTGCACGAGCTAGACAACGGACGTCCGTTCTTTGACAACGGCCGTCTGTTTCACAAAGCAATACGAGAATGGACGGCCATGTTCTGAGAATTGCCGTTTATTTCATCATAAGGAACGAGAACAGACGGTTGTGTTCTTATAACGGTTGCTCATTTCATTGTCAGGGACGAGAACAGACGGCTGTGATCTGAGAAGGGTCACTCATTTCATCATAAGGGACGAGAACAGACGATCATTTTAATACAACGGTCGTCTGTTGTTAAAAATTAAGCCTGAGAATGGAGGGTCACCACCCCTACAACGAACAACCATTGTCAAAATTAGGGATAGAATTGAAGGTGACAATGTCGTCTGTTCCCCGACACTATATAAGCAAGCAACAGCCAAAACCTGCGTCACCTTCCGAAAACAGAAAAATCCTTTCCGCCACTTTGCATTCTTTTGTCCAAAATTCGACTGATTCACGCCCCACCTTACTCATTGCTCTATAATTGATTGTTTTGATCAATTTTCATCGAAAACCTCACAAATTTGAGTTTCAAAACCCAAAAATCCCAATTCCACCTAAATTTTCAAATACCACCCGAAATGGTTGAGCAATTGGTGATTAGACGGAAAATTGGGCCAGTGGAATGTCAGACGCCGTCTACGTCGCAAGGAGGTGCGGCACAAGGTGGCCCGACAGAACGTCGGGCACCATCAATGCCAGACATGTCGCAACCTCGTCCTAGATTATTGTCGACGAAATTTTGCAACAAGATATGACGAGAGCAATTTGAGCTAGATCTAGTACACCACTCGGTCATGCATTCGAATATTGTGGACTTCAAAGAATGAGAGTCTTTGGACATCTAGGAGATATTTGACAAAATGGACCTCCAGTATCTACAGTTTTCGGAGCAATAGCTGTGATTGCATTATTGACCTGTTTTACGCAAACCTGAGCTTTATCAAGAGGTCGGGAATTATAAAGACATACATTTTGGGTACGGAGATCGAGGTTACTCCAGAGATCAATGCGTTAATCGGGTTTGCTGGAGAAGAGGCAAAGAGGTACTACCACTCATCTCTGGAATGTCTTTTTGTCGGATCGGCTGAGGGAATTCATTTTCATGAGGGAAATCCATCGCAACACTGACATTATCGGGTTCATGAAGCCTAGAACTAGAGACCTAAATGTCAGAGATCGGGTCGTGCACAACATGGTGTCCCACACTCTTCTACCGCGGCCTAGACATATAGATCTTATTAGTTGTATAGATCTCTATGTCATGGAGAAGCTGTACAGTGGGAGGAGGTTCGACCCGAACTTTGTGATTCTAACTCATATATGGGAGATTGGGCAGACATGGAACAAGAACATGCCCTACGGTATGTTGATTCAGAAGATCATCCTGCAATTGGGGTTCAGTTGCCTTCTGGAGAGCAGACGAGATGGCAGGGGACTATCAACGTATTTGGCAAGTTTCACTTGGTTCGGATGGCCTTGGTTGAAATCAACGGGACTTGGACGCTGAAGGGAGATCAGGGTGCCTCCACTTTTCGGGATATTCAAATGGAGGAAGCCACGGTGCGGCTGGGGTCCACCTAGGGGTCCACTCAGAGGGCTAGTAGGTCGAACATCGAGACTCTCGCAGACAGACTCTATCAGATCAAGGTGAGACAGACGAAGTCTCATACAGAGGTGATGGAGTAGCAGAGAGACACAAGACAAATCATCTTAAACTGGATGGAGGCCGATGACGACGATATCCCACCTGAGATCCCCCCGCCGTCACTTTAGTTTATGTACTTTAGTTTTTTGTAATTTAATTTGATGTACTTTGATTTTATGTAATTAAGTTTGATGTAATTAAGTTTTATAAAATTTAGATTATGCTATAGAATTCTAGAACTGTTTGGTTATTTAAATTTACAGGAACTGGTTGACACTAGCGATGGGGAGTCATAAAACAGAAGAAACTCTGTCTAATTTTTCAACTTTTTTTCACTACATTACACATTATATAAAATTAGTTTTAAAGAAATATCAAACGATATTGGATTTAATTGAAAATTTAATTAATGTATTAAAATAATTTTAATGTATTCCTATACACAGATTCATTATGTTTCCAAATGAACGAAAGATGAAATCATTATGTTTGCAAATAAAAAGAAAGATGAAATCGAATGTAAGTATGTTTAAACCTTCCTATTCAATTTCATCTTTCTTTGGATTTGTATTTTCAAACATGAATTACGACAGTCAATAATTTCTGTCTCAGCCGTGCGTCGAAGATTCTTGCACATAATGAACTCTATATTAGAAAATAATGAAAGTTTGTTTTTGAGAAAAAAATGTAGCTGAGTTCCGTCAAATGTGTGGAACTCCATAAATATGTCTGTAAAGCAGAGGCGGTATCAGCGCTTGAATTACGTCCCCTGTCAGGAAAACTGTGACTATTATGCCTATGACGCTAACATCTATACAACACGACATCATAGATTTCCTCCTAAAAATTGTCTACCTCAAATGCTCATCGGCATCGTGCACTGTATTCGTCTTCGCCTACCAGGTTGGCGCCCTCTCTCGGGCGGACTTATTTCATTCATTCCGTGAACGGGCGGCCACATGTCCACGCCACTAACGAGACGAATGAAGTTTGAGTACATCTCTACATATGTCGTCCGGTGATAGTATTGATGGAAGAAATCCTCCAGTGCCAGTCTCATGAAACGTATGCATAGAGTGGAATAAACACATGAGATTCCAGTCAGCTCCCACCTGCAGCAGTTGTATGCGCCCATATTCAAGTTGACGACATATTTTTTGCGGGCGTTGGTGACCTCAAACCGTGCATCTCCTACTAACGAAGCACTCCAATTTCGCGCTGCATGTACTAACTTCCTAAGCTTTTTCTTTATCTTAAGATAAAGGAGGTCTGTTGACGCGAACATCTTGTCATAATTTTTTATAATGCAAATCATCAAACACTTTTAAATTATCTCGAACATGGTTATGATCGGCTTGTCTCTGGCCGGCAATATAACTGCATTGAACGACTTGCATAAATTATTCAAACTCATGTCACACTTGGGAATCGAGGAAAATGCATGACTAGCCCAAAAGCTAAGTTGTGCTTGTCGAAGCCATGCGTGGGCTTCCACGTTAATCTGGTGCAGTTTTGTCATTTCTATCTCAAAATGATAATTTGTGATTGCCCTGGCTGCACTACACATTACATCTTTATATGCTCTGCCTCAAAATTAACTTTTGAAATTTGCATAGATATGCCAGAGTTAGTAGCGGTGTTCGGCTGAATCTAATTCTTCCTCCACAGCACACAACAACCCCTCATATGTGAAAGAAAAACAGAGTCAACATAAAATAATGTAACGGTCACAACGCCTCAATATTTGTGTTGGAAAAATAATAAAAATAGTGGGAACAATAATAAAAATACCACAATGTTAAACGTAGAGAGTAATGATCAAGATAATTCCCAGGAAAGATTGTACTAGATAATCTGTTAGATAGAATTACCTTTCCAAGTAAGTTTTCAGGAAAGACTAGAGGGGTCATAAACGGTCTCACTTAAAATCTAGTTTCCTACACAGAACTTACTTACGCAGTACAATTACACTGCTAAATAAGCGGCGCGAGAAATAATAGCACATGTGATCCGACACAATTATATCTTTTGTCGATCTGACACAATTGTCCATCCGCCTCTATCTTGAGTGTTTAGGTAGTCTTTCAATATTTTGCAAAAATCACTTCCATGAGTCTGCGCATTCTGACTCCACGTTCGCAACGACAACATGATAAATGTCATCATTGCCATCAATACTGACGGCTGAGTAATTGGCCTGGGCAAAAGTCTTTCAGAAGACAACTATCCAAACAGATAATAAGTCTACCATGCTGCAGCAAACCTACTTTGCAAGCAACCATAAATAAGTACATTCTTTGAAATACACATGATTCATTTTGGCCAGAGCCCACCAAGTAATCATGTGTTCTTACTGTGCTACCCAGATTTGATCTACGTATTTCTTCTGCGTACGATCACAATAGCTTCTATTGTTCTTCACTCCTCCCGTCATTGAGTTTTCGAGCATTGCTTCTTACTCTTCTAACAATATTGGGTGTGATGCTTACGTTCAAATCCTTCATTACCATCTCGATAATAGAAGGAATTTTCCATGTAAGTTGACTTTTGAACTTATCCAAATAATGGTTTACCACCTATTTTGTAGTAGCGTGACGATTCTCAATTTTTCTTCTACAACTGTGAGAATTGGTGTAACTCTTTATTTGGAATAAAAGCTCATTCTGCATGATCGAAGCATACAGTCGCCACTCACATTTGCCTTCACACGCGGCTGTGAGTCGTCGAGTTTCACTTTCAATGAATCTGATTTAATATCCATTGTTTAAAGCATATTCGACTATTTTGTATCTAATGGCCTATAGATAACTATATTGTTTATCCCAAAAAAAAATTATAGAGATTTCTTCCCTTACCGGTATACTTTCTGCCTCGTCGTTCTTCGATTAGAGCGGTGTTCGAAGCTCATCGTCTAGGGTTTGTGAGGTTGAATGCACCTCTATTTTTCTATCACCTTCTAAATGATTGAATGCTCGAAGATTATTATATCGGGGGATGTCATCCAAATACAAGTCCATGTTGGCATCAACTCATCTATTTTAATCAGAATCTACCGACGTCACTAATAAAGAAAAAATTAAAACGTCACTTGAGGTGTTAGAGTTTTCGAGATCTATGAGTTCAGTATAAAGGGACATCTCCTTATATAATATGGGAGAATATACGGCCGTTCTCTAGAATGGCTGTCCGTTTTGTCGGTTTGTGACCCAGTAATTAAGTCACGAGCCGAGCACAGTTGGGTAGAACGGACGTCCAGTCTGTACAATGGCCGTCCATTCTGTCCAACAATGCACGACTCGTGACTCAATTATTGGGTAGAACGGACGACCAGTCTGTACAACGGTCGTCCATTCTTCCCAACAGTGCCCGACCTGTGACTCAATTATTGGGTCATAGGCCGGGCAAGACACTCCCGTTGTCGAAGAATGGTAGTCCATTGTCTATCCCCTGCATTGCACAAATCAACAAACAGTCTCCATCTGCCTAATTGTCCATCTGATCCGACTTGTTTATAACGGATGATCATTGTTTCTAAATCGGGCATTCGTTCCTGGTGAACAGACGGTGATCGACTGTCTGTCAGAGTTTGATTTGTTATGTTTTTGATAGTTTAAGGTTTGGATTGATAGAATTAATATTTTAATAGATATATATATATATATATATATATATATATATATATTTTTTTTTTTTTGTTTTTAAAAACCTATAGTTTAATGTTTTTTTTTTTGTTTTTAACCCTTAAAATTATAATAATTTTTATTAATGGAATGGAAAAATATAAAGATTAGCCATTTAAGTTAAAAACAAAATTTTTTGATTAATACATAAAATGATATGTATTTAAGAAAAAAATTACTTAATAAAAAAATATATTATACAATATTATTATAAATATTTGACAAATTAGATACACGACATGTAGAAACTAATTGACCATAATTTTTAAAATATCAAAAAAATTACAAATTCTACAAAATTACTTTAAACTACAAAACAAAATGGGAAAAAAATGAGTTTGGTTTTCAACATTTAAATTTTCCATCTTCTTTGAATATTTATGCTATTGTTGTTAATCTCTCAGTCAAATGATTGCCTCCATCATAAATTTCTATTTGAAATAATTTAAGTAAGACAAAAATAAAAATATTTAAGAGAGAGAGTAGTATGATGGAAACTCACATTTTTCCTTGCTTGGATACTAATTTACCAATCGGATAAAGATCAAATAAAATATTGAATTATGAGATGTTTTTTATTGGAAACACTGAATAATTTTTTTTGTCAATTCTAACATTGACATATGAGATTTTTTAATTCAAATACTGAATAATTTTTTTTTTTTTTATCAATTCGAACATCGAACAATGGAGTTTTTTCAATTCAAATATCGAACAATTTTCTTTATCAATTCAGAAATTTCAATCTTTCAAAACAAATCAAGGATTTAATAGAACTAATTCCGACCATTGTGTACTCATGAAAAAGAGACGTTAGTGATAATTTCATCATTCTACTATTATACATAGATGATATGTTAAATGTGAATTAATAGGTCAAGAAAATTGACTTGTTGAAGACAAATCTCAGTAGGTCTGTTGCAATGAAAGACATTGGACTTGCAAAACAAGTTGTAAGTATGAAAATTACTCGTTACAGACGTAATAGAAGTTTGTGATTTTGTAAAAATTAATATTTTTTAGTAATTAAATTTCATATATTAATTTTTCGCATTAAAGATGATCAATGTTTCACGGGTTGGCTCGTCTTCTCGTTTGGTGACCACATTAGATTTTTGGTCAATTGATTAAAGTCGGTAATTAAAAAAATGACAATGTGGTGAAATTTAAGGAAAATAATTTTGGATAATGTTAGAGATTTTAGAAAGGTTAAAAGTTATAGATTTTTATTTAGTATAAGTTTTAATTATGTTAAATAAATATAAAAAAACAAATTAAAAAGGGAAAAATGGATATTTTATAAAAAGGAGTAGAAACTCAACCTCCTTTCCATTTATTGGTTGCCACGTAAGAAAGAGGGGGAGAGAAGAAAAGATTTTCTTTCGTAAAAATCATCGTGTTATAAGGCTAAGGAAGAGTTTGCAAGACAATGTGCTTCAACTTTCGTAAAGAAATTTTGGAAGTTGGTAAGCTTTTCTCTCCGTTTTTAGCTTTGAAGTTTTGAGTTTAATTAGATTTGGATTCGGACTTGAAAACTCAAATATGTGGATTATTGATTGATTATTTGAGTATATTTGAAGTCTAAATAGGTTGTTGGGTTAATTGGAGGTGAAAACGGGTAAAAATGATGACTTCCTTGCGAAACCCATAGCTGGAACATCAGTGGAGTCCTGTTTTGCAAAGCAGAGTCCTACAGTGCAAAGCGTACTTCTGCTTTGGAAAGCAGACTTCCGTAACTTGACTTGTAGAGTCTCGCAGCTTGACCAGTAGAGTCCCTACGGAGTCTCGAGGTTGACCAATAGAATATAATAGGTTAGTCAAGATTACCACAATTTGACAAGAACTTACACAAGTTGACATGGAGTTCCATAGTTTGACTAGAACTTCCACACAATGTATTTGAGTGGAAACACTCAATATTTCTTAGACAATCTCCTTTGGTTGAGGTTATAGCCTGATATAGGACCCAATCATTTTTTTCTCTAATAATTCGAAAAGGATATTTATGTTATTGGTTTGATTTAGGCTCGAACTAGTTTGTGAATTTCAAGTCGGTACTTGATCTTGTAGCTCCCGTGTCACTTGTATAAAACCCCACAAAGCCTATTTTGATTTTGTCATTTGAGTTTGTTTGAGAGAAATTCATGAAGCATTTGCGTTTTCAGTAAATTTCAAAAAAAATTTGTAAAGTTGAGCAAAGAAGAATTATGCTAAGTAAATCAAATTGTCACAGGTGAAATTTGGTATAGAGTTGGAAAGTTGTCTCATTTTGGCTTTGAGGATTTCTGCTGGACATTTAGTCGTTACGAGATGAGAATCCAATGACTCGTTTAATATAGTAAACGTAATAATTTATATTATATTTTTATATTAAATAAATGAAATTAGTTTAAATTTTAATTTTTTATAATAAAAATTTATATTTTTAAAAATGGAAAAGTTCTTGGTGGCACGCTAGAGAGAAAAGGAGAGAGAGAGAGGGTTACACGCATGTCGTCGTTTCCAATGTTAGGACTGCGTTTGTCTCACTTCGTTCTCCAACTTTTATGAGGGGTAAGTCCATTTCTAAGTCTATTCTGTCATTTCTCATTAGTTTCTCTATTTCATTTTTTTGTTTGAGTCAGATTTAGATTTAGAGTTTGAAACTCAAAATCTTGGGTTGCATTAGTGTTATTTGTTTAGGTTTGAGTTGTGTGCGGGCTTTTAAACCAATTTGCGGTGGAAATTGGTAAAGATCGAGTGCTTTTTTTATCGCTGTTGCTAAAAATTGCCCAAGGGTCGACCACTGTCATGACTTATTGACACTTGAAGCTTTGTGATTGGAAATAGAGAGTTGTAGTCTCGACTGTTAAAGGGAAGTGTCGATTGCTAGCCTAAATACGAATTTGACCCAAGAACTCAAAGGTGTCGACACTTTGAGGGAAGTGTCGACTATGAGGTAACCCGAGAACATTGAGGTATTGATTGATAGGATAAAGTGTTGACAGCTTTGATTAGGTTTCGACTGCTAAGCTAAGCTGAGTGTTCAGATTTCGACTGCACAGTTCACAATTGTTTCTCATTGTCTCTTGGTTAGGTTCATAAGGTCGATGTAAGATTTCCTTGGTACGTCCTTGTCTACTGATTTGGGTTTTAGCGTCCTCCCTTATCAGTTAGAGTTCCAACCCTTATTTATTTTCTTTTGGATATTTTGTATTCTGATTTCGACTCCAAGTGGTAGTAGTGGATTATCTAGCAGTAGTCGGTTTACCCCCTATGCTTGTCATACCTATGACTGGCCAAGGCATTTTAGGGATTTCTTGCTAAAAGCCACGTATAAGTCATTTTCGTCTTCTTAGGGTAGTGTTGCTCGCACTGCTGCTGGAGGCGGACATAGTTATGGTAGACAGGCATTTCAGTATAAGACGTAGCATGCTTTTACTCCCCAGCAGCCATCAGAGACTAAACCATCTCATTGCCCTCAGTATTGACCAACTAGTCCAAATTTTTAGAGGTCGACTAGGTATCAGAAAAGCTGCGGGTCTAGTCTTTACTCGCAACAGAAGTCTGGTGAGTTTAGGGAGCATTCCTTTCAAAGCAGTGGTGTTGGCCCTAGTTTCTGTAGAGGTGGTCGTGGAATGAGCCACAAGAGCAAGGAGAAAGCCTCGGGCCAGATGTATACAATTATGAAGCTGAGTAATATTATGGACATGAGAAGCAGGGCGTCGTCGATGGTAGTGTTCTTATTTCCCATTCTTTTGCTCGGGTGTTGTTCGATACTAGGTCGATGCACTCTTTTATTTCTACTATGTTTTCGTCTGTTTTGGGTTTGTCTGAGAAAGAGATGGGATCTTCATTAGTACTTAGCACTCCATTGGGTGTCTAGAGTGAAGTGTCTTTTGTGTTAAATTAGTCTGTATGATCATTGATGATTGTAAATTTTCTATGAACTTTGTAGTCGTGCTATTTGGTCAGTTTGACGTGATTCTTGGTATAGATGAGCTAAGTATAGAGCAATTGTGAAGTGTCACTTGAAGAGGGTCACAATTGTCTTGAAGAATGGACAGGTTGTCGTCTACCACAGTGGATCTAATGGTCTCACGACTAACCTCAATTTGATGGTTTGTTTGGGTGGCCGTAGTGGATTGAAGTACTACTGGAGTCTCGATAAGTGGAAGTGTATTGTTGGTATTGGAGATTTTGATATGTAGTACTATGAGTCTGAGAAGATAACTTGTGCTTACAATGTTGCTGCTATTCTAAGTTTGTTTCAAACGGCTAAGCAAATGCAGCGGCAAGATAATGAGTTGGCGAAGAAAGTCAATAAATTGCAAAATGGCGAACAACTTTATGGTTGAGAGGTCAACGCTGAAGGAGTTGTACTTTTCAAAAGCCATGTATCAGTTCCTTGTAGTCAAGAGTTGAGATTGACTATACTTTCAGAGGCTCATAGGTCTAGATTCGCTTTCCACCTTGAGAGTACAAAGATGTACTAGCACTTAAAGCAACAATATTGGTGAGTGGGTATGAAGCATGTAGTGGAAAACTTTGTGTTAACAAGGGAAAGCTTAACATCAGAGACTGGTGGGTTTATTGTAGCCTTTGCTTGTTATAGAGTGGAAGTGGGATAGGATCGTCATGGATTTTATCACAGGTCTTCCTACGACTTCTCAAAAGCATGACGTGGTATGGGTCATTGTGGATCGTTTGACCAAATCTGCTTACTTTATCCTGATTCAGATGGATTCCATTGTCTAGGTAGAGCCAGTTGTATATCAAGAACGTCGTTCATTTTTGTGGTGTTCCCTTGAGTATTGTTTCAAACTGTGATCTGAGGTTTACGTCCAAGTTTTGGAGAGCTTTGCAAAAAGCATTTTTTTACGGAGCTAAATCTCAGTACATCACATCATCTTCAAATGGAGGAGCAGTCTAGAAAGACTATCTAGATTTTAGAGGATATGTTGCGGGTTTATATCTTTGATTTTGGTGATAGGAGGATTAATCATCTACCGTTGATTGAGTTTGTCTACAACAATAGTGATTAGACCAGGATTGGCATCTTCCCATGTGAGTCGTTGTATGGTAGACCTTGTCGTTTATCATTGCATTGGGTTGAGGTAGAAGAGAAGATTTCTCTTAGGCCGCAGTTGATCCAAGAGACTAGTGAGAAGATTCACTTGATTAGGGAGAGTATGAAGACAATCCATAGTAGGCAAACGAACTACGCTGATCTCAAGAGATGAGATGTTGAGTTTGATACAGGAGAGTTTGTTTTCCTGAAGGTCCGTCCGAGATGTGGTACAACCGGCGAGGGGTGAAAGGAAAGTTAGCTCCAAGGTACATTGCCACGTTCTAGATTGTTGAGAAGATTGGTAATGTGGCGTACGAGATTGATTTGCCTCCCTAACTTAGGTACGTTCATAATGTGTTCCACATATCTTTCTTGAGAAAGTACACTACAGACTCGTCGTATGTCATCTTCTGAATTAACGTTCCTATTTAGGAGGATATTTTCTATGAGGAGGAGCCTGAGTTTATAGGCAGAGATTCCCTTGGTTCGTCTACTATGGAGGAATCATACTGAGCGAGAGGCTACTTGGTGGTTCGGAAGTATCCCCACTTGTTTGAGGTTTTTTCTTAAAGTTGTTTTGAATTTCAGGGTGACATTCCTTTCGGATAGGATGACGGAAAGACTGATAATTTTAAGAAATTAAATTTCACGTTTTAATTTTTCACATTAAAGATGGTAAACATATCACGAGTTGGCTCTTCTCATCGTTTGGTGACCACGTTGGATTTTCGATTAACTGATCAAAGTCGATAATTCAAAAAATTAACATGTGATAAAATTTAAGGAAAATAATTTTTGGTAATGTTGGGAATTTTTGAAGGGTTAAAAGTGAGAGATTTTTATTTAGTATAAGTTTGAATTATATTAAATACAAATAAAAAGAAAAGGAATGAAAAAAATAAAAAACTAAATTTCATAAAAAGAGGTAGGAAACCCTACCCCCTTTCTATTTCTTGGCTGCCGCATGAGGAGGAGAGGAGAGATGATTATCTTTTGTAAAAATCTTTGCATTTTAACATTAAGGAAGTGTTTGCGAGACAACGTGCTTTAACTTTTGTGAAGAAAATTTGGAAGTTGGTAAGTTTTCATCTTTGTTTCTAGCTTTGAGGTTTTGAATTTTTTTGGTTTGAATTTGAGTTTGGAAACTTGAATCTCTAGATTATTAGTTGATTATTTGAGTATTTGATATTGGGTTGATTGGAGTTGAAAACGAGTGAAAATGACAAGATTCTTGCAAAACCTATCTTTGCAATAGTGTTCTGGGCGACCTCTATCGCGAGTAGACTTCATCAGCTTGACCTATAGAGTCTTGTAGCTTGACCTGCAAAGTTTCGCTAGTTGACCTACGAACTCCAGCGGGTTGATGTACGGAATTTTGCGATTGACCCCTACGGGTATTGATTTGATTTTAGCCTCGAACATTTTCATGGATTTTGAGCTAGTGCCCAACGTTGTAGCTCTCATGCGTAGGAAGAGCGGTAAGCGTCGAGGTCGGGATTTTATATTATTTGCATAATTGGTTAATAAAACCTATTTTGGTGAGTTGTAACCTTATAAAACCTGAAGGGGTCTAGTCCCAAACACATTTGTTATTACGTATATGTACTTATAATTTTACACGTTTACCATTAATGCATGATATTTAATATTCTTATAATATATTTGCGAGTATGAATCCTAGTGATATTTCTTTGGATGGTCTTGGTGTCAAATTATTTGGAAGATATCTCAGTACACCTCTACAACGTGAAAGTTGTCTTGTTTGCACGGTTATGAAAAGGGATAATAGAGCGGTGATGACACGCTCCTTGTGTTTCGATTTCTTAAACTTAATCAAAGTATGTTTGATATTTTGATTACGGATGTGTTGTCGCTGATTGGTTCGCTTGCACCCGTGGTAACGTTGATGGACCTTTACTTTCCACTATCCTCCTTGCTTATGAGGTATTGATGGATTTTATGTCACCTTTTTGTGATGTTATGTTGGAGGGGTCCTTTGGTGACCTTTTTTTTTTATCAATAAGATGATTTTTATATCAAAAGTACGATGAATACTTATTTTTGTATAGTTGTCTATTATACAACAATGTTTTGAATAATTGCCTCATCGACAGCTCATGGAGCCTATTTTTTTTAAAATAGTATGAACAATATTTTGAAAATCATTTCGTTATCTCATCATATTTCGAAAGTAAAGGTAAAACAAACATTTAATATAATGCTTCTACTGAGTTAATCACTTAACCCAAACAACTCTCTCCCTTTTAAGAAAAGAATAAGAGAAGTGAGTGGCTGAAGTCTGGAAGCAGTTACCTTTATTTATTTTCTTATTCAGTATTTAGTTGATTTCCGTGTGAGAATTTATTTACTTTGGTTTGTATAAGATTAACTATATGATTTCATGTATGAAGACTTGTTTACTTTGATTACTTTGGTTTCCTGGTGAGGACTTATTTACTTTGGTGTGGATTTAGATTTTAAACTATATTGAAATGCTATTTTATTATCACACTATTATTTCTGTAATCACTACGTGGATATTAGTTTTTAATTATGTTCAAGTCAGAGAGTTAGTCGATTTCTCTCTAATATAGAGAAAGAATATTGGGTAGTAGATAAATGGATTTTTAGATATCACAAAGGTACTAACAAAACATGTTTATGTCATGGTAATGGTAAACTTGTGATGTATGATTATACAGATTCTAATTTACAAGTGAGGTAAATTCGAGAAAATTGACTTATGGGCATATGATTAATTTTGCAAGGGTAGTTGTATGTTGGTAGTGTAGATTTCCAAGATATATCGCTATATTGATTACAGAAACATAATATTTAAGTATTATGGAAATTTGTAAGAAGTTCTGTGAATGAATAGATTCCTATAAGAGTTAGAACTTTAACAAGAAAAGTTCTATGAGAGTGTTATTCACATTTGTAAGAATCAAATGTTCTACGAAAAATTCAAATATATTGATGTTTGATGCCATTGGGTGAGACATAAAGTTCAAGTATAGTAGTTGTAATAACCCGAAAAATTTTAAATTTTTAAATCTAAATTCTGAAATTTTTAACTTAATCTCGGTTGAAATTCCGAGAAATATTTTGACGGGTAAATTAAATTATAAAACTCGGAGTCTAATTTTGTGATGGTTTTCGGAATTTAAAGTCGGGAGGACGAGAATTTAACGAAGTTACGGACGATAAAAACGCGTGAGGGCAATTTGGTAATCTTTAAAAGTAGACTCTGAGTTTTATAATTTAATTTACCCGTCAAAAAATTTTTGTCGGAACTCCAACCGAGATTAAGTTAAAAATTTCAGAATTTATATTTAAAAATTTGAAATTTTTCGGGTTATTGCATCCCCCCACCTTATAAGAATTTTGTCCTCAAAATTTACGTACTGAATAAGTTGGGATACTGCCGCTCCATATCATACTGCCGCTCCCAAGTAGTTTCCTCCACACCATGGTTGCGCCACAACACTTTGACCAGCGGGATCTTCTTGTTGCGCCGTACCTTCACAGCTGATCCTAAGATCTTCACTGGCTTATCCTCATAGGACAGCGTCGGCTGGATCTCTATATCCTGTTGTGGCACTACCTGAGAGGGATCGCACGTACACTTCTTCAGCATCGAAACATGGAAAACATCATGGATGACATCCATCGACGCAGGCAACTGAAGCTGGTACGCAGTTCTCCCAATCCGCTTGACAATCGGGAATGGTCCCACAAACCGAGGGTTGAGTTTCCCCCGCTTTCTAAACCTCACCACTCCCTTGAACGACGAGATCTTCAGAAATACCTCGTCACCCTTATTAAACTCCAACTCCCGACGCCTCTGATCAGCATAACTCTTCTGTCGACTCTGAGCCGCTTCAATCCTCTTCCGTATCACAGAAATTTTGTCGACTGTTTGCTGTAAAATCTCAGGACCTATCAATCAGGCCTCCCCAACCTCATCCCAATACAATGGCGACCTGCACTTTCTTCCGTAGAGGGCCTCGTACGGCACCATACCAATGGTGGACTGATAGCTGTTATTATACGAGAATTCCACTAGTGGTAAGAATTTGCTCCAAGTCGTCTGAAACTCCAACACACAGGCCCTGAGCATATCCTCCAGAATCTGTATAGTCCCTTCTGACTGCCCGTCGGTCTGAGGATGAAAGGCCGTACTTAAATCTAACCTGGTGCCCATAGCCTTATGCAAACTCCTCCAAAACTTGGACCTGAACCTGGGGTCTCGGTCTGAAACAATCAACACCGGAATCCCATGAAGTCTGACTATCTCCTGAATATACAACTGGGCAAAATGATCCATGGTATAAGTCATCCTCACAGGCAAAAAGTGAGACGACTTCGTCAACCTGTCTACAATCACCCAGATAGCATCATGGCCCTTGACAGTCCTCGGCAGTCCGACCACAAAATCTATAGTGTCCGCTCCCACTTCAACTCCGGTATTAGCAATGGTTGGAGCATCTCGGACGGTCGCTGATGGTCCGCCTTCACCTGCTGACAGACCACGCAGGTCTCAACGTACTCCGCCACTGCTCGTTTCATGTTAGGCCACCAATAGTGCTGCTTCAAATCCCTGTACATCTTAGTACTTCCCGGAGGCACAGAGAAAGAAGATGAATGGGACTCTGATAATATATTCCTCCTCAGCTCCTCATCCTTCGGAACGTACCACCTATTCCGAAATTTCAGAATCCCGTCCTCTGAATAGCTGAACTCAGAATCAGGTCTGGCCTCTACACTCCCCTTCAGCTCGCTACACTCCGAGTCAGTCTCCTGAGTCTGCCTGATCCTGTCCAGAATAGTCGGTTTCAACGACAAGGCCGAAAGAGTGGCTGCCAGATCAGAAACTACCTCTAGGCCAAAACTCTGCATCTCTATCACCAACTCAACAGGCACTATCGTAGTCATGACAGAAGTCGAAGCCGTCACTCTACTCAAGGCATCCGCCACCACGTTCGCCTTTCCCGGGTGGTACCTGATCTCCACATTATAGTCCTTGACCAGCTCGAGCCATCTTCTCTGCTCAAATTCAGCTCCTTCTGCGTGAAAATGTACCTCAAGCTCTGATGGTCTGAATAAATCTCGCACTGCTGTCCATAAAGATAATGCCTCTAAATCTTGAGTGCAAATACAACAGCCGCCAGTTCCAAATCGTGAGTGGGATAATTCTGCTCGTACGCCTTCAACTGCCTAGTTGCATAGGCAATGACTCTCCCACCCTGCATCAAAACACACCCCAAACCAATCTTGGAGGCATCACAATAAATGCAGAACTTCTCTCCTTCCACGGGCAGCGTCAGTATAGGAGCCATAGTCAATCTCTACTTTAATATCTGAAAGCTGTCCTCACATTTGTCGGTCCATTCGTACTTCGCATTCTTTCTAGTCAGTCGGGTCAAGGGAGCCGAGATCTTAGAGAACCCCTCAATAAATCTCCGATAATATCCAGCCAACCCTAGAAAACTGCGTATCTCGCTAGCACTGGTCGGCCGCAGCCACTCCTTTACAGCCTGAACCTTCACTGGATCAACTGAAATACCTTCAGAGGAGATAACCTGCCCCAAGAAGTGAATCCTGTCCAACCAAAACTCGTACTTCGAGAACTTAGCATACAGCTGATGCTGGCTCAGAATAGTCAATACGGTCCTCAAGTGCTCCCTGTGCTCTTCCTCACTCCGCGAATAAATCAGAATGTCACCGATAAACACAATCACAAACTTGTCCAGGTACTCCCTGAACACCCGGTGCATCAGATCCATAAAGGCTGCAGGGGCATTGGTCAACCCGAAAGACATAACTAGGAACTCAAAATGCCCGTACTTCGTCTTGAAGGCCGTCTTCGGTACATCATTTTCCTTCACCTTCAACTGATGATAGCCGGACCTTAGGTCGATCTTAGAAAACACTTGGGCACCCTGTAACTGGTCAAACAAATCGTCAATCCTCGACAATGGATACCCGTTCTTCACCGTCAACTTATTCAGCTCCCGATAGTCAATACACATACGTAGGGATTCGTCCTTCTTCTTGACGAATAGAACTGGCGCTCCCCAAGGTGAAAAACTAGGGCGTATAAATCCCTTATCCGTCAGTTCCTCCAGCTGAGCCTTCAGCTCTTTAAGTTCAGTAAGTGCTAACCTATACGGGTTCTTGCACACCGGCTCGGCACCTGGGAAAACATCTATCTCGAATTCGATCTCCCTGTCAGGGGGCAACCTTGACAAATCATCACGAAACACCTCCAGAAACTCCTGCACAACAAGAATATCCTGTATCCGAGTATCACCTTGTGACTGCGCATCCCCGACACTTGCCAAAAACCCCTGGCAACCCTTGCCCAACAACCGTGGAGCCTGACGAGAAAAGATAGCAGAAATCCTGGTAAGACCTTTATCTGCTTTAAATGTGTAGCTTTCCCCACCCGGGAGCCAGAAATGAACCTCTTGGGTTCTGCAGTCAATCTCTGAATGTTGTCTGAACAGTCAGTCCATTCCCAAGATCACCTCATAACCGCTCATATAGAGTATGACTAGCTCGGCATATAACTGCTTCCTCCCCACTGTCACAACATTGCCCCGCACCACCTGTTCTGAATACAAATGCTCCCCTGATGGCAAGGTCACATTATAATGTCGCTCGGTGAGACTGAACTCCAAGTTGGCCTTAACAACAAAGCTCGTCGACATAAACGAGTGCGTAGCGCCCGTATCAATCAGAGTATAAGCTGCCATACCAGAAACAAAAAAATATTACCTGCAATCACTGATGGTTGGGCAGCATCATCTGGCTCTAAAAAGGCAAAGAAGAAGGACGGTTCTGACACGGCTTCTGACACTTTCTAGACATGTGGCCCACTTCGCCACAGTTATAACACCGCACTGGGCCCGTTCTGCACTCGCCTGGGTGGCTCCTCTGACACTTCGGGCACACTGGAAACTGTCCTGACCCCTACGGCCTCTTAGTGCTTCCCTGGCTGCTAGAACTGTCACTAGACCTCTTCAGGCATTTATGCATGGACGCCTCCCCGCTTGACTGTGGTAGAGACTCTCTGAATGATCTCCGAGAATGCTCCTTGGGTACCTCCCGATAACTAGGAACTTCGCCCGAGCCTCCTAAATGTCAAGGGTATTCGCTACCACCTCCTCGTATGGCATGCCTCGGGTCCCCACAATCCGCTTGCCCATATAGATATCAGGCTTCAGGCCCTGCAAACCGCAACAAAGCCTCAAACTGCCGTACATACTCGGCCACAGTGCCGGTCTGCCTCAACTGCGCAAACGCCACCATCTTCTGTGTCCTGACAGAATGGCTGAAATACTTGCCGAAAAACACTGACCTAAACTCCTCCCAGGTCATGGCCTCCACATCTCTCGTGGCCACTACAGTATCCCACCAATGGCTCGCATCCTTGGCAAGATAGAATGCCGCACTAGAAACTCTGTCTTGCTCTTCTACCTTGGCAAAATCCATCATCCTCTCCATGCTCTGTATCCACTACTCAGAACTGAGAGGATCCGGAGATGACCCGTCAAAAGTCGGGGGTTTAAGCCTATGCAGCCTGTCACCTCCTCTGTCAGACAAACCCTGGGTGCTAGACTGACTCTGGTCGTCCCTGCTCATAAATCTCTCCAATTGCTGAGACTGACAGTGGACTAACTCGGTAAGCTGCCAGACGGTATCATCCATGTCGCCCACAGCTCTAGGAGGCGCCTCTCGTCGTGGTCGCCCTCTACCTCTACCTCTCGTCTCTCCTGACGTTATCTACCTTTAAGATATACAAAGCTCACATTAGTACCACAATAAATTCAAATCTCAACACTCACAGTTGGTGGAGTGCTCCAGTGCAGCGGCTGGTGGTGTTAGGTAATCCTCTGAACGACGTCGACCCCGTGGCTTTGATACCATAGCTGTAACACCCCGAGAAAAGCCCACGTTCCCGGTGCGCTACAGTGCATCTACACA
Source organism: Begonia peltatifolia (assembly GCA_022433055.1). Classification (NCBI taxonomy): domain Eukaryota; kingdom Viridiplantae; phylum Streptophyta; class Magnoliopsida; order Cucurbitales; family Begoniaceae; genus Begonia; species Begonia peltatifolia. Next base: position 6,009,681 of record CM039523.1, read on the forward strand.
CTACGACACACTAACACTTGACATAACTCACTCAATTTAATACCACTTTCCTTTTCAAATCATCTTCAAAAGAACATCTGTAAGTATGAAAAAGTTTCTACTTGAATCGAAAATAACCCGCGCCCTGAAGAGGGAACACGATTTCCTTAATGTAAAAATACGCAGCAGAAAAAAAAACAATTTAAATTAGTTTTAAAATAAACCAACAAGACTCGAAATCTTAGGAAAGAATCCAACACCCCTCGAATTGCACTAATCATGTGCCGCGCACCCACATTCGTCACTTCGATGCCCCGTGTGCACGACCCTCGCGGTGTCGCACGCGGCAACTCAACATCACCGCGTCTCACGCACGCTCACAGCGCCGCGTGCCCCACGCACCCTGCCACTGTACATCACGTCTGCGCGCACGCCCTTACCCGGCTCCGCACGACCCGTGAGCACCAGCAGGGCCGCGTGCCCCGCGCACCTGCGATCACGCCGCACTCCCACGCTCATCTACACTTCTCTAGCACTCGATGTACACATCCCAACCTATTCTATATCCTTTCGACTCCCAACCCCTCTCCCGAAATTTCGGCAGAGTAATGCCTAAAAACTGGCTATCCAAAAAATTTAAAACTCTGCATACAGTTCTCCAAAAGCTAACAGTGTTTATCTATCAACCATCCAGAGAATCTCCAATACAAAATCAGAGTTAAAGACAACGACAATCCATCAAATACAAATGAAGAAAATTCACAATATAGAGCCATTCCAATCTCCTACATGTAAAATATATGCGTATGTCGCTAAAATCACACGCACTCCATATACACCTATGCACTGACGCATATACAACTCATCTCATCGACTGTACATCAACACAGCAACAGAAAAAAAATATCCGCAAACGAACTCAGCCACCACCTAGCATCCCCCACGGGTCGGGTCGCCCTAACAAAATCCGTCATCCGGTGCTCGGTCGCATGCCGCCAACCATCCTATGCCTAAGGACTAGGCTCTCGAGGCTCACCAGCAAGGTCGTCAGCACCTATACCATAGAATACACATCATAAATGTAACACTCAGTAAGTAATGCGATATGAAAGTAAAAGCCGACAATGCAATCCTATCACATGCAGTCTCTACACTCACACTCATGTTGTTACATCTATGACGCGTAGTGTAGCCGCACTAGGGTAAGGAGGAACCTAACGTCACCCTATGCATGACACGTCGCCACCGTCTCAGACTCCCCAGCAACGAGGCACACTAGCTACACACACACATCACCACACAGTAACCACATCAGGGTGAGGGTGTACCTCGCGCCACACTATACCCTGACACGTCATCCCCGTCCCAGCCTCCCCAGCACGGGGCCACAGTTGCCACACACACACGTTTCGCGACAGCCTAGCTGGCCCACTCCTCGAGTGGAATCCGCAACTGGTGTCGCACTGGCCCACACACTAGTAGGATCCGCGGTACTACTGCCCATCACCCTCACCGTCAATACATTCATGCAGCATGATGGCCCAGCCGGGCCACTCTTCGAGCGGAATCCGTGACTGGTGAAGTACTGGCCCACACACTAGCAGAATCCAGGTACCACCGCCATGCGTCTCACCACATACTCAAAACATGCTCAAAACCATTTTGGTTCACGGTTTTAAAATATGATGCATGTCAAACAATATGCACGCACACCACAATCAATCGCATAAACCCTAAAGTTCTACAGTGTAGGCCTACTTGGGCAAAACGCATGCATGCACTACTTACCTGGCGTTCTACGCTCACTCGACCACAGCTTCGCCAAAAATGCCTCAACTTAAAACACAAACAATCACTCATAAATCTTCGCTTCAAAATTCACCAAATAAGCTAAAAATAACATTTCTTAACTAAACCATGATATTCCAACTAAAACGGGTCACCAATGTGGTTTGGCCGAAAACCAGCTTAAGGTTTGGACGTGCATAACTTTTGCGTCCGTCAATGAAATTGAACGATTCAAGTGGCTAAACGTCCCATTTGGAACCTAGTTTGAATACTAAGATGGATTTTAAAATGGTAAGCCGCAGCTAGGTAGAAAAACCCTGAAACCGAATCTACCCCTTTTTATTAAATTTCACATTTTTATTTTTCTTCAACCAAAACTCACTCAATTTAGCTTTATGCACCAAAAAAACAGCCATGCCACTATCACACGTCGAAATTTCACGAAAACGCTCGCTAATTTGACTTGAACCAAAATTCGACATAAACTTCCGACGCGCATAACGTTTGTGTCGGATAGCGGAATCGAACGATTTTAGCGACCATACGTTCCTCTAACCACATATTTTAACCCACTAAAACAGAATTTAGAACGATTAATCGTAGTTAGGCCGAAAAGGCCAAAAACAGAACCTGTTCTTTCTCAAAAAACATCCATTTTTGATTTCCATTTAAGTTCCAAAAATTTCTATGTACAGACAATCACATTCACATCAATTTAGCATAATATGAACTAAAATTAAAAAAATTAGGGCTTGAACCCAAATTCTGACTCATCCCTTCCTCGGCCCTATCTCCTCCCCTCGGTCTTTCTTCCTCCCACCAAGCATCCACTCCAACATTGCGGCTAAATTCACCGCAAAAAGGAAGGAAATTGAGCACTAAGCCGGCCAATATAGAAAACCTGAAACAGAGCTTACCTTCAGATTTTTGGAGCTCGGAGAATCAAGCCACGCTTGAAACGGGTTTTTTGCCGGACAGTTCAGGCTCACCGGCAAGGGTTTCTCCACACAGGCCACCGATGATCTGTAGTTCGGCTCGTTTCTCACATGCCCTCGATCGCTCTCTCGCTCGCACCTCTCCTCTCGGGCATTCGGGTTGCAGAAATCACCGAAGTGAAATGGCTTCTTCGTGAAGCTATTCCACTTAACAGATTTATTTATTTTTTTTTAAAAACCAGATTGTGATGACTCGGATGTGTAGGTATGAGGACGACTGCGGGGCAAACCTCGAGGGACGGCGTGACGTAACGCCTCGAGTGTAGGCGAATCTCGGGTCGTAGAGAGGGGGTCGTCACAGTCCCACATTGTTTGGGGGAAGTAGATAGAAATGAAACATATGTAAGAAAATCATCTCAAGATAGTAAGATGCGTTTTGGAGCACAATTGACAACGGATCCCATAAGAACTCGGAAGTTAAGAGTGCTTTGGCGAGAACAGTACCAGGTTGGGTGACTGACTGGGAAGTTCTCGCCAAACAAAATCCGTGAGGAGAGGTTATTGGGTTACGATCCAATCCCCAAAGCGGACAATATCTTACTGGGAAAAAGAGTCGTTACAAATAGTATCAGAGCTTGTACCCAACTAGAAATGTGGCCAACGAGGACGTTGGGCCCCGAGATTGAGGGGGAGGGGTGATTGTGATGATCCGGATGTGTACGTATGAGAACGACTGCGGGGCAAACTTCGACAGACGACGTGACGTAACGCCTTGAGTGTAGGCGAATCTCGGGTCGTAGAGAGAGGGTCGTCACAGTTCCATATCGCTTGGAGGAGGTATATGGAAATGAAACATATTTAAGGAAATTATCCCAAGATAGTAAGACGCGTTTTGGAGCATAATTGACAATGAATCCCATAAGAACTCTGAAGTTAAAAGTGCTCTGGCGAGAGCAGTACCAGGTTGGGTGACTGACTGGGAAGTTCTCGCTAAACAAAATTCGTGAGGGGAGGATATTATGGTACGACCCAATTCCCAAAGTGGACAATATCTTACTGAGAAAAGTAGTCGTTATAGTAGTTCTTTGTAGACAAGACTCAAACAAATGATCATTTGCCATATGATGACGAAACCATTATTTAAAGGGAAGCTTGAGAGTTGTAAGCGAAAAGAAGAAATGTTGCAGCCCTTTGCATGAGGGGGAGAAGAAGATTTTGTTACTTTTGTCTCTATTTTGAGGTTGGCTCACAGGATAAAAAAGAACAAAAATAAAAAGTTAAGGGAATGATAAGTGGTTGTTTTAAAATTTGATTGAGATAGAAAAATGAGTTCGGAGAATTCAAGAGTGAGATTCTGCCTGAGAAAGAGAGTGAGTGAAGAAAAAAAGAAATTTTACTACAAGATTGAATTGTCAATTTTTTTCTTCCTTTTAGCTAAGATTTCAAAGTGTTTTTATACCGACGAGACATAAATTCTACAAGTTCTGATTATTGAAAAGTCAAAGTCATTCAGTTTGTATCGTTAGTCAATTTGGTGAGTTCGTTCTGTTTTTTTTTTGTTTGTTAAAAATATTAATTCTCGAGATTAATTACTATTGCGATTGTTTCTTCTAGTTTATTTTGAAAAGAATTATTTTGTCCTTATTATTCATCATGGAAGATCATATCAAACTTGATCTCGTGGATGCAGACACATGTTTTATTCACATTATCTACTTTAGCATCTTATTTTCTGTTTTATTTATTGACATAATAATCTATTTTAATTATATAAAAAAAAAAAAATTTATTCGTGACATAGGAAAATTTTTATAGACGGTTTTTCCCAACAATAACTTACTTTAATATGAATTAAAATATCCATAGTCTAAAAAGTTTAAGCCAAGGCATTAACCTTCATTTAATCATTTGAATTTCACTAAACATAAACTATTTTTGAGGATATCAACTGCAGCACCTTTCCTTGACCATTCATAGCACAAACTTCTTCCTCACACAATCAAATTTGGAAGCAGAAAGAAAATTTTACAGCCCACGTATCAGTTTGTTAGATATAAACTCTATATGAAGGACAATAGTTCTTCTTATTTTGATGGGTATTTCTTGTAGAGCTCATAAATGATATTCATCTCATACTTTTCTTAAAAAATGTTGGACTCAGAATCATAAAAATGGAGTGCAAAACAAAATATGACTTAACAATAATCCAAGACATTGAAAAAGAAGATGAAACACTCTATCGAGTAACTTTACTAGAATTATCATATACAAGAGAGATTTGAATAGGTAGACTGCCCAATCAAAGAACTCATAAAAAGGCAATAAATAAAAAATGAATCTGCTAAAAAGAACGAGAAACCTTCTTACTACTCCAAACTCAAATTTAGTCCAAGCTCGGAGAAAACTTTCAAGTCCCAGAGAGCTTCTATATATAGATAGATAGAAGCGAGTCACCTCGATTTCTTTCTATCTCAAATCTTAAGTAAACCAGGGAATTTCGAATACCAACTTTAAGATCCAAAACTAGAACAAAGATGCCTCGGAATCCAAAAACCCGAACCTCCTTTTATGGAGTAAACTTTAGGCCGTGACATTTTACAATTTGTCTATGTCAAGTTTTAATTCAGTTTTAGAGCTTTTTTTTAAATTCTTGCCTAGCTTTTAATTTTGTCTTGTTATATTATAAAAATGATAAAATAAAATCAAACACAGATCTAATACAAGTTAGAATAAGCACCGACCTTTTTTTGGAAATATAACTTCGATTTTTCCTTTCGACTAAGTTTAACTAAGATTGATATTTCTAAGCTACTAAAGTGAAAACTTGGTTCAATCTGTATCACCCTACGTATAGCAAGATCTTTATTATTATTATTATTTTATCTTCTTTTTTCTTGCACTCTAAAAAATTGGTGAAATTTATTTTTTGTGTAACTTTTTCCATTTTCTTTTAAAATTTTTTATTTGTTTAAATTATATTATAATACTTTCAATTAATTAGTGGGTTTTCTCTCTAATTATCTTTTTCAATAAGTTTTTAGCGCCATTGGTTTGATTCATCATTCTTTTCATCTATAACATAAGCGAATCTTTCATCATAAATCATATTAGAGGATCAAAATATGAAATTTAGGAACTAACAGTTATAACATTGTATCAAATTACAAATTCTTTAGAATACGATACATTATAATTCATGCAAAGTGTTGGACGTAAATTAATAAATGTTAACATTGTCATTAGTATATGAAATATTGTAGTTCATAGAAATTTCTACCAAATAGACATGGATGTCGTAGTGGCTTGGATGAAAATTAGATCCATTAATCATTAAAAAATCAAAATAGGTAAATAGAAATGGTAATAGACCCCCACATTAGTGTTAATGAGTTAGTGGGACCATTACATTGAATTGTTAATGTGTAAGATAACTCTAGTAATGAAAATAGGTTAATCAATTGAACATATATTTTCAAACCAAAAATAAGTGTAATGCCAGATACCTTAAGTGAATAAATGTTGACGAAATTAGACCAATTTCACAGGTGTATGAAAAGATATTAATTTTTGCACGAAAGCTTGTGTACGTAGTTTTATGAGTATGACCTATGTCTGAGGTTAATTAGAGAATTCATTGTGTTTAGAATCGAGAACCATTTTAGAGCAACAAACTATAAATTAACTAGTAAACTGAGATAATTGGATTTAAAATGAATAAGATAGATGATTAGGAAGTTAATACTAAAGTTGAAAATAGTTAAAGGTTAGACTTTCAACTTTACAAAGTCCAAAGTGGGTATGAGTGAGAATAAGGAGCCAGAAATGTTACAGAATGTTATGTTTAATTTAGCTATTGATTCAATGAAAATTATCAATCATGGGACGTTGATAATTTCATTTAATTAAGACATTATTGTAACTATGACATTATTTAAACTAATTAGATTTAATTTTATTTAACTATGACATTATTGTAATAATGCAAAAATTGAAAGGAAAATGGTAAATATTTGAGGGACAAAAGGGACGTAATAGAAGTTTACAATTAAATTAAAATAATAAGAAGGAAATGAGATTCGACTAAAGAAATAGAATGGACGTAATATCCATTCTCAACTAAAATGAACTAAATATATTTATTATGATATTCAAAATATCATAATATCAAAATGTTATAAATATCAATTCATCAAATAATTCTAAATATCATTTCCAAACTATAGTTTAAAATATTTGAAAATTAAAAGTTGTCAAAGTCATTGATTTGTCAACTTCTTCGAATCTTGCATGGCAGCATAATTTATAAAATTAAAATATTAAAGACATTAATCACCAACGATCAAATATGTATAACAATTATGAAAAAAATTAGTAGGTATAATCTACGAACATTCATCAATAGTCTTGATAGTACTGCATAGGTGATCATCAATTTATAAAGAAACAAGTGTAATAAATATCGACGATTTTTAAAAAAAATAAATATGTCTGTATACGTGGCAATTGTTTTTTATTCAAGTTTCAAAATGTGATTTTTTAAGTATTGTATAATCATATTGATTGTGTAATAACCCGAAAAATTTCAGATTTTTAAAGTTAATTTCTGAAATTTTTAATTTAATCTCGGTTGGAGTTTTGGAAAATATTTTAACGAGTAAATTAAGTCATAGAGTTCGGAATTTAATTCTAGTGTTGGTTTTTGAAATTTTAAAGTCGAGAGCACGAGAATTTAACGAAGTTACGGACGATAAAAACACGTGAGGGCATTTTGGTAATTTAATTAATAAAAAAAAGAAAATATATGACAATCGAATGGCTTCTCCCGAAGCCATTCGGCTGCTTCTACTCGTCGACACACGAGAAGAGCGCGCGAGAGAGAGAGACTGGGAAGGAGGAATTGCCGAGCTCCGATTTTTCGGCCGACGAACGTAGGCGTGGGAGAAGCTGTCGGCGACTAGGTGCTCGGCTGCGGCTTGTTCACCCTTGGACCGAGTACACAACAACGCCGCGATAAGTTTTTTCCCTTTCTTTTTTTTTTTTTTTTTCTGTTTTCTCCATTTTTCTATTTTGCCGAGCTTAGTGCTCGGCCTCCTTTCGTTGTCGAGAAAATTGGGCGCAGCGATCGATTGTATAAAGGGGGAGTGCTGTGAATCGAAGGGAAACCAAATAGGAGCCCTGTCGGTTTCCCTGTTTTGGCCGATTTTGGTGCTCAGTCTCCTTGCAATTCCGGCGAGCTTGGCCGAAGTATATGAGTGAAATGTGCCTAGTTGTGTATGGAAATTATGAAATTTGGATTGAAATCAAGAATCGGACCTCTGTTTGGCATAGGGGCAGTTTCTGTTTTTGGCCTTTTTGGCCGTTTTGGCCTGGCTTCGGTTATTCGTTTCCAATTCTATTTTTATGGGTTAAACTAGGTTATTAGAGGAACGTATGGCCGCTGAAATCGTTCGATTCCGATATCCGACTCAAAATTTATGCGATTCGGAAGTTTATGTCGGATTTTGGTCCAAGTCAAATTAGTGAGCGTTTTTCGTAAAATTGCGACGTGTGATAGTGGCATGGCTATTTTTGGTACGTAAAAGTGATTTTTGAGTGAATTTTGGTTAAAGAGAAGCAAAAATGCGAAATTGAATAAAAAGGGGCAGATTCAGTTTCGGGGTTTTTCCACCTAGCTGCGGTTTACCGTTTTAAAATTCATCTTAGTATGTTAAACTAGGTTTCTAAAGGAACGTTTAGCCTCTTGAATCGTTTGATTTTGTTAAGGGACGCAAAAGTTATGCGCGTCCGAACTTTATGCTGGTTTTCGGTCGAACCAGCTCGGTGACCCGTTTTAGTTGGAATTTCATGAGTGTAGTTAAGGAATGTCATTTTAAATTATTTGGCGAGTTTTGAAGTAAAGACTGATGAGTGAATTGTTTGTGTTTTAGGTTGAGGCATTTTTGGCAAAGTTGTGCATCGAGCGAGCTTAGGACGCCAGGTAAGTAGTGCATGCATGTGTTTTGCCCAATTGGGCCTACACCGTAGAACTTTAGGATTTTATATTGTTAATTGTGGTGTGCGTGCGTATTGTTTAACATGCATAATTTTTTTAAAAGGGTAACGAAAATGGTTTTGAGTATATTTTGAGTAGGTGACGAGACGCGTGGTGGTGGTACCGCGAATCCTGCTAGTGTGCAGGTTGGTGCTTCACCAGTCGCGGATTTCGCTCGAGGAATGGGCCTGCTGGGCCGTCACGTGGCGTGAATGTGTTGACGGTGAGGGTGATGGGCAGTGGTACCGCGGATCCTACTAGCGTGTGGGCCGGTGCAACACTAGTCGCGGATTCCGCTCGAGGAGTGGGCCGGGTGGGCTGTCGCAAAACGTGTGTGTTTGGCAACTGTGGCGCCATGCTGGGGAGCCTGGGACGGGGGCAACGTGTCAGGGACGGTGGCGACGTGTCAGGGTGTAGGGTAGCGTTAGGTTTCTCCTTACCCTTGTGCGGTTACACTACGCGTCACAGATGTGACAACATGAGTGTAAGTGTAGAGATTGCATGTGATAGGATTGCATTGTCGGCTTTTACTTTCATATTGTACTACTTACTGAGCGTTAGGCTTATGATGTGTGTTCTATGGTGTAGGTGCTGACGATATTACTGGTGAGCCTCAAGAGCCTAGTCCTGAGACATAGGACGGTTGGCGGCGTGTGACTGAGGCACCGGATGACGGATTTTGTTCGGGCGATCCAACCCGTGGGGATGGTAGGTGGTGGCTGGGTTCGTTTGCGGGTATTTTTCTTTTGCTGTATTAATGTACAGTTGTTGAGATGAGTTGTATATGCGTCAGTGTATAGATGTTTAGGGAGTGCGTGTGATTTTGGCGACGTACACATATATTTTACATGTAGGAGCTTGGAATTTGCTTTGTATTGTGGATTTTCTTCACTTGTAGTTGATGGATTTTCGTTGTCTTTAAACTCTGATTTTGTTATGGAAATTCTCTGGATGGTTGATAGATCAATACTGTTAGTTTTTGTTGAACTGTGTGCAGAGTTTTAAATTTTTGGGATAGCCAGTTTTAGGCGTAACTCTGTCAAAATTTCGAGAGAGGGGTTGGGAGTCGAAAGGATATGGAATAGATCGGGATGTGTATAGCAAGTGCTAGAGAAGTGTAGATGAGTGTGTGAGTGCGGCGTGATCGTAGGTGCGCGGGGCACGCGGCCCTGCGGGTACTTACTGGTTGGCGACGCCAGGTGAGGGCATGTGCACGGACATTCTGTACGGAGGCAGGGTGCGTGGGGCACGTGGCGCTGTGTGCATGCGCGAGACGCGGTGATGTTGAGTTGGCGCATGCGGCACCGTGAGGGTGTGCGCAGAGCGTCGAAATGAGGGAATTGGGTGCGCGACACTGGATTTGTGTAGTTCGAGGGGTGCGTTAGACTCTTTCTTAGGATTTCGAGTTTTGTCAGTTTATTTTAAACTATTTTAAATTGATTTCTTTTCTGCTGTGTATTTTTATATTGAGAATCCCGCATTCCCTCTTCAGGGCGTGGGTTATTTCCGAATCGAGTCGAAAATTTTTCATACTCACAAATGTTCTTTTGAAAATGATTTGAAAACGAAAGCAATATTAAAATGAGTAAGTTGTGTCAAGTTTTAGTGTGTCATAGTGTGTATATGTAGACGTACTGTAGCGCACCGGGAACGTGGGGTTTTCTCGCGGTGTTACAGATTGGTAGTGAAAAAACTACAAATTACACAAAGTAAATGAATTATATAATTAAAAAGTTGTATTCCGAGTATAGAGTTGATTCAACTAGTAAGATCTAACTCCAAAATGTAGTGTTAGTGTTCAAAGGTTTGCAAAGCCAAATAGTACTATAGGACAACCTCATTCTAGTGTAATGTACTCTTGCGATTCTTTATTGCCCAAAATTGGGAAAACTCTTTTATGCACTCAAAGTTGACTAAACTAATTTATTCGTTTTAACTTTTCTCAATAAACATGTTTGTTTTGGCACCTAGAAAATTAGCACAAGAAAATTTGAAAACTAACTGTGAAGTGTGTTTTGGCTTATTATGGATTAAGCATAGTTATTTTGATAATGATAGTAATTATGTGAATATATTATTCTAAGTTATGAAAGTGTATTAAGTTTAAATTGTTTATTGATTATATGTCTAAAATAATTTTTCATAAAAATTATATAAAAAATATTCACATGAGAAATACTCTTAAAAGTGAGCATCTAAATTTACTAATATGTTTATTGAGTCTGTGTAACAAAGGATAAAATTATGATAAAAAACTTAAATTAAAAAGGTCAAATTGTTTAAGATCACTTTGTGCGGGCACCCTTAGATGAAGTGTAAATGCCCAACTTTAGGTATTTCAAAAATATAAAGCTAATAGCAAAAGTTTTGTCCAAAGCATTAAACTATTTGAGAATAACAGTATGGATGTTTAAACTTAAAGTGCAACTCCCACAATGCATGCTTACAACATTACAAATATTTTACAGGTACATCACTGCAAATTAAATATATTACAACTAGACGGGTTCTCTAATCGCTAATAATTTGTAAAACATAAATTAAAAAATTTATATAAGTTCCAAAAAATTAATTCAAATTACAATACAAGTAAAAAAAATTTATTTAGTTTTTAGTATCTAAAATTCTCAAATATTTAATACTATTGTTGTTGACCATAAAATTTAGGAAAAAGTTCAATTCAGACCCTGACGTATGAAGTCATTTGTCATTTGGTCTTTAACGTTTTTTTTGCCCAATCAGATCCTATCGTATACGCCGTTTGCAATTCAAACTTTTTCATTCAAACTTTTTCATTCAATTTCCTGTTAAATTGATTACGTACATAATGCATGACTTTTTTTTTATAAGGGAAAAGTTCAATTCATATCCTATCGTATAAGGTCATTTTGTCATTTGGTCTCTAACATTCTTTTTTTTTTACTCAATCAGACCCTATCGTATATGCCGTTTGCAATTCAAACCTTTTCGTTTAATTTTTCGTTAAATTAATCGTGGTTTCTTTTTTAGATTTAAAAATTCTAAAAATTACCTTTCTAAAAAATTATATAAATGTAACCACTATTTGTGCACGAAGAAAGGAGATGTGGGTAGCCTCTAGAAGGAATGTTGCTAGCGGCTGAGCCTCTCAACACCGCTAGTTGTCAATGCCTGCAATTTTGACGGTATTTTAGATATATTATATATTTTTTAATAGTGAAGCTTAACTTTGGAGGGTTCAAGACTTTCTACATTAGCCGAAATCCGGTGAGTCAAACTGGATGAGTGGAAAGAAGAACAGAACTCAAGGCATGTGTTTCTATTATTTATTTTTATATGTTTTACTTTGTCTGATTATCAAATATAATTCTTTCCCTGCACGTTTACTTATGTAATATTATATTAATCTGAAATAAATATTTTGTGAAAATTATGGGTGACTGAGAGTCATCATCCAAGAAAGAGATTGTATTTTAAAGGTATTTTTAGTACGCCACTTTCCACACTAACATATACATAATTTATATTATCACATGAGTAACTGTTACATGCTGATCCTCTAGGCGTTAAATATTGATCAACTTAGTGTGAGTATGGTCTGACATTTAATGTCTTTCATTTATGACCATATTTATTTGAACATCTTAGTCATTTAGAGTTGACATATAAACAAATTAACTAATGATTTGTTTTTTAAAATGTTTAAATATAAAAAATAAAGGTCACGCGCTCTGCACGTGATCAATTTAATGGGAAATTGAACGAAAATGTTTGAATTGCAAACGACGTATACCATAAGGTTTGATTAGGTAAAAAAAACGTTAGAGACTAAATAACAAATAACCTCATACGGTAGAGTCTGAATTGAACTTTTTGTTAAAATTTAATTTGAAATAGTTTAAGTAAAATAAAATAAAATATTTAAAGAACATATAAAGAGGGTCTTGAATGTCTATCTCCTTGGGTTTGTGTTCTATCTCTAGGAGTTTAGAAGCTCCTATAGTTTTCACATTTTGCTCTCTTTTATCCTCTAGAATAAATTCTTCAAATAGATTCATGATTCTAAAATCTTCAATGAAATTGATTGGTTTGTATTCTGTTCAAAGGCTTCTACAGTTTCTATCGTTAACTCACTTTCATCTTCTTGTTCATAAGAGTCAACATCCATTTCAAGTAATAGATCCTCCAAGGGATAAATAATCTCTTCGTCTAACTATTCATCTTCCTCCTCCTCTAAAGGCACTTCTATGTTGTCATTGGCATAAAGTAGAGGGGATTGTACTTGAGTTTGTGCTAGGGGGAGTGGTGGCTCATAGGTGATTGAGATTTTTTGAGGTAGGCCGAGGGTTGTAATGCTTTTGGCAATGATTTGGAACAAACCTATTTTCCATCAAGTACTTGAACAAGTGATGTGCCTCCAAGGCCCATCACCCGATCTCAAACTAAGGCCCGAGCTTTGATAAATTTTTTTGCTAACAAATGTTTTTTCTTTTGCAACTAAACTGCTTAGACGAAAGTTTTAATTGACTCTTATTAAAAGACAAGGAGTTATCCAATATCTCAAAACCATATTTGTCACTAAAGGCTTACTTTCTTTAGATTTTTAGGATCGGATGACATCTAAGCCCACATGTTATTGACCTAAGCCCAAATTGTTGTAATTATTTAGTTGGTATTGTAAAGTTTGTGAAAGTAGAGATTAAGGCCAAATTTGATTTCCAAAATTGGTATGACATATCTGTGAGAGTCTTAATTCAAACTCAACCTAGTCCTTGGCTAAATTTTATATCCAAAGAGAATGTCATTTTTGTAGGTAATACTATTGCAAAGCCTAGAGGAACAAGACATAATGACCATAAAGGGCTTATGAAGCTAAGAGTAATACCAAGCCAAAGTAAAAGGTTTAAGGAAACTAAAAGGGTAGGATATCCAAACCCAAATGCAACGCGGGGCCACAGACCACTTGCATGGCAAGTCCCTTTGTGGAAACAGGGAGGAGTAATTAATGTCGATTTGGATAACCCTCCAGAATTGAGATCAATACCCGAAGAGGATGATGTGCCACGAGATGGCAATTACTGTCCTAGGCCAAGTTCATGGTCGAATTTCTAAATTATGAACCTTATTCATTTTGTAGGTACTCCTCTCTACAAGTCAATAAAAGCCTTCATCAAAGGAGTACAAGGAGTCAACTTTCTGGATTTGAGGACAAATCTTTACTCAGCTTAGGAGGATGATGTACCATGGAGGCTACTCACTCGATCACAAACTTTAGCTAGTCTATTTACTAACAAGCTTAATTCTTTTGTAGATGATGTCATCTTTGAAGACTTAGAGCGGGAGTCAACCTTTGCATGTACTTGCTTGGAAGATAAGGGAGGAAGCTCATCAAGCTCAAGAAGAGGGAGTTTGTCTTCCCTAAAATCAACTTGTGACCAAGCACTTTAGTTTTTATGTTTTGGACAAATATTGGTCTTATTTGTATTTTGTTGGAAACATTAGCCTTGATGTAATTTTTATTATTGCATACATTCATTAGGCATTAGGATTAGATATATGCTAGGTTAGTGGTGGCAAGAATTTGGTTAAACTCTAAAATGAAGAAGCATGCAAGTACATGTATGCATGAAAGTGACCTGCGCGTGCCGAAGGAAGCATGGCAAGGAGGAGGGAGGAGAGGAAGAGGGACCACATTCCTTTTTGGCTGAGCATTGGAGGCGCCATGGTGGAGTTTCGAAGTTGAAGATTACCTAGATGGATGATATGGCATCAGCTGGCCTAGATCAAGTTTTTTGACAAACATCTCGGCCATCCAAGCTAAAGTTTGCGTTGCCATCTTGACAAAGGAAGACCGAGCTTCAACAACTCATTTGGAGCTTTAACTGGAACCAAAACTTCCAGTCACCTTAGGTCTATATAAGCATTGCTATTGGTATTTGTAATTAGTTGGTGTTGAATGAAATAGCTATTATTTGCTTAACAAAAACCGATAAGGTTGTTACCTCAAAGTAAGCCTCGATGTGTCAAACACTGGAGAGGAGTGCACCTCCATTATCTCCAAGCTCAAGGTTGCTTGGTAGGTTCTTACTTTTCCATCATTCTCTCCACTCAAAATATTATAATTATGATTCATACTTATCAGACTTCGCGGCTGGACTCCAAGAAAAGAGTTAGAAGTGATAAATCTATTTTTTTTTTCAACTCCCGTTTATTCTTTTTTTTTTTGTTATTAAAGGATAAACATTTCTTTGCATTTATTATTTTCATTATAAAAAATCATTGAATAAGCGATGATCCAAAGATTCTTACTCAGAGAATTTTTGAAATTTTTTCTTTTGTTTTGGAAGGTTTTATTGATTCATCGCATTACACACAAATGAAAATAGTAAAAAAAATAGGTAAATAGAATATTCAAGAGGCCCATAATGATCCATAATACAAACACGAATGGGTCGACTTTATATTTTAGTATTATAACCACAAAGAAAAAAGAATATTTTTTGGATTAAAGTTGGAAACCAAAAGAAGGTGGTAACTATTTCCCAAAGGTTGATATTTCTTTCATCAAAATATTGCTCATCGGCCAACCTCAGGTTTTCATGCATAACTTCACTTCCACTATTTATTTTGCTAAAAAATTTAAGGTGTTTCATTTCACTCATAAGTTGAGTTGTCTCTAAAATTTCATCTGTTTTGGAGTCTATTTGCCTTTTGAACATTTCGCCTATTTTAGGGTATCATCGACTTTGCCGAACACCGAATGTGCTAACTATTTTGGGAGTTGGAACACGGCTTTTGAAGGCCCTCACCGCGTCAACAAGGAATGTTTGTTTTAGGAATGTTTTTGTTGGCTCTTCCTCCGCATATCACTCTAATGCTTCTACTGACAACATTTATTAAATTTTGACTGATTCTCCACCTTCTCTGTCCCCTCCTCGCTCTTATTATATGTGAGGCGATCTCTCAAGGTTACAGGAAAAGATTGATCTTACATCACTGATTGTCTTTCCAACTTGTCTACTTTGTTCTTTGACTTGCAGGCTTAGGTCTCATCTTATTTCAATTTGACTGATCGAGGGTTAAAGGAGTTCTCTACTCTTATTGGACCAACACGTTTGTCGATGAACCTCCCTCCACAACATATCCTTACATTTGTGTCGACCACTCAAGGTGTCAATAAGTCTCACAAAGTGTCGAAAAGTAGCATGTTGAAGAAATTCATAAGAGCTCAAAAGTGTTGACCGCCTAGACAACTATATGATATACTGCAGTATCGACCTAGTTGTTGAAACGGTTGAAAAATCATGCAATGCTCACCAAAGTTTTGACTGGGTAGATGAAAGTGTAAAGACCACGAATATCTTCTCAATTTTTGAAGTGCGACTTGCTCCACGCCGCGTAAACTTTTAAATTAAATAATTTAAAAACATTTGTAAACCTTTGAAAACTCTTCAGGAAATCTAAAATCGTTTAAAATATGTAGCGAAAGTCTTTGCATATTAGTGGAAACCTTTCGTTTAATAGCCGTTTAAAAGTTCGAATCGTAAAAGGGTAACACACGTATTTTTATTGTGAACAGTGTTTTGCCAATCTATCGACACACCCTTGGATGAGAGCCACCCGAGAGTGATCGAGGGCCAATCAGTCTACCCTTTTGGTCGACCGATCGACACCCGTTCGGGTGCCATTCTGGCTGTGTGCATTCTTTGAGTGATTGATCACTCGATCGGCCCCTGTTCTATTTTTCCATCCCTTAAAATCTACCTTAAAATCCAATCCAAAGCCAACCATTTCTCAAAATCAAACCTTAAAACAAAATACGTTCCTCTAAAAACTATCCATATCCATCAAAACATTATACATCCATTTAAACTACTCACAAATCATTTAAAAATATCCACAAATCATTTAAAACTATCCATATGTCAATAAAACGTTTCTATACTTCAAATACGGCTTAGCAAAACATCGAAATCTATACGTTCTTATAGTTGAAAACTTAACATAAAACTACACATACACACCATACAACCACAGGTCAAAATCGCGCTAACAACCTTCAAGTTCACCACCATGGAAACTTTTCCTCAACCGTATCCATCAATCCTGAACGGGTTCGTGAATATCACCGCTCAACTCTTCACCTACATCACAAAATTTAAACTATGAGTCTAATACTCAGCAAGTAATGTTATATGGAATTTAAAACACTAATGCAACATTTTCTATCATATGCGGTTTCCAACATATTTTTTGTTTCGTTATCATATTTCCTCGAAGAATTCTAACTCCTCCCAAAAGCTATGACCTAAGTTACAATAAAAGGATGGTCAGTTCCTCCAAAGCTGGTAATGAAGAATTTTACCTCCACCAAAACTACAATCCTCATAACCAATGAATAGCGGATTAGTTTCTCCAAAACTTACATTGGGGAAAGTTAAACCCTAACAAGGATACAATCTAATGTCGATGAAGGTTCTATCACTTCCTCTAAAGTTGAGATTCTCATAATCGATGAAGGAAAATCACTTCCTTCAAAGCATACATAGTTATTTCATTTCATTTCATTTTGTTTTGTTTTGTTTAATATCGTCTCATAACGTTTCATAAAACATATGCATGAATTCATTTTTGAGATTTTCTAAAACATAATGCATGAACATGTAATGCAAGCATAAATTATACATTTATAAACCCTAGCATTTTGTGATTTAGGCAAAAAGCCAAAACACAAGCATACACTATTTACCTTAGGTCCTTAGCAACCGAGGGTACTTGAATCCTATTTCGATAACATGCTCAACCTACAGCACATTAATCTCAACATCAATCATCATAATATACACATATCATATAATCATAAATCCTACCCCAAAACCACAACACATTTCACCAACCACATGCCTTGAAACATCCAAAGAAAACTAATACCAAGTCCATCATCAAACACTTATGCAGAACTATCCATTACAACAATCCAATTTCAATTAATCTGTCCAAAGATTTTCCAAACATAACATCAAACGACTCAATTCAATTAGCTTTAACCCAATTTATGCATAAACCCGGATTTAGCCTATACATTGCATAAACTTCAAAATTTCATAACTGTAATGCCCCGAAAACCTACCTATTTCCAGTTCGCTACTATTCTTATACCAACACCTTACACTCGTATCGTAAAATTTTGTAAACTTTGAAACTTTTATTCCTTGACCTAAAACGATAGTTTTGAAAAATATTTTTGACAGCTCTGCAGCCGAAATTTGATTAAATTCACTTTGGATAAATTTTATTTTGTTAAACATGAAACAGGGACTCCCGGTCGACACCTATAAGCATCGGTCGACACTTGAGTTGTCTCGGATTTTTTATTGCTCAACACCGGGAACACCGGTCGACACTTCTATGCTCACCACAGAGAGGGGTCGACACCCATTTTCACAGGTCGACATCTTAATTCTCTATGCCCCCGCAGGTCGTCCCCCGCGGTCAACATTGCTATCATTTTTACATGGACCGGTCGACACCTGTAACCAGGGGTCGACACCTACTTCGGCTCTGCCTGTCACAGGTTGAGCCTCACGGTCGACACTCACCTTACATTTACACTGACCGGTCGACACCTATCGACTTCGGTCGACACCTCACACCAGTATTAATAAAACTCAATACCAGTTCATTTAAATACGCACGGCAATATCTCCTCAATCAAATTCACGAAGTAAAACCTATGGTTTGAAAACATAACTTCTCCAAATAAATTTCAAAACAACAACATTCTACTTCATTTATCCACAATACTCTTACTACATCACCTAAAATCCTCAAAATCTATATAACGCTGTTCGACTCAAAACACTTACAAAAATCACACCCTTTACCCCCCATGGTCGTGTCGCCCTAACATTTTCCTGCACCTGCACACGACGTCTCTCGCCAACTACGATATAAGCCTGCCCATCACCTAGCAACTCACCCGAAAGCTTGTCGTCACCTACACCAAGAAACACAAAACGTAAGCCTAATGCTTAGCAAATATGGAATATAAACTCGAAAACCAATGCATAACTCAACCCATAACACATGCAGTTTCTACACTCAATCCCATTTTCTTTTCGTTTCATTATTTTCATCTTCCACTTTCACGTGTGAGTCAGGCCGGCACCTATCCCTTCCACACTCAGGACGACCAATCTATAACCCACGGAGCGAAGTTAGAGGCACACATCATGTTAACACACGAGACGGCCCTACGTAACCTGCTCCTAATAGCGATCATAGAACCCTCTAGTGCTTTCTCACTAGCATGTTAACGACGAGGCGTTCGCAAACCGTGTCACATTACGTACTTTCATCAATGGGAACCCCTTAGTACTTTCTCACTAGCACATTAACAACTAGGCGTTCACCCATGCGTTTAAAATCTTTTCTTATCTGATTATGTTCCATATGCAAAATTTCAAAACAT
Source organism: Begonia peltatifolia (assembly GCA_022433055.1). Classification (NCBI taxonomy): domain Eukaryota; kingdom Viridiplantae; phylum Streptophyta; class Magnoliopsida; order Cucurbitales; family Begoniaceae; genus Begonia; species Begonia peltatifolia. The sequence continues at coordinate 6,028,864 of CM039523.1, forward strand.
GCTCAAACCTCGTATTTCGTAATTCAAAACCATGATGTATGACAATCACGAATGTACGACTCAAACAGCAAAACAAACAAGCAAGCAGGCAAACAAGCAATCCTACCATTCCAAGGTGTAGTCCCGAAGGCAATTCATATACGTTCCATCACTTACCTGACATTTTCGAAATCTTTTCCTGCTTCGTAACTTGGCGCTCTAAATGGAATACTTATAAAATTATACATCCGTCAAATTCTAACTCATCAAATTCATAATTCCTTAACTTGAAAGTCGTAATTCACATCGAAACCAAAACTCTCCACTAAACCTGAAATCCCGCACAATTTTCGTCCAACTTCAAAAATTCACAACTTCTTTAATACTCGTTTGAATTGGATGATACAAAATACTACGGTTTCCTAAGGACGTCTAGCTTCCAATGGTACCATCAAATTCCCATTCGGATGTCTACAACTTAATCGAACGTGGCCGAACGGACACCGTTCCAAAAATTTACATACACAGCCAATAAACCATCCAATCTTCCTCACCAATTCTCGTAATCTACTCCTATTTCTATCATAAGCACCAATACGCAGATGGAATTCAACTCTATGCTCAATTTCTCGCATTACCCTCTTAGGTTTTCACTAATTGGCCCTATATCCTTGCCAAACCCGGTTTTGCCACTAATAACGCTAACACACTAACTAATTATGCAAAACTAACGAGAACTTATCGTAGAAGATTCGTGGAAGAAAACTTAATCGCTGAGCAAAGAAGAGAGGACGTGTAATAACCCGAGAATTTCGAATTTTATCTTTAATTTTTGGAATTTTTAGTTTGATCCCGGTCGGATTTTTGAGAAATATTTCAACGAAAAATATTTAAATTATAAGGCTCGAGGCCTACATTTGCGATTAGTTTTCGGAATTTAAAGCCGGGAGGTCGAGAAGTTACGAAATTTCGGACGATTGAAGTACGTGAGGGCAATTTGGTAATTTGTATTTATTTTTGTAATATAAAAAATAAAATAAAATAAAATTGTAAACACCCGAATGGCTTCGCGATGAAGCCATTCAGTTGTTTCCTCTGTGCACCCGAGAGAGTCGAGAGGGAAGGAGACGCGGGAGAGATTCGAGCTCCGACGACGGCCGACGACCGGAGGAGAAGGATTTCGGCAGTCGACGTGGATAAAGGGCTCCGACAAACCGGGAACGACTTGTAATCCAGCCATTCCCGTGCCGAAGACCCAAGGTAAACTGCCCTGCCTTTTTCGTTTTTCCGCCAGCAAGTGGGGAGTTCGGTTACTTCCGAACTCTCGCTTGGTTTGAGCTCGGTTCCTGGTGTGAGGAGGGCTGGGATGGGCGCGCTAGAGGCTCGACATTTCCGCCCCAAACCCGGCCGAGGAGAGGTGGGAATATCCCCTGTCCCTCCACTAATCGTGGTGGCTGAAGATGTAGGCTACCTGTGTTCCTACCTCGGCTTGTTGTGCCATGGTATGGAGGAATTGCAGCAAGAATAAAGGGTGGGGGAGGGGAGAGCTGGTAGTGCCCTGGTTTCGAGAGGAAAACCAGGGAAGTTTTGCTGCCATTCGAGCTTTCTGATCGAGAAGCTTCGAAATTGTTATGAGTTATGCATAATGGACTGGAATGCGGCTGCTTGGTGAAAGAATTTGCGAAATTGGATCGAATTTAAATTTTCGGCTATTTTTAGGTTAGAAGCAGATTCTGTTTTTGGCCATTTTGGCCTAGTTTTGGTTAATCGTTTTAAATTCTGTTTTGCGGGTTAAAAATAGGTTGTTAGAGGAACGTGTGGCCGCTGGAATCGTTCGATTCTGATATCCGACGCAAAAGTTATGCGCGTCGGAAGTTTATGCAAGATTTTGGTTTAAGTCAAATTAGTGACCGTCTTTCGTGGAAAATTCGACGTGTGAGAGTAGCATAGCCATTTTGATGCATATAACTAGTTGGGAGTGAGTTTTGGTTGAAGGGAAGTGAAAATGTGAAATTTTAATAAAATGGCAGATTCGGTTATTGGCATTTTTTGCCTATCTGCGGCCTACCGATTTAAAATCCATTTAAGGATGTTAAACTAGGTTCCTAAGGGAACGTTTAGCCACTTGAATCGTTTGATTCCGTTGACGGACGCAAAAACTATGCGCATCCGAACGTTGAGCTGGTATTCGGCCAAACCAAACCAATGGACCGTTTTAGTTGGAATTTAATGAGTGTAGTTAGATAAGGTTATTTTTAGCTAATTGGTAAATGTTGGGAGAAATACTGATGAGAAATTGGTTGTGTTTTAGGTTGAGGCTTTCTGTTGGATTTTAGTGAATTGTGTGCAGGGTTAAATTTTGGGGTAGCCAGTTTTTAGGCGGTACTCTGCCGAAATTTCGGGAGAGGGGTTGAGGTTCGAGAGGATACGAAATAGGTCAAGGTGTGTGTATGATGAATGCTAGAGGAGTTCATATGAGTGTGGATGTGCGGCGTGATTGCAAGTGCGCGGGGCATGCGGCCCTGTTGGGTACCCACGGGTCGTGCGACACCGGGTGAGGGTGTGCGCTCGGACGTGCTGTGCAGCGGCAGGGTGCGTGGGGCACGCGGCGCTGTGAGCGTGCGCGAAACACAGTAACGTTGAGTGGTATGTGCGGCACCGTGAGAGTGTGCGTGAGGTGTCGAAGGGGAGACGCGAGTTGTTTTCGAATCGAGTCAAAAAAAAAAGAGGGGAGTAAATTGGAAACAAAAGGGTATTAAATTGAGTGAATTATGTTAAGTGTTTGTGTGTGTGTGTAGTGGGTAGATGCACTGTAGCGCACCGGGGACGTGTGGGTTCTCGGGGTGCTACAGGACGCCGGCTTGCAAGAGAGAAGAACAAAAGGAGAGGATTTGCTGGGAAGAAGAACTCTGTTTCTTCTTCTCAGCTTTCCCTTTCTTTTTTTTTTTTAATTTCATAATTACCAAATTGTCCTCCAGTTTAAACTGTCTCACAAGTCTGTGATTTCATCCAATTTCAGTTAGATTCTTTAACTTCTCTTTTCGCCATTGGCCTTAAAATAACCCTTCAGTTAGAGGCTGAAATTTTTCGTTATTAATTTGGATAAAAACTTCATCGATTACAAATTACAAAATCCGAAATTAGTTTAAACGGAAATTCTGGATATTACAATAACTTTGTGTACACTTATCCAAAAGCTTCGATTCAAATGCAAAAATTCACCCTAAGAGTCTATTACAACGTACTAAAACAGTTTAATAAATGGACATCTATATATTAAGCTAAAAACATTAAAACCAAAGAATGCCCAGATTTTAGTTTTTTCCCAAATTGACAACTAATCCAACATGCATAAATTCTTCCATCCTTTATATTTCAAATCCTCAACCAAACATTATAATCCAATTAAGCATCAAATAAATCCAAGAAAGTGAGAAGTGAAACCAAATTTTCATACATCAGACCCTAGCCTATTCAACCAAAACAATACATTAACCTTATTTCTATCATCCATAAACCAAAAACATTTAACACTCTTGAGAAAACTCAACACTCACCTTGAAAACCTTGAGAGATTTGAGAGAAACTTAAAAGAGATTATGCGTTTCTCTTCAAAGATCTAAACCTACAGAAAGAGGGAAGAAATCTTGTGAGTTTTTCTTCCGAAAACCAAAACTAAGGGGAAGAGAGGACGGGCTTGGCATTGGAGGCAGAGCTGCTATTTTTCTTGGCTGAAGAAGGAGAAGAACATGAGGGAGAGAAGGGATGTTTGGTGATGAGAAGAAAAAAGCTTCTTCAAAAAGCTTTGTATTTTAAAATTCCATTTAATTCAATTTTTCAAATCTAAATTATAGTTTTATATCTTACACATTCTAAATCTCCCTTTAATACTCCTATCATCAAATACTCAAATTTTGGCTTCTCAACTCCATTTAATTTTTATCTGGCTATTTCTAAAATTTCATACGGATTCTATGCACATAATTAAATTATTCGGTAAAATTTTTGGGTGTTACAGAAAGTGTCAATTAGTGCACTGCTGTTATAAAGATGTCTATAAATATAACAGAACACCTTCGCACAAAACACCAAACTTGAGAATAGTAACAAAGTGCTGTCAAATGCACTTCAAAATTGAAGTCTTCAGCTTACTTCACACCTCTCGTACTATATCAACTTGAGATTTTTTCTCATTGAGAGAGTGTGAGATTTTTTACATTAGTGTTCAAAATTCTACTATTGTATTTTGTTGAATGAGTAAAGGGTGACATTATGAGAAAGAGTTAAGTGTAAGCCATAAGATTGACGCCCATAAGTTCAATCTAGTAAAGTGGAGGAGTTGCTTTGGGAAAGAATTTTAAAGGAGGATTCTTGAAGCACAGACGTAGGTAAGGTTGGCTGAGCTATCTTAACAAACACGCTTGGACTCTCTTACCTCTGTCTCTTAATTTGAGATTTTGCTACTATATCAACTTGAGATTTTTCTCATTGAAAGAGTGTGAGATTTGATACATTGGTGTACAAACTTCTGCTTTTGTATTTTGGTGAACGAGTAAAGAGTGAGGCCATGAGAAAGAGTTAAGTGTAAGGCCTTGGATTGATGCCCATAGGTTCAATCTAGTAAACATGAGGAGTTGATTTGAGAAATAATCTTCAAGGAGAATTCTTAAAACACAGACGTAGGCAAGGTTGATCGAACAACCTTAACAAATTTTTTTTATCCCCCTCTCTTAATTTGTTGCTTGTGATAATTAGAATTACCTAATAAAATGAGAAACATAATATTTTTTACTATTGCAAACTAATATTTTTTTCAATCACAAAAAAATTTTGATTTCTTGATTCACACCCACCCACCCCCTTAAGTTATTTCGATCCTACAAGATGTTTCTTACAAACATTTGAGAATGTCTGAGTGCATAGCCTATGTTCACATTCCGAAAGATCAACGATCCAAGTTAAATAATAAAGCCAAAGAGTGTATCTTCTTGGTTTATTCACACGATGATTTTAGGTATAGATTTTTTTAGGATAAAATAGTTGAAAAGATAATAAGAAGCAAAGATCTTATTTTCGTAGAAGACTAGTTTGATGAAATTGATAAGGTAGAATGTATTCACATGATGATTTTGTGGATAGATTTTTTTAGGATCCAATTATTGAAAAGATAATAAGAAGCAAAGATGTTGTTTTCTTAAAAGACTTGTTAGTTGAAACTGATAAGTTAGAGTGATTTCACTCAGTTATAGAATATTCTTCTAGTTTGGATCATGTTAATACACCTTTAGTAATTGAAAATTACGAGAGACTCAGAGTGGAAGACTACGATGATATTGTTGATCTAAATATATCTACAAATGATGGGTTTTAACCGATTGAAGAAGATTCTTCGACATTATTGTCAAAAAGGAGAACAACAAGAGATAGGAAGCCTTCTAGGAGATATTTGATCAAATATTTTGTAAAGAAGAAAAACAACAATATTTGAGATCATTGATACAAATATTATTTTATAATTATTTATATTAAATAAAATAAATAGAAGATAAATTAAAAAGAAGTAAAAGAAAGGAAAGATGGGGAGAAACCCCTATTCCTCCCCATTTTCCACAGAGGAGAGAGAGAGAGGTTGGGGGTGACAATTTGTTGCACTTACAGGCTAGAGGTGTATTCGTAGGACAATGACTAACAAATTCCATAAAGAGACTTTGAAGCTAAGTTGGCTTTAACCTCTATATTTTAGTTTGATATTTAGGATTTTTGTTGGATTCATATTCAAGCTCGGAAACTCAAATCATTGGTTTATTTATGGTTTATCTTCGTATATTTAAGATTTATATATGTTTTTTTGGTTGATTAGTGGTGAGAAATGGTGAAGAGAGGCGATTTTCATGACTTTTCGTCTCAAGAAATCACAAAAATTTCAATTGCTATAGGAGGTCGTTTGACACTTTGACCCCTACTGGAGGAAGTTGGTGAATACCTTTAAAGGTCGACACTTCCATGAAGGTGTCAACCCCTGCCAAAACCCGAGAAGATAAGATTTGACCCTTGCTTAAAGGTGTCGACCCTTGCCTAGAAGTGTCGACTGATGCAGTCGATCCCTATTCAAACAATGTTGAATAATGGTTGACCCTTGTAAGGTCAGGATGCCGCGTAGTGTTATATTTAATAGAAAATTTTGTCGTCGAGGTGAACTTCACGTTCATTTATAGTGTTTGGGATTGCGTTTCTAGTCACGTTATAAAACTCATCCATGTTTTTTTTAGTGTTTGAAATGAGATATTCATGACTTTGATTCTGTCTTTGGCTCGAACAAGTTTCTGAATTAAGCGTCGACACCTAAGGTTGTAGCTTTGTTAACAAGAAAAGTAGACGTTGTCGAGGTAGAGATTTTTATATTTTTCGCATTACATTGCATAGTTTTTGAAACTCTATTTTAATACGTTATCACCTATGAAAAACAAGGCCTAGTCATTAACACGTCAGCTTTTTACGTATATGTACCAATATTTTACATATTTACCATTAATCCTCTTGATGCTTTGAATAGTTGTGGTGTCAAAGCATCATCAGGGTATCCTAGCATATCTTCTACCGCATGAAGATGTTTTGTTTGCATGTTATGAAAATGACACACTCTTTGGATTTCAAATCTTTAAACTCAATCAGGGTATGTTTGATTTATTTCGATTTTATGAGTTGTGTCGCTGCTTAGTCTTCAGATTGCCAACATCTTTTATGACATCACTGGATCTTCGGATTACCATCACCTTTATTATTTGTCGAATTCATGAGGTGTTTTTTGATCTTTGGATTGTCGTCTTTCTATGTTAGTGTGCCATAGGGTCTTGTATGACCCTCCTTTTTCCCTAAGATGATTTTGAATCGAGATGTATGATAATGACCTATTTTAATATAGTTGTCTATATATACAACAATGTTTTGATTGATTTCTCATATTTTTCTCCTAGAGCATGTTTTCTTAAATCGATAAAAAATACGTTTTCTTGGAAAGATGTTTGAAAACAATTTGTGACTTAAAACATATTTTGAGATAAAAGGTGAAAAAAATTTTACATGCATAGTATTTAGCATAAGTTTCCTACTTAGTTAGTCACTCACCACAAACGATACCCTCCCTTTTCAGGATGGACAAGAGCGGTTAGCTATGGTTATGCAAAGGCTTCCTTATCCCTTGCTTTCTTTTATTATTGTCTTGGGTGTTTCTTTACTTTTTGGTGAGAACTTATCTTTATCTGGGTATGCATAAGAATGTATAGATTTGGATTCAAATATTTAGATACTTGTTGAACTATTGTAATCTCTACCTAGACTTTTAGGCTTTGATATGTGTTCAAGTCTTCCTTAGTGAACAAGCTCGACGATCGGGTCCTCTCCGAAGATCGGGTCATCTGATCCAACATTTTATTAGGCTTACCTCCAAGCGATGACATATTCGATTCGTGAATATATGATACTTATAAATGGGAGAGAAACAAAAGCGTATTAGGAAGCTATTTGTCATAAACAAAAGACATCGTGGCAAAAAATAATCAAGAGAAATCTTCACATTAGAATAATACAAATGAATTAGTAAAGTTGCATAAGCACAAGCGAACTCAAAAAATAATTGGGTCTACAAGTTGAAGTCTAATGACAATTTCCCACAGCTAAAACATAAAGCTAGATTGGTTATGAACGAATACAGTTAGAAGAAAGATAATGATTTTGATGAATTTTTTTCTAGACATCTCTCAAAACATATTTGGGTTTAGCTACTTCTTTGAATCTCGAGATTCAATAACTTTCGGTCAACACTTGATCTATTCTGTACACAGAGGTCGACACATATACTCGTTGGTCGACACTTCAATTCCCTCTGCTGGCACAGGTCGACATCTAGTTACACCGGTCGACACTCTAATCTTCTCTGTTTGCACCGGTCAAACCTTTCGGTTGACACTTCTACGTTCACTTCACTAACCGGTCGACACCTAACTTCATAGGTCGACACCCTAATTCTTTCTGTTTGCATCAGTAGAACCTTGCGGTCGACACTATTATCATTTTTACACAACCGGTTGACACCTACATGCACAGGTCGACACATGATATGATTCTGTCTTCGTAGGTCGACCTTCACGGTCGACTTCTACCTAGTTCGGTCGACATCTATGCATACCGGTCGACACTTCACATCAGTAACCTTAGTAGAAGACTTTCCATAAAAACAAACGGATAAAATTTCAAAACCTAAACCTACACTTCTCACTCAATTCGAAAATTCCGTACATACATAAAATGGTAGCTAAAAGTTTGAAATCCATTTACACGTTAAAACGACTCAAAAATACTCAAAATCCTTGCATAAACACACACATGGTAAAAATGCCCTAACAGCCAGTCAGATCGTTCCACGAGTGCACTCCTCCAACTACCTCTTAGTCTTAAACTTACTCTGAGTACTCACCAACTATCGCCTCGTCACCTACATCACAGAACTCATCTATTAGCCTAATGATAAGTAAAAAATGCATAATAAAATATAAACACTCGTCTCTACTTTCGTTTTTGTCTCTTTCTTACATACTTTTAATCTTACTACTGGGTTCTTCTTTACGTGCTAAATCAATGTGACACACCTAGCGATACACCTCACAGGAAAGGCCAACCTCAATGTAACACCAAGGATTTTTCTGCTAAAACGATTTTCAGATTTACGTAATTGTAATCAGCGGAGTTTTAGTCAGAATTGAGAGCGGAGATTTTCTACCATTAAGTAAGAGATTATTTTGAGATTAATGGACGGGAGAAAATTATAAGATTTCGACCGGTAACGAACCAAATAACCGTTCAGTTAAATGATTAAGGGTTGAGGGCAAAATAATAATTAAGATTATTTATATTTATAAAAAAATAAAATAAAAAGAAAGGAGGAGGAAGGAGGCAGAGAAAAACCCCTTCCCTCGGTGAATTCCTCTCATTCTCCCACATGAAACCCTTCCTCGATGATACCTCTCCTCAAGTGACGATTTTCCTTCATCAATCTTCAATTAACGGTAAGTCTTAGTTAGTTTTTAGTAGATAGATGATCCTTTAGTTGTCTTAAGTGATAAAAGTGAAGTTAGAGGGATTATTGTGTAGTTTTGGTGAAACCTAGTAAGGAGATACGAGAATTTGAAGTTAGAGTTGATTTTTATCCGTCTGTTGGTGTTTAAGCTGGAAGTAGGAGTAGAATATGAGTTCTTATGGAGAACTGAATACTCGGGTTACGGAACAATTTTTGTTCATCCACATTCGGCCAAGCTGTAGGCGTTAGATTAGGAATTGGATATGACTGTTAGAAATTAGACGTCCTATGGAATCCAAAGCATTTCGAATCATTCAAATTGGACGAGTATTGGATGAGTTATGCATTTCCGAAGATTGGTCAGAAATTGAGTTGGAATTCAGGTTTAGATAGATTAGATGTTAAATTGTTATTTCTTTTAGAGTTTTACAAGTTAGAAGGAAAGTATAATTGATGATGTGTGGTTTTATAGGTTCCCTAGTTTAGCGAGCTAACTGCGAATTTCGAGATACGAATTGCTAAGGACGCAAGGTAAGTAGTGTGACTAGTGCAGTAGGTGGTTTGCCTTTAGGCCTACATCACAGTTCGGTAGGATGCGTGCATATTTATTTTATGCTATGCATTAGTGATTATGCATCATGGTTTTAAAGTATGAAATGAAACGAAAATGAATTTTCATATTTTTACGAATGAATCAGTAGGATGAGACGAATAAAATGAAAATGTACGTAAGAAGATAATGAAGGTGGGGTTGACTGGTCTTGTTCCCAGAGGTGGACCGCGAGGTGTATCACTTCTTCCCCCGCTTTACGTGGTGGCCTTGTCCCGAGGGTTTACTAGATCGAGGTTGGCCTTATCCCGTGAGGTGTGTCACCTTGATCTACGTAAAGAAGAACCCAATAGTAAAAAGATAAAGAAGATATAAGAAACAGATGAGAACGAAAGTAGAGATGAAAATATAAAAACTGCATATGTGAGGATATGTTTGTTTTCAGTGTTTAAGTTTTTATGTACATTACTTACTTAACATTAGGCTAATAGATGAGTTCTGTGATGTAGGTGACGAGGCAGTATCTGGTGAGTACTCAGAGCATGCCCAGGACTAGGAGGCAATTGGAGAAGTGTGCTCGTGCATGGTCTGGTAGGTTGTTGGGGCGTTTTACCAGGACAGGGGTATGTGAGGGAGTTTAGTTGATTTGATTTTAGTCGAATTGGTTTTTGAGTCGTTTTAAGTTGTTTTGAGTCAATTGGAGTCATGTAGATGTATAGATGAATTTCAAAATTTAGTAGTCATTTTTCTATCTAATTAATGATTTTGAGTTGATGGAAAAGTGTACGTTTTGTCATTTGATCGTTGAGTCCAGTTTCGGTGGTTTCTCTGAAGGATTTATGGTTTTGAAAACGGATTTTGTGAAGGAAGTGTGGACCTGTGCCCGAAAGTGTCGACCGCTCAGTGTAAAAACGAGTGCAGAGTGTCGACCTGTATGTAAATGGCTCGACCAAACTCTGTAGGTGTCAATCGCTTGGGTCAACCTACTCGAATAGAGAGGGTGAAGGTGTCGACCGGGATATGGAAATGTTGACCGGTAATGTAAAATAAATAGGAGTGTTGACCTTAGGGATTGACCGATGCGGACAGAGAGAAATGTAGTGTCAACCGGTGCATGCAAGTGTCGACTAGTAGTGAAAAATATGGTGGAAGTGTCGGCTAGTGCATGCAAGTGTCGACCGGTAATGTAAAATTGACGAGAGTGTCGACCTCAGGGATCAACCGACGCAGACAAAGAGAAACGTAGTGTTGACTGGTTCTAAAAAATAGATGGAAATGTTGATTAGTATTTATCAGGGTCGAACAAAAATGATTTTTTAGGTTTAAAGAACTCGAATTTTATTCCAACTGATTTTAATCCAAGTCTTCTGCTCCGACGTTTTCTTTTAAATTTTTTCAAAAAGGTTGTTTTAACTCAAGAAAAGAAAGTTTTAAATTTTTAATCGAATTTTCCGAGGGTATTTGTGTGAGTGGTAGTAGTCAGCGTACCAGAAACCTATAGTTGGATTTTCGGGTCGCTACAATTATGGTATCTGAGCCAATTGGTCAAACCGTTTAAATAATTACCTAACAACGCCGATCGCCGCACGGCGTGTTTCGACAACTGTAAGCGTTTAAGTTTAGCTTTAGTTATTAGATGCTTATGAGAGTAATTAACTTTGTTCAGTAAATTAGCCATAATGTTTAGACGACCAGGACGTCCGAGAGTACCGAGAGAGGTAGCTGATTCAAGAAGTGAAGATGATTCGATGACGATTAGATAGCTGACTAAGTTTGTGAATCGGTAGTCTCAGTAGTTAGAGAATTTGCTGAATCAAGAAGTCCAAGCATGTGCAGACTCTAGCTCTAGCAATGATCAGTCAGGTGACAGATTTCGGAGGTTACGGCCACTGACATTTGAAGGGTAGTCAGCAGATCTAACAGCTGCAGAGGAGTGGATCCGTACCATAGAAAGTATGTTCAAGTATACGAAGGTAGAAAAGAAGGATAAAGTCTCTCTAGCCATGTTTCATCTAGCAAAGGACGCTAGATTTTGGTGGAAGTCTGTGAAGACCACCACCGATGCATAACACATGACATGGGAGAAGCTTAAAGATGTATTTTATGACAAGTATTTCAACAGTACGGTACAGGCAGATAAGAGGATGGAGTTCCTATAGTTGAAGCAGACGGGATCGATAATCGAGTACAACTGACAGTTTGAGTCCTTGTCCTGGTTTGCTAGCAATTTGGTGAGCCAGAATGAGAATAAGGTGTTTCAGTTTGTACAGGGACTAAAACCGGAGATATATAAAGGGGTAAAAATAGTAGGAACTCAAGAAGTGTCATATTAAAAATTGGTGGCAAAGGTACTAGAGGTGGAGGAAACTGAAATGGAATGCGTTAAGTAGCGAGAAGCTTCAAGGAGATTTTTCAAGGAAGTTGCCCTACAACAGAGTAGAAGTGCCTCCCAACAGCAGCAACAAAGTGGCATTAAGAGGTTCAACGAGGGCTCAAGTAGCCTGGGAAGTAGCAAGAGAAGTAGCAAAAGGCCTCAGGGGTCGGTGCAGTACCCTCAGTGCCTTAAGTGCTTGAGATACCACCCTGGTGAATGCAGACTGAACTCAGAAAAGTGCTACAATTGCAACGAAGTTGGACATTTAGCTAGAGATTGCCCGAAGCCCAGAGTGACTCAGTGTTTCAATTGCAACGAGGTGAGCCATGTCAGCAGAGATTGCCCAGCTCTGAAGAAGGGTCCGACGCGCACAACACTGAGGCTATTCGCCATGATCGAGTCGGGCGATGATGACCAGCCAGCTGTAGTGTCAGGTACCATATTGATAAATTCTATACCTCCGTATACTTTGATTGACTCTGGTGCAACGCACTCTTTTATTCCAACTGCGTTCGCGGTCAGATTAGACGTATGGCCTGCATCAACGGACTGTAGTTACGAAGTAATGTTGCCTTCTGGTGGGCGTATGCATTCTAATCAAGTTGTACGAGATGGTGTAGTGTCTGTGGGAAGTAAGAATTTATTGGCCAATCTTATTATCATAGGCATAACTAGATACGATGTGATATTGGGAATGGATTGGCTGTTCAAGCACTACGCTACAATCGACTGCAGAACGGGGACATTGAGTTTTCAACCCCCTGATGGTGAGAAGCATACTTTTCATGCCGCGAGTAATGGCCAGAAGATATCTGTCATGACGTCCGTTAGTGCTTGTTAAGTTTTAATGGATGAGTCTTTTAGTTTTCTCGCCAATGTTATTGATGTACGAGTTTCCAGGGAGTCAAAGTCATAGGATGTTTTGATTGTTCAAGTGTAGCGAACCGAAAATCGACTCGCTGGTTTTCGGTCCGCTCTCTCTCTCTCTAGTCTGGTACCATAACTGTAGCGACCCAAAAACCCTCACGAATTCCCAGTACGCTCACTACTACTACTCCCACAATCACTCTCGAAAAATTCGCGTAAAAATTTTAAACTTTGTTCCTCGACTTAAAATGACCTTTTAAAAACATTTGAAATCGTCGCAGCGGAAGACTTGATTAAAATTAGTTTAAATAAAATTTGATTTTTCTAAACATAAAAAAATCACCTTCGGTCAACTCCTGTAAACACCGGTAGACACTTCCATTAATTTTTCACTACCAGTCGACACTTGAGTGCAGCGGTCAACACTACGTTTCTCTCTGTCTGTATCAGTCGATCCCTGAGGTCGATGCCCAGGTCCCTTCTACACTATCAGTCGACACTTGCGTGCACCGGTAGACACTACATTTCTCTCTGTCCGCGTTGGTTGATCTTTGAGGTCGACACTCCCGTCCAATTTTATACTACCAGTAGACACTTACATGCACTGGTCGACACTTTGTTTGGCTCTGTCTTCACAGGTCAACCCTCACGGTTGATACTCGCCAAATTCAGTCGACACCTCCAATATACTGGTCGACACTTACTAGGTTTGGTCGACCACTTAACCTATAGGTTGACACCTCCTTCACAGAATTCTGCCTAAAAACCTAAACATTTTGAGGAAAACACCAAAATTTGATTCAACGATAAAACAATGAAAGATACACTTTTCCATCAACTCAAAATCATATTTACATAGAAAAACAACTACTAATGTTTGAAACTTGTCTGTACATCAACATGACTGTAATCGACTCAAAACCACTCAAAAATAAATTCGACTAAACTCAAATCAACCAAACTCCCTCACATACCCCCGCCCTGGTCAAAACGCCCTAACAGCCAGCCAGACCGTTCACGAGCGCTTTCCTCCAACTGTCTCTTAGTCTTGGGCACGCTCTGAGTATTCATCAGCTATAACGTCGTCACTTACATCACAGAACTCATCTATTACCCTAATGCTAAGTAAGTAATGTATAAAAACATAACATTGTAACAAACACATCCTAACATATGCAGTTTGTACAATTTCGTCTCTACTTTCGTTTTCATCTCTTTCTTATATCTTCTTTATCTTTTTACTATTGGGTTCTTCTTTACGTGCTACATCGAGGTGACACATCTCGCGGTCCACCTCTCGGGACAACGCTAAGCTCAATCTAGTAAAGTGACATACCTCGCGGTCCATCTCTCAAGACAAGGCCACCATGTAAAGCGGGGGAAGAGTGGTACACCTCGCGGTCCACCTCTAGGGACAAGACCACTCAACCCCACATTTATTATCTTCTTACGTATTTTCTCATTTCGTTCATCACATCTCATCCTACTGTTTCATTCCGTAAAATCATGAAAATTTATTTTCGTTTCGTTCTCGTACTTTAAAACCATGAATGCATAATTAACTAAAACATAACATAAAGTAAACATGCATGCATCCTACCGAACTGGGATGTAGGCCCGAAGGCAAAACATCTACTGCTCTACTGCACTACTTACCTGGTGTCATAGCAATTCGTACTCCGTATACGGCTCGCTAACTAGAGAACTTATAAAACCACACATCCATTAATTCTTTTTCGTTCAACTCATAAAACTCTAAGGGACAACAACACTCTAACAACTAATTTAATTAAACCCAAAATCATACACAATTTCCTACCAAATTCGAAATTGCATAACTTATCCAATACTCGTCTGATTTGGATGATTTGAAATGCTACAGACTTCTGAGTACATCTAATTTCTAACGGTCAAATTCTTAATTCAACAACACCTATAGATTGGCCGAATGTGACTGAATGAAAACCGTTTCACAATTCGAGCATTCGACTATCCCAACGCTCAATCTTCTCCATAAAATCTCGTAATCTAGTTCTACTTCCAGCTTAAATAGCACTACACGGATAAAATAAACTACAAACCCTCAAAATCTCGTATCTCCCTACTAGGTTTCACCAAAACTACCCAATATTTTCTCTAACTTCACTTTTAACACTCAAAACAACTAAAATACTAACTATCTAATAAGAACTAACTAAAACTTACTGTGGATTGAAGATTGACGAAGGAAACCACTGATTGTCGTCGCTGGAGAGGAAGTATCACCGAGGAAGAGTTCTTCTCGCGTGGGGGAGAAGGAGAAAAACGTAGAGGGATAAGGCTTTTTGCCTCTTCTCTTTTCCTTTCTTTTATAAAATTAATTATATTATTTAATATAATTAATCCTAATCGCCCTCAACCTTTAATCCTTCAATTGAACGGTTATTTGGTTCGTTTTCGATTGGATCCTTAGATTTACTTAATGGTACAAATTCTCCGCTTTCAAATCCGACCAAAACTCCACCGATCACAATTATGTAAATCTAAAAAATTAGTTTCAGCAAAAAAATTTTAGGTGTTACATCAAGACTTCCCTGACGTTTTTCTAGATGATTTACCTGGTTTGCCTCTAAATCGAGAAAATAGAGTTTACTATAGATGTGGATCCAGGAGCTAATCTGGTGTCGAAGAATTCTTATAGATTGGCACCAATAGAACTGAAAAAGTTAAAGAAGCAATTAGAAAAGTTGGTGGAGAATGGATTTATATTCCCAGGATTTATGTGCCCCAGCTTTTCGTCGTGAGGTGCGCCGATCCTTTTTGTTAAGAAGAAAGATGGATTGTTACGGATGTGTATTGACTACAGGGAGTTGAATAAGCTGACGATTAAAAACAAGTGTCCTCTGCCAAGAATAGACGATCTATTTGATTAACTCCAGGGTGCACGAGTGTTTTCAAAGATTGACCTGAGATTGGGTTATTATCAGCTGAAGGTCAGGCCAGAAGATATTCTGAAGATGGCTTTTCGGACATGATATGGGTGTTATGAATTCATGCTGATGTCTTTCGGACTTACGAATGCTCTAGCCGCCTTCATGGACTTGATGAACAGAGTATTCTATGATTATCTTGATAAATAAGTTATAGTGTTTATTAATGATATATTGGTGTGCTCTCGTAGTGAGTAGGATCATAAAGAGCACTTGAGGTTGGTGTTGGAGACTTTGAAGCGACACCAACTTTATGCAAAGTTCTTTAAGTACGAGTTTTGGCTGGATAGAATCTATTTTCTGGAACATGTCATCTCGAGTGATGACATATCTGTTGATCCAGCGAAGATTCAAGCAGTTAAAGAGTGGCCACAGCTGGAGAATGTCACTGAAATTCAGAGTTTCCTCGGGTTAGCGGGTTATTACAGAAGATTCATTGAAGGATTTTTGAAGATTTCATCGCCTCTGACCCGTCTGACGAGGAAAAATGTGAAATATCTGTGGTGTGAAGATTGCGAACATAGTTTCCAGACGTTGAAAAAGAAATTAACTACTGCTCCGATTTTGATGCTTCCTGCTGAGTACAGAAGATTTAGTATTTATTACGATACTTCCAAGGTAGCTCTTGGATGTGTGCTGATGCAGGAAGGGAAGGTGGTGACCTATGCCTCCAGACAATTGAAGACTTATGAGTAAAACTACCCAACACAAGACCTGGAGTTAGTCGTGGTAGATTTCGCGCTGAAAAGTCAGAGGCGTTATCTGTATGGACAGCCGTGCGAGATATATTCAGACCACAAAACTCTGAAGTATATTTTCACTCAGAAAGACTTGAATATGAGGCAGTGGCGGTGGTTAGAGTTAGTTAAGGACTACGGCTTCAAAATTAAATACCATCCTGGCAAGGCGAACGTAGTGGCCGATTCATTGAGCAGAGTGACAACATCCACTTCAGCTGTGACTTCAGGCATGCCATTAGCTTTGGATGCAGAGTTTCAGAAGTTCAACTTAGAGGTGGCGTCGAACATGTCGGTCATGTCGGCCATGTTGTCGGCCATGTCCCTACAGCTCACTATTTTGGAAAAGATTAAGTAAGCTCAGAAGGACGACGTTGAATGCGAAGAAATTAAATCCGGTGGTTTCCAATGACAGGTCGGAGTTCAGTTATTCGGACGATGGGATTCTTAAGTTTTGAAATAGGTGGTTCGTTCCGAGTAATGAAGAACTACAAAGAGAAATACTAGTTGAAGCCCACTCTTCAAGGTTTTCTGTGCATCCAGCGAGTACCAAGATGTACAGGGACCTTCAACAACATTACTGGTGGCCTAATATGAAGAGGATTGTAGAAAAGTATGTTGAGACGTGCTCGATTTGCCAGCAGATTAAGGCTGAATATCTAAGGCCAGCAGGGAAATTACGATCATTACATGTTCCTAAGTAGAAATTGGAGCAAATATCGATAGACTTTGTTGTTGGGTTGCTTCGGACAACAAAAGGCTATGATGGTATAGGGGTGATCGTGGATCGGTTAACCACGTCAGCCCATTTTCTGCTAATGAAGATGGCATACTCTATGGATCAATTCGCCAAATTGTATGTTTAAGAGATCGTACGGTTACACGGAGTTCCAACTTTGATTGTATTAGATAGAGACCCGAGGTTTACATCGAAGTTCTGGAAGAGTCTGCACAAAGCTATGAGTACACAGCTTAATTTTAGTACAACATTTCATCCTCAGATGGACAGTCAATCTGAGAGGACCATTCAAACATTGGATGATATGCTTTGACCTTGTGTACTTGAATTCAAAGGTTCATTGAGCAAATATCTACCATTGGTGGAGTTTTCCTATAATAACAGCTTTCAGGCTACGATAGGTATGACTTCTTACAAGGCTCTGTATGGGAGAAAGTGCTTGTCTCCGTTATATTGGGACGAAGTCAGCGAAGCACGATTGATTGGTTCAGATATTCTGTAACAAACTGTAGAAAAGATTGCACTTATTAGGCAACGGATCTTAACAGCTCAAAGACAACAGAAGAGTTATGCAGATCGTCGGAAGAGAAAGCTGGAATTGAAGTGAACGACGAAGTCTACCCTAGGATCTCTCTATTCAAAGGAGTTGTAAGATTCGAAAAAAGAGGAAAGTCAAACCCTAGATATATTGAGCTGTTTCTTATTACGAAGAGAATAGGGAAGACAGCTTACCAGCTACAATTACCAGCCTCAATGGATGGGATTCATAATGTAATAACCCGAAAAATTTTAAATTTTTAAATCTAATTTCTGAAATATTTAACTTAATCTCGGTTGGAGTTCCGAGAAATATTTTGACGGGTAAATTAAATTATAAAACTACTTTTGTGATGATTTTCAGAATTTAAAGTCGTGAAGACGAGAATTTAACGAAGTTACGGACAATAGAAACGTGTGAGGGCAATTCGGTAATCTTTTATTTGATTATATAAAAAGTTAAAAGAAAAAAATAATAATAGGATGTAACAACTGAATGGCGGGGCAGAAACCATTCGGCTGCTACACCATCACGCCTGAGAGCAGAGGGAGATGCAAGAGAGAGAAAGAGCGATCAGGAAGGGGGTTCCGATCATCGATCGCCGAGGGTGAGACGCCGGTGCGCTGAGTGTCTTGACGAGCTGAAGTGGAGGCGCGGGTGCGGTTCTCCTGAGCAGAAAATCCCGGGTGAGTTCTCCCCTGTTTGATTTCTGTCAACCGAGCACGGAAGCTCGGTTGTTCTTGAATTCCCGACGGTTAGAGCTCGAATTTTGGGGTGTTTTAGAACCTAGTGTGTGTGTGTGGGGCTCGGCCCTTCCCGCGACAAAACCGAATGAGAAATAGGGTGTTTCCCTTTCGGTCTTGTTCTATTTTGATGGCCGAGCATGGTGTTGTTTTGCCTCTAAATTTCAGAGATTTTGTGCTAGAATTCAGGAAAATTAGAGGTGAATTTCATGGTTAAATGAGCCGGTTGAGAAATGCATAGTTTTGGGAAGGAAACCGTGAGAATTTTGTGCTGCCATTGTAGATTTCTAATTAGGAACCCCCAAATTTGTTAATGTATGCATAGGTGAGCTAAAATGTGGATGTTCGGTGAAGAGTTGGTGAAATTGGGTCGAAGTTGAGACTTTTAATTTTTTTTCTTATAAAACAGATTCTGTTTTTGGCCATTTTGGCCTAGCTTTGATTGCTCGTTTCCAATTCTGTTTTTGTGCATTAAACTAGGTTGTTAAAGGAACGTATGGCCGCTGGAATCGTTCGATTCCGGTATCCGACGCAAAAGTTATGCTCGTCAGAAGTTTATGTCGGATTTTGTTCTAAGTTAAATTAGTGAGCGTTTTTCTTAGAATTGTGACGTGTGATAGTGGCATGGCTGTTTTTGACGTGTAAAGTCAATTTTGAGTGAGTTTTGGTTGAACAAAAACAAAAATGTGAAATTGAATAAAAAGGGGCAGATTCGGTTTCGGGGTTTTTCCACCTAGCTGTGGCTTACCGTTTTAAAATCCGTCTCAGTATGTTAAACTAGGTTTCTAAGGGGACATTTAACCACTTGAATCGTTCGATTCCGTTGACGGACGCAAAAGTTATGCGCGTATGAAGTTTAGACTAATTTTCGACCGAACCGAATTAGCGACTCGTTTTAGTTGGAATTTCATGAGTGTAGTTAAAGAATGTTATTTTAAATTATTTGGTGAGTTTTGAAATAAAGATTGATGAGTGAATTGTTTGCGTCTTAGGTTGAGGCATTTTTGGCGAAACTGTGGGTCGAGCGAGCTTAGGACGCCAGGTAAGTAGTGCATGCATGAGTTTTGCCCAAGTGGGCCTACACCGTAGAGCTTTAGATTTTATGTGATTGATTGTGGTGTGCGTGCGTATTGTTTGACATGCATCATTTTTAAAAAAAAGGGAACGAAAATGATTTTGAGTATATTTTGAGTAAGTGGTGAAACGCGTGGTGGTGGTACCGCGGATCCTACTAGTGTGTGGGCCGGTGCATAACCAACCGTGAATTTTGCTCGAGGAGTGGGCCGGCTGGGCCGTCACGCAGTGTGTATGTGTTGACGGTGAGGGTGATGGGCAGTGGTACCGCAGATCCTACTAGTGTGTGGGACGGTGCAACACCAGTCACGGATGCCGCTCGAGGAGTGGGCCGGCTAGGCTATCGCGAAACGTGTGTGTGTGGCAACTGTGGCCCCGTGCTGGGGAGGCTGGGACAGGGTCGACGTGTCAGGGTGTAGTGTGGCGCGAGGTATACCTTCACCTTGATGTGGTTACTGTGTGGTGATCCGTGTGTGTAGCTTGTGGGCCTCGTTGCTAGGGAGTCCGGGACGGTGGCAACGTGTCAGGATGTAGGGTGGCGTTAGGTTCCTCCTTACCTTGGTGCGGCTACACTACGCATCACAGATGTGTGACAACGTGAGGGTGAATGTAGAGACTGCATGTGATAGGATTGCATTGATGGCTGTTACTTTCATATTGTACTACTTACTGATCGTTAGGCTCATTATGTGTGTTCTATGCTATAGGTGCTGACGACCTTGCTGGTGAGCCTCGAGAGCCTAGTCCTGAGGCATAGCATGGTTGGCGGCGTGAGACCGAGCACCGCATGACGGATTTTGTTAGGGCGACCCGACCCGTGGTAGTGGTAGGTGATGGTGAGATTCGTTGGGTTGTTATTTTGTGTCGGGTATTTATGCAGATAGAAGAGTTTGTATAGACGTCGGTTGTACAGGATTATATAGAGTGGTTGCAGTGTTTTGGGGACGCGTATGTATTTTTATATGTTAGAGTATGGTATTGCTCTATACTATGAATTTTCTTCATTTGCATTTGATGGATTTTCATTGTCTTCATACTCTGATTTTGTTATAGTGATTTCTCTGGATGGTGGATAGATAAATACTGTTAGTTTTGGTAAACTGTGTGCAAGGTTTAAATTTTGGGATAGCCAGTTTTTAGGCGTTACTCTGCCGAAATTTTGGGAGAGAGATTGGGAGTCGAAAGGATATGGAATAGGTCGGGATGTGTACAGCGAGTGCTAGACAAGTGTAGATGAGCGTGGGAGTGCGGCGAGATCGCAGGTGCGCAGGGCACAGGGCTATGCGGGTGCTCACGGGTCTTGCGGCGTCAGGTGAGGGCGTGCGCACGGACGTACTGTACAGAGGCAGGGTGCGTGGAGCACGCGGCGCTGTGTGCGTGCGCGGGATGCGATGATGTTGAGTTGGCGCGTGTGGCACCTTGAGGGTGTGCGCAGAGCGTCGAAATGGGGGACGTGGGTGCGCGGCACCGGATTTGTGTAGTTCGAGGGGTGCGTTGGACTTTTTACTAGGATTTTGAGTCTTGTTGTTTTATCTTAAAACTATTTTAAATTGTTTTCTTTTCAGCTGCGTATTTTTATATTGAGAATTTTGTATTCCCTCTTCGGGGCGCGGGTAGTTTTCGAATCGAGTCGAAAATTTTTCATACTCACAAATGTTCTTTTGAGATGATTTGAAGACGAAAGTACTATTAAACTGAGTGAGTTGTGTCACGTTTTAGTGTGTCATAGTGTATAGACGTACTATAGCGTATCGAGAACGTGTGGGTTCTCGGGGTGTTACAGTTATGGTATCAGAGCCACGGGGTCAATGTCATTAAGAGGATTACCTAACACCGCTAACCACTGCACGGGAGCACTCCACCAACTGTAAGTGTTTAGATTTAAATTTATTGTAGGACTAATGTGAGTTTTGCATATGTTAAAGGTAGGTAATATCAGGAGAGGCGAGAGGCAGAGGTAGAGGTCGACCGCGACGAGAGGCGCCTAGAGCTATGGACGATATGGATGATACCGTCCGGCAGCTTACCTTTATAAGAATCCAACCAGAAACAGATTGAATAGCCGTTTGGTTAAAAAATTTAAAAGTGAGGGCAATATAGTAATTAGGTTTATTATTATTATTATTATATATACCAAAAAAAAAAACAAACATAGAGGAGAAGGATCGCAAATCCCCTCCCTCTCTATTTTTGCCTCCCCTCCGTAAAACCCTCCCTTCGGCAATTTTCGTTCCAGCGACGCACAGCCGACGGTTCTCTCTGTTTCTTCCTTCATTTCTACAAATCTACAGTAACTTTTAGTTAGTTTTTGAGTACATAATTAGTCTTTTAATTGTTTCGAGCAGTAAAAGTGAAGCTAGAGGGAGTATCAGGTAGTTTTAGTGAACCCTAGAAGGGAGATGCAAAGTTTTGAGGTTTGTAGTCGATGTTATTCGTGTATTGGTGTTTAAGCTGGAAGTATGTTTAGATTATAAGTTTTATAGCAAAGATTGGGCGTTGTATAACCAAAAAACTTAGGTTATGGAACAGGTTCTATTTGGCTGCATTCGGCCAAGCTACAAATGTGGGATAAGGAAATGGATTACACCGTTAGAAACTAGACGTCCTAAAGGCTCCGTAGCATTTTGAATCGTCAAATTCGGACGAGTATTGGTTGAGTTAAGCATTTCTGAATTTGGTAAGAAATTGTGTAGGAATTTGGGTTTAGTTGGGAGTTTCAGTTTAGTACGGGTTTATGATTCCGTGTTAGAACTTCATGAGTTGGACGAAGTAGAATTAATTGATGTGTAATTTTATAGGTTCTCCAGTTTTCCAGTTAGCGTACGGTTTATGAACGAGTGCTAAGGATGCTAGATAAGTAGTGTACATAGGTGCTTTTGGCTTCGGGCCTACATCACAGTTTGGTAGGTTGCGTGCACGTTTATTTTATGTTATGCTTTAGTGATTATCCATCATATTTTAAAGTACGAGAACGAAACGAAATGAATTTTCATGTTTTTACGAAATAAAATAGTAGGATGTGACATAATGAACGAAATGAAAAGATACGTTAGAAGATAATGAAGGTGGGGTTTGGTGGTCTTGTCTAGTGAGGTGGACCGCAAAGTGTATCACTTTTTCACCCGCTTAATGTGGTGGTCTTGTCCCGAGAGGTGGACCGCAAGGTGTGTCACTTTACTAGATTGAGGTTGACATTGTCCCGTGAGTTGAACTGCAAGGTGTGTCACCTTGATCTAGCACGTAAAGAAGAACCCAGTAGTAAGATAAAGAAGATGTAAGAAAGAGACGGAAATAAAGTAGAGACGAAACTGTAGAAACTGCATATGATAGGATATGTTTTGCATTTAGCGTTTATGTTTTATATGCATTACTTACTTAGCATTACACTAATAGATGCGTTCTGTGATGTAGGTGACAAAGCGATAGCTGGTGAGTACTCAGAGCATGCCCAGGACTAAGATGCAGTTAGAGGAGTGTACTCGTGGGACGATCCGACCGGCTGTTAGGGCGTTTTGACCATGGTGGGCGTGTGTCTGAAATTTGGGTTAGTTAGAAATGTTTTGAGTCGTTGTCAAGTGTAAATGAATTTCAAGGTTTTAGTAGTCGTTTTTTATGTATATAACGATTTTGAATTGATTGGAAAGGGCTTGTTTCGTTATTGTTAACGTTGAGTCGAAACTCGGTTTGTATTTGAAGGATTTAAGGTTTTTATGCAAATTCTGATAAGAAAGTGTCGACCGATAGGCTTAGTGGTCGACCAAACTTGGCAAATGTCGATCTGCGAAGGCAGAACCGAAATAAGTGTCGACCTGCAACCGTAGGTGTTGACCGGTTAGTATAAAAATAATAGAAGTGTCGGCCGCAAGGTTCGATCAGGGTGGACAAAGAGGATTAAGGTGTCGACCTGTTCATACAGGTGTTGACCGGTTAGCGTGATAAGCAGGGAGGTGTCGACCGCTAGGGTCGATCGATACAAACAGAGGCATCTGAGGTGCCGACCTGTGCATGTTGGTGTTGACCATTGGGTGCAGTACAGATCAAGTGTCGATGGTGCCCACGACTGAAATTCCTTTTTATGTTTTGCAAAACTCGAAATTTTATTTAAATTGATTTTGTTCAAAGTATTCCGCTGCGACATTTTTAAACGTTTTCAAGGGTGTCGTTTTAAGTTGGGAAATAAAGTTTTAAATTTTATAAAAATTTTATTCGATTTGCTTAGTAAGAGTATGGTTAGCGACCCGGGTCCTGGGATGACTTCGGGGCTATAGTTATGGTATTAGAGCAGAGAGAGCGGACCGAAAATCGGCGAGTCGATTTTCAAGGTCGCTACAGAGAAGGTATCAGGGAGACCAAACTAGAAACCGTTGTGGGTTTTCGGGGCATGACAGTTATAGTATCAGATGCAATTGGTCAAACTGATCAAACGATTAGTTAACAGTGCCGATCGCCGCATGACGTGCTTCGACAACTGTAAGTGTTTAAGTTTAACTTTAGTTATTAGATGCTTATTATAGTAATTAACTTTTGTTTAGAAAATTAACCATAATGTCTGGACGAACAGGACGTCGGAGAGTACCGAGAGAGACAGCTGATTCAAGAAGTGAAGATGATTCGATGACGATCAGACAGCTGACCAAGTTGGTGAATTAGCAGTCTCAGCAGTTAGGAATTCTATTGAATCGAGAAGTTCAGGGAAGTGCGAGCTCTAGGACTAGTCATGATCAGTCGAGGGATAAACTTCGGAGGTTGCGACCACCGACGTTTGAAGGACAGTCATCGGATCTAATGGCTGTAGAGGAATGAGTCCGTACAATGGAGAGTATGTTCAGGTATGTGAAAGTAGAGGAGAAGGAAAAGGTTTCACTAGCCTTTCATTTAGCGAAGGATGTCCGATTTTGGTGGGAGGCTGTGGAAACCACCACCGATGTGCAACTGATGACGTGGGAAAGGTTCAAGGATGCATTTTATGATAAGTATTTCAACAGCACAGTGCAGGCAGCTAAGAGAATGGAGTTCCTACAGTCGAAGCAAACCGGGTAGGTAACTGAGTACAACCACCAGCTTGGGTCCTTATCCCAATTTGCTAGTAATTTGGTGAGTCGGAACGAGAATAAGGTGTTTCAGTTCGTACAGGGGTTGAAGCCAGAAATATACAAGGGAGTAAAGATAGCCGGAGCTCAGGAAGTGCCCTATTCGAAGGTGGTGGCTAAGGTGCTAGAAGTGGAGGAAGATTAGATGAAGTGTCTTAAGCAAAGAGAGGTTTCTAGAAGATTTTTCAAGGAGATTGTCCCACAACAAAGTAGAGGTCTCCCTCAGCAGCAACAACAGAGAGGCAACAAGAGGTCTAGTGAGAGTTCGAGCAGCCAAAGAAGTAGCAAGAGGCCTTAAGGGTCGGTGCGGTACCCCCAGTGGCCTAAATGTTTGAAGTATCACCCGGGTGAATGCAGATTGAACTCGGAAAAGTGCTACAATTGTAATGAAGCCGGACGCTTAGCTAGAGAGTGCTTGAAGCCCATAATTACTACATGTTTCAACTGTAACGAGGTGGGCCATGTCAGTAGAGATTGCCCAGCTTTGAAGAAGGGGCCGATAGGCTCAACACTGAGGATATTCTCCATGATCGAGTCGGCCGATGATGACCAGCCATCCGTAGTGTCAGGTACTATATTGGTAAATTTTGTACCTACATATACTTTGATTGACTCCGATACGATGCACTCGTTTATTACACCTGCGTTCGCGGTCAAACTAGATGTATGGCTTGTAGCAACGAACTATAGCTATGAAGTGATTTTTCCTTCTAGTGGACGTATGCATTCTAATCAAGTCGTACGAAATAGTGTAGGGTCCATGGGATAACCAGATACGATGTGATACTGGGAATGAATTGGTTATTCAAGCACTACGCTACGATCGATTGTAGGACAAGAACAGTGAGATTTCAACCCCCAAGTGGTGAGGAAGCACACCTTTCAAGCCATTAAGAATGCCAAGAAGATATCTGCGATGGCGCATATTGATGCTCGTCAAGTTTTTGTGGGTGAGTCTTTTGATTTTCTTACCAGTATTATAGATATGCAGATTTCTAGGGAATCCAAGCCTCAAGATGTTTTGATTGTTTAAGACTTTCCAGAGGTTTTTCTGGATGATTTATCGGGTTTGCCTCCGGATCGAGAAATAGAGTTCTTTATAAATGTATACCTAAGAGCTGAGCCGGTTTCTAAGAATCCTTATAGATTAGCACCAACGGAATTGAAAGAGTTAAAGAAGCAATTAGAGGAGTTGGTGGAAAAATAATTTATACGCTCTAGCTTTTCACCATGTGGTACATCAATCCTTTTTGTCAAGAAGAAGGATGGATCTTTACGGATGTGCATCGACTACAAAGAGTTGAACAAGCTGACAATCAAGAACAAGTACCCTCTGCAAAGGATAGACGATCTATTTGATCAACTCCAGGGTGCACGAGTCTTGTCTAAGATCGATATGAGATCAGGATATTACCAGCTGAAGGTTAGGTCAGAAGATATTTCGAAGACTGCTTTTCGGACGAGATATGGACATTACGAGTTCTTAGTGATGTCCTTCGGATTGACGAATGCTCCAGCCGCCTTCATGGATTTAATGAATAGAGTATTCCATGATTATTTTGATAAATTTGTTATAGTATTTATCGACGACATATTGGTGTATTCTCGTAGCGAGGAGGATTATGAAGGGGATTTAAGGTTTGTGTTGGAGACTTTGAAACAATACCAACTTTACACAAAGTTTTCTAAGTGCGAGTTTGGCTAGACAGGATCCATTTTCTTGGTCATGTCATCTCGAGCGATGGCATATCTGTTGATTCAGCAAAGATCCAGGCAGTTAAAGAGTGGCCACAATAAAAAGATGTCACAGAGATACGAAGTTTACTCAGGTTAGTAAGTTATTACAGGAGGTTCATTGAAAGATTTTCAAAGATTGCGGCGCCTCTGACCTGTTTGACGAGGAAAAATGTGAAATATCTGTGGTCTGAAGATTGCGAACACAGTTTCCAGACCTTAAAACAGAAATTGACCACTGCTCTAATATTGATGCTTCTTGTTAAAGAAGGAAAATTTAGTATTTACTATGATGCTTCAAAGATAGGTCTTGAGTGTGTGTTGATGCAGTAAGGAAAGTAATAGCCTACGCCTCTAGGCAATTGAAAACCTATGAACAGATTATCCGCCACATGACCTAAAGTTTGCCGCAGTACTTTTCGTGCTAAAGATTTAGAGGCATTATTTGTATGGACAGCTGTGTAATAACACGAAAAATTTCAGATTTTTGAATCTAATTTCTGAAATTTTTAACTTAATCTCAGTTGGAGTTCCGAGATATATTTTAACGGGTAAATTACATTATAAAACTCAGAGCGTACTTTTGTGATGGTTTTTGAAATTTTTAAAGTCTGAAGGACGAGAATTTAACGAAGTTACGAACGATATGAATACGTGAGGGTGTTTTGGTAATTTAATTAATTATAATTAAAAATAAAAATAAAAACATATGTTAAGTGGAATGGCTTCACGAAGAAGCCATTCCACTTCGGGTGTTCTGCGAGCCGAACACCCGAGAAGAGAGGCACGAGCGAGAGAGTGATCGAGGACGAGTTACCGACGATCGACCACCGGGGAAGAGACGTGACGCGCTAGGCGGTTCCGACGAGGCAGAAAGTCGGCATGAGTGGATTCTTCCCGAGCTGAAAACCGCAGGAAACTCCTCCCCTGTTTGGGCTCCTGTCGATTGAGCGTGAGAGCTCGGTTCTTTCCTGTTCTCCGATGATTTGGCTCGGTATAGGGGTCGATTATGGGTTGCGAATGTGGGTGTAGTGAGCGGACAGTGAGTGCTCGGGAGGGAGGGGCAAACCCGAGGCTTGTTGGCTGTAGAGTTTGGGTTTTGAGATCGATATACTTGGTTTTGTTCAGATTGTGCTTAATAGGTTGAAATGTGATTGTTCGGTGAAGAAATTAGCGAGATTGGATCGAAGTTGAGATTTTGGCTATTTTTCGTATAAAAACAGTTCTGTTTTTGGGAATTTCGATGGGGCTATGGTTAATCGTTTTAAATTATGTTTTAGTGGGTTAAAATAGGTGGTTAGAGGAACGTATGGCCGCTGGAATCGTTTGTTTTCGATATCCGACGCAAAAATTATGCGCGTCAGAAGTTTATGTCGGATTTTGGTCCAAGTCAAATTAGTGAGCGTTTTTCATAGAATTTCGACGTGTGATAGTGGCATGGCTGTTTTTGGTGCGTAAAGTTAAATTAAGCGAGTTTTGGTTGAAGAAAACAAATATGTGAAATTTAATAGAAAGGGGCATATTCGGTTTCGGGGTTTTTCCATCTAGCTGCCGCTTACCGTTTTAAAATCCGTCTTAGTATGTTAAAGTAAGTTTCTAAGGGGACGTTTAGCCACTTGAATCACTCGATTCCGTTAAAGGACGCAAAAGTTATGCGCGTCCGAACTTTAGGCTGGTTTTCGGCCGAACCAAACCAATGATCCGTTTTAGTTGGAATTTCATGAGTGTAGTTAAGGAATGCTATTTTTAGCTATTTGGTGAATTTTGAAATAAATACTGATGAGGGATTGGTTGTGTTTTAGGTTGAGGCTTTTTTTTGCCGAAACTGTACGTCGAGCGAGCTTAGTACGCTAGGTAAGTAGTGCATGCATGTATTTTGCCCAAATGGCCCTACACCGTAGAACTTTAGGATTTTATTTTGTTGATTGTGGTGTGCGTGCGTATTGTTTGACATGCATCATTTTTTTAAAAACCGGAACGAAAATGGTTTTGAGCATATTTTGAGTAGGTGATGAAACGCGTGGCGGTGGTACCACGGATCCTGCTAGTGTGCGGGTCGGTGCTTCACTAATTGCAGATTTCACTCGAGGAGTGGGTCGGCTGGGCCGTCACGCGGCATGAATGTGTTGACGGGGTGGGTGATGGGCAGTGGTACCGCGGATCCTACTAGCGTGTGGGCCGGTGCAACACCAGTCGCGGATTCTGCTTGAGGAGTGGGCCAGCTGGGCTGTCGCAAAATGTGTGTGTGTGGCAACTGTGGCCCCATGCTAGGGAGGCTAGGACGGGGGCGACGTGTCAGGGTGTAGTGTGGTGCGAGGTACACCCTCACCCTAATGTGGTTGCTGTGTTGTGATGCGTGTGTGTAGCTTATGGGCCTCGTTACTGGGGAGTCCGGGACGGTGGCGACGTGTCAGAGTGTAGGGTGGCGCTAGGTTTCTCCTTACTCTTGTGCGGCTACACTACGCGTCACAGATGTGACAACATGAGTGTGAGTGTAGAGACTGCATGTGATAGGATTACATTGACGGCTTTTACTTTCATATTGTACTACTTACTGAACGTTAGACTTATGTTGTGTGTTCTGTGGTGTAGGTGCTGACAATATTGCTGGTGAGCCTCGAGAGCCCAGTCCTGAGGCATAGGACGGTTGGCGGTGTGCGACCAAGGCACCAGACGGCAGACTTTGTTAGGGCGACCCACCCGTGGTGGTGGTAGGTGATGGTAAGATTCGTTGGGTTGTTATTTTGTGTCAGGTATTATGCAGATAGAGGAGTTTGTATAGGCGTTGGTTGGACAGGATTGTATAGAGTGGTTGTAGTGTTTTGGGGACGCGTACGTATTTTTATATGTTAGAATATGATATTGCTCTATACTGTGCACTTTCTTCATTTGTATTTGATGGATTTTCGTTGTCTTTAAACTCTGATTTTGTTATGGAGATTCTCTGGATAATTGATAGATAAATACTGTTAGTTTTTGGTGAACTATGTGCAGGGTTTAAATTTTTGGGATAGCCAGTTTTTAGGCATTACTCTATCGAAATTTCGGGAGAAAGGTAGGGAGTCGAAAGGATATGGAATAGGTCGGGATGAGTACAGTGAGTTCTAGAGAAGTATGGGTGAGTGTGAGGGTGCGGCGTGATTGCAGGTGCACGGGGCACGCGGCTCTACGGGTGCTCATTGGTCGTGCGGCGCTGGGTGAGGGCGTGCGTGCGGACGTGTGGTATGGAGGCAGGGTACGTGTGGCACGCGGCGCTGTGAACGTGCGCGTGACATGGTGATGTTGAGCGAGCGTGCACGGCACCACGAGGGTGCGCACGGGGCGTCGAAGTGGGGACGTGAGTGCGCGGCACCGAAATTGTGTAGTTCGAGGGGTGTGTTGGATTCTTTTCTAGGATTTCGAGTCTTGTCGGTTTATTATAAAGCTATTTTAAATTGTTTTCTTTTTCGCTGCGTATTTTTATATTGAGGATTTCGTGTTCCCTCTTCGGGGCGCGGGTTATTTTCGAATCGAGTCGAAAATTTTTCATACTCACAAATGTTCTTTTGAAGATGATTTGAAAACCAAAGTGGTATTAAATTGAGTGAGTTATGCCAAGTTATAGTGTATTATAGTGTGTAGACGTACTGTAGTGCACCGAGACTGTGTGGGTTTCTCGGGCTGTTACAGCTGTGTGAAACATATTCAGATCACAAAAGTCTGAAGTATATTTTCAATCAGAAGGAGTTGAACATGAGGCAACGGCGGTGGTTAGAGTTCATAAAGAACTATGACTTCGAGATTAAATACCACCCTCGTAAGGCGAACGTAATGGCCGATGCATTGAACAGAGTGACGACATCGACTTGAGCTATGACTTCAAGTATGCCATTAACTTTGGATGTAGAGTTTCAGAAATTCAACTTGGAAGTGGTGTCGAATGTGTCACTAATGTTATCGGCCATGTCCTTACAACCCACTATTCGCCAGAAGATTAAGCAAGCTCAGAAGGACAACGCTGAAAGTGAAGAAATCAAATCGAGCATGGCTTCTAATGATAGGTCAAAGTTCAATTATTCGGACGATGGGATTCTTAAGTTTCGAAATAGGTGGTTCGTTCTGAGTAATGAAGAACTGCAAGGGGAGATACTTGCTGAAGCCCACTCTTCTAAAGGTTTTTGTGCATCCAAGAAGCACCAAAATGTACAGAGACCTTAAGCTACATTACTGGTGGCCTAATATGAAAGGGATCGTGGCAAAATACTTTGAGATGTGTTCGATTTGCCAGTAGATTAAGGCTAAACATCAAAGGCCAGCAGGAAAACTACAGTCATTGCCTATTCCTGAGTGGAAATGGGAGCAAATATCGATGGACTTTGTTGTCGAATTGCCTCGGACAACAGAGGGTTATGATGGTATATGGGTGATTGTGGATCGATTAACCAAGTCAGTTCATTTTCTACTAGTGAAGATCACGTACTCCATGGATCAATTTGTCGAATTGTATGTTCAGGAGATCGTACGATTACACGGAGTTCCGACTTCGATTGTATCTGACAGAGACCCAAGATTCACATCAAAATTCTGGAGGAGTCTGCACAAGGAGATGGGTATGTAGCTCAATTTTAGTATAGCATTTCATCCTCAGCCAGACGAAATCTGTGAGGACTATTCAGACGTTGGAAGATATGCTCCGAGATTGCGTATTGGAATTCCAAGGTTCGTGGAGCAAATACTTATCTCTAGTGGAGTTTTCTTACAATAATAGTTTTCAGGCTACGATAGGTATGGCTCCATACGAGGCTCTCTACGGGAGCAAGTGCAGATCTCCGTTGTATTGGGATAAAGTCAGAGAGGCACGATTGATTGGTCCAGATATTTTACAATAAACAGCATAAAAGATTGCATTTACTTGGCAACGGATCTTGATGGCTCAAAACCGACAAAAGAGTTATGTAGATCGGCAGAAAAGGGAGTTGGAATTTCAGGTAAATTATGAAGTGTTCCTCAAGATTTCTCCATTCAAAGGAGTTGTAAGATTTGGAAAGAGAGGCAAACTGAATCCCTGATATATTGGGCTGTTTCTTATTACGAAGAGAATAGGGAAGACAGCATACCAGCTGCAACTACCAGCCTAGCTGGAGGGAATCCACAATGTATTTCACATCTCTATGCTAAAGAAGTATATGCAAGATCCTTCTCATGTTGTTGAGCAGTAGAACATAGAAATACAGCCAACATTGGCCTATGAGGAGGATCCAGTGGAGATTCAGGATTATGCAGTGAAGATTTTATGCAACAAAGAGATTCCACCAGTGAAGGTTCTATAGCACAACCACAACGTGCAAGAAGCAACCTGGGAGCGACAGTAGAACATTATGAGCTGATATCCATAGTTGTTCAGATATTAAATTTTGAAGACGAAATTTCTTTAAGCAGGGTGGAATGTAACATCCAGGATTTTTTTTCTGCTAAATTAATTTTTAGAATTTCGTATTGGTAAATGGCAGAGTTTTGGTCGGAATCGAGAGCAGAAAATTCATACTGTTAGGTAAAGAATTATTTTGAGGCTAATGGACGAGAGAAATTTATAAGAATCCAACCGAAAATGGACTAAATAGCCATTTGGTTTAAAGATTTATGAGTGAGGGCGATATAGTAATTATGTTTATTATTATTATTATATAAAAAAAGCACAGAGGGGAAGGATCGCAAATCCCCTCCCTCCTGTTTTTCCCTCCCCTACATAAACCCTTCGGTGACTTTCGTTCCAGCAACGAACAACCGACGGTTCTCTTCGTTTCTTCCTCTATTTCTTCAAATCTACAGTAAGTTTTAGTTAGTTTTTGAGTAGATAGTTAGTTTTTTAGTTATTTCAAGCAGTAAGAGTGAAGTTAGAGGAAGTATCGGGTAGTTTTTGAGACGAGTATTGGTTCAGTTAAGCATTTTCGAATTTTGTTGCAAATTGTGTAAGATTTCGGGTTTAGTTGGGAGTTTCGGTTTAGTACGGGTTTATGATTTCTGTGTTAGAATTTCATGAGTTGGATGAAGTAGAATTAATTGATGTGTGATTTTATAGGTTCTCCAGTTTTCCAGTTAGTGTACGATTTACGAACGAGTGCTAAGGATGCTAGGTAAGTAGTGTACGTAGGTGCCTTTGCCTTCAGGCCTACATCACAATTTGGTAGGTTGCATGCACGTTTATTTTATGTTATGCATCATGGTTTTAAAGTATGAGAACGAAACGAAAATTAATTTCCATGTTTTTACGAAATGAAACTATAAGATGTGACGTGATGAACAAAATGAAAAGATACATAAGAAGATAATGAAAGTGAGGTTGAGTGGTCTTGTCCCGTGAGGTGAACTGTGAGATGTATCACTTCTTCCCCCGCTTTATGTGGTGGCCTTGTCCCGAGAGGTGGACTGTGAGGTGTGTCACTTTACTAGATTGATATTGGCCTAGTCCAGGTGTACCGCGAGGTGTGTCACCTTGATCTAACACGTAAAAAAGAAACCATTAGTAAGATAAAGAAGACGTAAAATGAAAGTAAAGACGAAACTGTAGAAACTGCATATGATAGGATATGTTTTGCTTTCAACGTTTATGTTTTAATGCATTACTTGCTTAACATTAGGCCAATAGATGAGTTAGGTGACAAAGCGATAATTGGTGAGTACTTAGAGGATGCCCAGGACTAGGTGGTAGTTGGAGGAGTGCGCTCGTGGGACGATCTGACTGGCTGTTAGGGCGTTTTGACCATGGTGAGCGTGTGTATAAATTTTTGGTTAGTTGGAAATGTTTTGAGTCGTTTTGAAGTGTAAATTGATTTCAAGCTTTTAATAGTTGTTTTTTTATGTATATAACACTTTTGAATTGATTAGAAAGGGCTTGTTTCATTATTGTTAACATTGAGTC
The DNA here is from genome assembly GCA_022433055.1 of Begonia peltatifolia. NCBI lineage: Eukaryota > Viridiplantae > Streptophyta > Magnoliopsida > Cucurbitales > Begoniaceae > Begonia > Begonia peltatifolia. The sequence goes on from CM039523.1 coordinate 6,062,229, forward strand.
GAAACTCGTTTTGTATTTGAAGGATTTAAGGTTTTTATGCAAATTCTGGGAAAGAAGTGTCAACCGATAGGTTTAGTGGTCGACCAAACTTGGCAAATGTTGACCGCGAGGGTCGACCTACGAAGGTAAAGCCGAACTAAGTGTCGACCTGCGTCTGTAGGTGTCGATCGGTTAGTGTAAAAATAACAGAGGTGTCAGCCGCAAAGTTCGATCGGGGCGGACAGAAAAGATTAAGGTGTCGACCTGTGCATACAGGTGTCGATCGGTTAGCGTGATAAGCAGGGTGGTGTCGACCGCTAGGTTCGACCGATGCAAAATGAGGCATCCTAGTAGCCGACCTGTGCATGTGGTTGTCGATCCTTAGGTGTAATACGGGTCAAGTGTCGATCGGTGCCTATAAGGGTCGACCGAAATTCCTTTTTATGTTTTACAAAACTCGAAATTTTATTTAAACTGATTTTGCTCAAAGTCTTCTGCTGCGACGTTTTTAAATGTTTTCAAGGGTGTCATTTTAAGTTGGGGAATAAAATTTTAAATTTTATACGAATTTTATTCGATTTGATAAGTAAGAGTAAGGTTAGCGACCTGGGTCTGGGGACGACTTTGGAGTCGCTACAGTTATGGTATCAGAGCAGAGAGAGTGGACCAGAACCTGCGAGTCGTTTTTCGGGGTCGCTACAGAGATGGTATCAGAGAGAGTGAACCGAAAACCGTGGTGCGTTTTC
>CM039523.1:6067953-6081631 GCA_022433055.1 Begonia peltatifolia
GAGTATTCTGAGGTGTCATTTGATGTCGAATACTCTGCTCTTTACAATACTTGTCAAAATGACCATAAGACTCACTCCCATTATCTTTCGAGATGCACTTGAGCTTTCCACCTATTTCTCTTTTCACACGAGTATGAAACGTCTGGCGCTTGACCTTTTGACTTCAACATATACACTCAACTTCCTTGATTGATCGTCGATGAAAGTCACAAAGTACACTCCACCACCAAGTGTTCTTGTCTTCAATGGATCGCATACATCGGAGTACACCATGTTGAGTATACCTAATTTCTGTGAGTGAGGAACGCTCTTGAAAGCTACTCGAGTCTACTTGCCTACCAAGCAGTGAACGCACTGCTTTAGAGAGTCATTTTTTATACCTGAGAGTAGATTCTTCTTTGTTAGAATCATCAATCTTTTCTCGCTCATATGGCTAAGCCAATTGTGTCAAAGCTCTATCGTGCTTTCATCGTCCACTTTATGGACTGTGGAATCCGCAATCTTCGCAGGCATCACATATGAAGAGGAACATTTTGCTCCTCTCGCGACAATCAATGAGCCTTTGATGAGCTTCCACTTTCCATTGTTGTCAAGCTTTTCGGTCAATATCAGATTTATACGGATGTCAAAGATGTGCTTCACACCTGTCAAAACCAAGATGTTGCCAGTGTCGGCCTCAAAATGCACGTCTCCCATACAAATGGCTTTTATAACGCCATCATTTCCCATTATCACACTTCCAAAATTAACGAAAGTATAAGACGTGAAGAAATTCCTCAACGAAGTAGCATGCATTGAAGCGCCACTATCGATCCCTAGCTCGTATCTTGGGAAAAAAATTAATGACGTCTCCGTCATACACAATAAAGAAATCATCGATGGCTGTGACTACATTTTTGTCTGTGTCACCTCCTTTTGTCTTCTTTCTTTTCCTTTGGCATTTAAGTTTTCTCGAAGAAACTTTCGACAAAGGACCTATTGACTTTCTTCTCATCTCCTCGTTCAGAATATTACTTTTAACTACATTCATAGCGAAAACACCATCTGGAGCCTAGTTGGATAACGACATTGTGAATGTCTCTCACGAGTCCAATAAAATTCCAAGAAGCATCAACCCATGAACTTCTTCATCAAACTTGAATTTCATTTCAGCCAATTGATTTATAATTCCTTGAAAAGTATTCAAGTGATCGATCAAGCTTTTCCGTTCTGGTATTTCAAACCTAGAAGCTGCTTGATCAAAAACAACTTATTATTGCCAGTCTTCAGAGCGTACAATTCCTCAAGCTTTTTTCACAAGCTCTAAGTATTCTTTTCCTCACTGACATCGTTGAGCAGGATATCATCTACCCACTGTCGAATGTAACCGCACACTTGACGATGACACAATTCTCATTCGACGTCAAATTTAGTTGTTGACTTCGCATCAGCAAACATGGGTAAATAATAGTATTTTACATAGAGAAGATCCCCCATCTTCCCTTTCCACACATGATAGTTAGACCTATTCAACGTGACCATCCTTCTCAGGTTAATCTCCATGATTCAAAATATAACGACCCCGAAGATCTTCTCGATTTTCAAAGCGTTTGTGAACTTGTAAACTTATAAATGAACCAATAAAAAACTTTTGGATAAACTTTTAAAAGCCTTGAAATCTTTTAAAACGCGTAACGGAAGACTTTTTGTTTTGGTGGAAACCCTTTGTTTAATGGCTATTTAAACCATAAAAAGATAACACTGTTTTTTTAAACTTGAACAATGTTTTGCCGATTGGTCGGCTCACAAGCGCCGATCGATCGGCACACCCTCGGGTGGTCGAGAACCGACCAGTTGGCACTAATTCTGCCCCGGCTTCGTCGTCCCTCATGCATATGCCTTCAACCCACATTCAAATTCTTTCAATCTTTCAACAAAACATATTTTTTTCCATTCAAAATATCACTTTCATACCAAAATATTTCTATACCTCAAAACATGATTTATAAAAACATTAAAATCCATGTGATCACATACATGTAATCTAAAACCCAAAAACATGTACATACTAGTTCACGAGTCAAATCACCACCACAACCTTCAAGTTCACCGCCATGGATGCTCTTCATCAACCACATCCATCAATCCTGAACGGATTTGGGAATCTCACCGCTCAATTCTTCACATACATCACAAAATTCATACTATGAGTCTAATACTCAATAAATATGTTTAAATTAATTTAAAACTCTTTGTTAAAATTTCCTAACATATGTAGTTTATACAGTTTCTTTCGTTTTATTTTTATTTTCATATTTTTTAAAGGATCTAGCTCCTCCCAAAGTTACGATCTAAATGACGATAAATGGGTGATCAAGTCTTCTAAACCTGACATTGGGGAGTTTTACCTCCACCAAAACTACAATCCTTATAACGATGGAGGGCAGATTAGTTTCTCCAAAGTTGACATTAGGGAAAAATAGACCCTAATCAAGATTATGACCAAAATGTTGATGGAGGTGGGTCAATTTCTCCTAAAGCTAAGACCTAAATGCCGATGGAGGTGTGGTCAATTCCTCTAAAGCTATGATTCCCGTAATCATTGAAAGTTGAATCACTTCCTTCAAAACATACATGTTCTGTTTTGTTATATTTCATTTCATATCGTACTATTTCATTTTGTTTCATTTCATTTGATTTCGTATCGTCTCATAAAATTCATGCACAAATTCATTTTCATAACTTTTCTAAAACGTGACGCATGAACATGTCAAGCAAGCATAATACATAAAACGTAACCTAACATTTTGTAATGTAGGCTCAAAATGGACAAAGCACATGCAAAGCATACTTACCTTAAGTCCTTAGCAATTTAATGCAATTTGGTCAATTCTTTTTTATAACTTGAAAACCTAAAGCACATCACACCAAAATCAATATCCCCATTTATAACAACAAACATTTGATCATAACTATAATCAATCCCACATATTGAAACCAATCTCAAAATCCACTAAAACAATCACCTAAAACCTTGTAGCTCAAGTTAGGCATCCAAATAAAACCTATACTAAAATCCACCAAAGCAATGGCATATAACCACATAGCCCCAATTAATCATCCAAAAAACAAAAAGGCAACCTTAACCCCACTTCTAACCAATTAGTTTTGAACCAATTTCAAACCAACAATTCAACTCAAACATCAAACCTGGATTTTAACCTATAATTTGAGTCAACTTCAAAATTCCATAACTTTTGATCTACTTATTCAAATGCATTAATTTCAAAACCAAAAGATCACCCAAAGAGTCTAATATGACATACCAATTCCGTTTAGCAAATAGAAATGAATAGCTTAGTCCAAAAATCTCAAAACAGAAGCATGCCCAAATTCCAATTTTTTGCACAAATCAACCACTAACCAAACATGCATCAATCCACAATATTTTCCATTCTCAATCACAATTAAAGTTCAATAGCCATAATGTGAAGCATAAACACAAGGATTGAGCATAAAAATTCTAAATTTTTGTGCCTCCTAAACAAACTTCAACAAACATCAAATAACTCAACCAAAACAACACATTAACCTCATTTCTATCATCCATAAACCAAAACATTTTAATCTATCCAAGAAAACTCAAAACTTACCTTGAAAAACCTTAGAAGATAACGAGAGGAGAAGAGGAGGAAGGAGGAGGGAGAGAGCTGTCGAGAGAGAGAGGGAGAGGGCCACGAGGGAGAGAGAGAGTTGCGTGAGGGAGGGCTTCGTGAGGAAGAATGGAGGGAGAGGGAGTGGGAGCTAGTTCTTGTGAGGTAGAAGAGAGAGAGAAGTGGAGGAGGTGGCTAGTAAAAATGAAGCTTCTTGAAGAAGCTTGTACTCCAGCCCAAAGTTTTAATCCCCTTAAATCCATTATTTCAATTCCAATTTTATTAAACTACAATAATACACATTCAAATCTTTCTTTTGTTATTTTACCCTCTAAATCCTCAAATTTTAGCTTTTTAAATCTTTTTACTTTTATTCGGTAAATCTCTAAATCTCATGCGAATTCTGTGCACATAGCTAAATTACTCTGTTACTGTAACGACCCAAAAAACCCACACGATTCACTACTACTACTCACTGCCCTGAAACCATCTTTGTAGCGACTTGGAGTTGTCCCCAGACCCGGGTCGCTAACTCTACTCATAAACTCGAGTAAAATTTGTGTAAAAATTTAAAACTTTGTTGAATTAAAATGACCTTTTTGAAAACATTTAAAATCGTCGCAGCGGAAGACTTTGATTAAAATTAATTTAAATAAAATTTCAAGTTCTTAAAACATTAAGAGACATTTTTGGTCGACCCCTGTAAGCACCGGTCAACACTTCATTTGCCTCTGTTCTCATTGGTCGACCCTAGCGGTCGACACCTCTCTGCTAATCACACTAACCGGTCGACACTTGTAAACACAGGTCGACACTCCAATCTTCTCTGCCTGCATCGGTTAAGCCCCTAGGTTGACACTTCTACGCTCATCACAGAGAGCAGTCGACACCTATCTTCACAGGTCGACACCTCCATCCTCTCTGTTTGCATCGATCGAACTTTGCGGCCAACACTCCTACGATCTTTACACTAACCGGTCGACGCCTACAGATGTATGTCGACACTTGATTCAACTTTGCCTCCGCAAGTCGACTCTCACGGTTGACACTTGCCAAGTTTGGTTAACCACTAAGCCTATCGGTCTACACTTCCTTCCCAAAAATTTGATTAGAAACCTTAAACTTTCCCAAGAACAATCGGACTTCTGACTCAACGCTAAAAATAACACGACGTACAATTTTCCATCCACTCAAAATAATTATTTACATTAAAAAATGACTACTAAAGTTTGAAATTCATCTATACATCCAATGACTCAAAACAACTTAAAACAACTCAAAACGATTTCGACTAAACCCCAAAACCTGTACCTACACCCACCATGGTCAAAATGCCCTCACAGCTGGCTGAATCGTCCACAAGCGCACTCCTCCAACTGCCACTTATTCATGGCCTCGCTCTGAGTACTCACTAGCTGTTACACTCTCATTTCTTGATGGGCGCAATACACGGGTTGGCCGTGTCTCATCAAAGGCAAAGCTAGTCGGGGGCAGCTAGCTAAGGTATGCGAGGCGGGGACCGAGCATACATCAGTCCAACATGTGGGAAGATGGCACGGTGGGTTGATATCTGACACGGTGCGTGGCAGGAGCACGTAGCACGTGGTGGCCGAGGATGGCACTGAGCAGGCGCGGTGCAAAGCCAGACGTGGGCAGTTATATCTCACGAGTGGTGCTAGATGTGCGGGATGCCAAGGAGGATGCTTGAGTGGGCAAAGGGCAGAACCGGGCTGTGCACAACCCCGAGGGGCATGGGCGCGCACACAGTCGAAACCATGTGGGATTGAGGTGCTGAGAGGGCAGCACCACTGGACGCATCGGATGCGGACAGGACTAAGTGGCCGAGAAGGGCACGAGGCCAGGCGCCCAAAGAAGGAGCAGCAGCTGGGCTACTCCTCGGGCGCGCGCAGCAGCGACGATGGGCGCGCAGCAACTAGGCGCGCGGCCCACCAAGACGCACTGGGTGCACAACCCATGAGGCAGACATGGGCTAAGAAGGCAGATCCGGGGGATTTACCGAAAGTGCTTAAATGGCTAAGTGTTGGGCGAACATTTAGTGTGCGGGAGTTGCACGCAGCACTCGGCTGGCGCATGTGATGCGCGCAGCCAGGGCGTTACACGCCATCAAGGCGCTGGATTTATGAGGGGCGCGCAGGTGGCGCACGCGGAGAAGACGCGGCTTGGTGATAGCCGTTGAGCAAGCGTTACGGTTTGGGGATAGCCGTTGGCGCACGAGCGTTACGCTCGGACATAGCCGTTGGTGGGGCGTTACACCTCGGCAAGCTAGCCATTGGAACGGAGCGTTAGGCGTGCACGAGACACGGCAGGCACGCGGGACGGACACGGCGTGCTGGTTGGCGCTGGCGCAAGGCGCCAGGCGCAGGTTGCATGGTTCCAGGCAAGGCCCAGGTGGGCAAGCCTCGCGGCCAAGCACGGAGCACATGGGAGTGCATTGAAGGCACCCGAGTGGCAAGCATTGATGATGCGCGCCCGGCGGGCATTGATGGCGCGAGCGCGGCGGGCATTGATGGCGTGCGAGCGGCAGGCATCAATGGGGCGCGCGGCGGGGCTTTGATGACATGCAACCGAAGGGCATTTATGTGGGGCACGTTTATGCCGGGTTAGATGGCCGGGCCATCATGTATATTTGTATATATACACCTCTTGAGACACCGAGCCAAGGGGGTGAAATCCGAGAAAGGATCCTTGTGCTATTGTGTGGTGTTCCTCGAGCGAGTTCCTAGTCTTTATGTTCGGAATGTAAAGAGGGTTGGGGGCTTTCCCCGTAAACACTTGTGTCGCTCAGTTTGTTATTCCGCATCTACAATGGGAGAAGGCTGGTCAAGTCGGGGACTTGACGCCGCACACCCAACGGAGGTGAAAAATTTCGAGGTGAGAAATTGGGGGTGTGACACCAGCTATCGCTTCGTCACCTATATCACATAACTCATCTATTAGCCTAATGTTAAGTAAGTAATGTACATCAAATATAAACACTAAAGCAAACATTTATATGCAGTTTCTACAGTTTCGTCTCTACTTTCGTTTTCGTCTCTTTCTTACATCTTGTTTATCTTCTTATAACTCAGTTCTTCTTTACGTGCTAGATCAAGGTGACACACCTTGCGATCCACCTCATGGGACAAGGCCAACCTTGATTTAGTAAAGTGACACACCTCGCGGTCCACCTCTCGAGACAAGCCCACCACGTAAAGCGGAGAAAGAAGTGATACACCTCGTGATCCAACTCACGCGACAAGACTACTCAACCTCCCCCCCCCCCCCCTCATTATCTTCTTACGTATCTTCTCATTTCATTCATCACGTCACATCCTACTATTTTATTTCGTAAAAACATGAAAATTCATTTTTGTTTCGTTTTCGTACTTTAAAACCATGATGCATAATCACTAAAGCATAACATAAAATAAACGTGCATGCAAACACTTACGTACACTACTTACATAGCGTCCTTAGCAATTCGTATCTCGAAATTGATAGTTCGCTCGCTAAACCAGGGAACCTATAAAACCACACATCATCAATTCTGCTTTCCTTCCAACCCATAAAACTCCAAAGGAAATACCAATTTAACATTTAATCTATCTAAACTCGAATTCTAACTCAATTTTCGACTAACCTTCGGAAATGCATAAGTTATCCAATACTCGTTTGATTTGGACGATTCAAAATGCTTCGGACGCGTGAGGACGTCTCCTTCTTAACAGTCTAATCCAATTCCTAATCCAACACTTACAGTTTGACCGAATGTGGGTGAATGGAAACCGTTCCTTAACCCGAGTATTCGGTTATCCAAACGCTCAATTTTTTCCATAGAAACCCATAATCCACTCCTACAGCTAGCTTAAACACCAATACACGAATAAAAATAAACTATAAATCTCCAAATTCGTATCCCCCTCCTAGGGTTTTCACCAAACTATCCAATACTCTTTCTAACTTTAATTTTAACACTTAAAACAACTAAATAACTAACCATCTACTAAGATCTAACTAAAACTTACCGTAAATTTGAAAAAATGGAGGAGGAACGGAGAGGGTCGTTGGCTTGGAAGGAGAAGTCGCCGAAGAAAGGAGGGGAGAGTGGGGTTCTTCTCGCAGGGGAAGGGAAGGAACAGAGGAAGAGGGGTATTCCACTATCCTTCTGCCTCTTTCTTATATATTAATTATATTATTTAATATAATTAATCTTAATTACATTTTTACTCTCAATCTTTAATCGTTTAGTTAAACTGTTATTCGGTTCGTTTTCGATTGGATTCTTATAATTTTCTATTCTCCATGAGTCTCAAAATAATCTTTTACTTAATGGTATAAACTTCCCGCCCTCGATTCCGACCAAAACGGTAACACTCAGAATTTTTCGTTAAACTAATTTCATATGTACGTAATTATAATCGGTGGAGTTTTGGTCGGAATTGGTAACGGAGAATTTCTACCCTTAAGTAAAAGATTATTTTGATGCCAATGGAGGAGAGAAAAATTTAAGAATACAATTGGAATCGGACCGTATAACAAATTTATTAAACGGTTAAGAGTTAAGAGGGAAATAGTAATTAGGATTATTATTATTATTAAAAAAAAAAAATCAAAACACCTTACGGTGTTTCTCTGCAGTGCAGCTCCTCCCGTGTTCTTCTTTCCCCTCCCCTGCGTAGAAGCTCGGCGATCCTCCTTCCAGCCACGGTTCGTCTCCGATTTTTCATCAATCTTCCAATCTACGGTAAGTTTTAGTTAATTTTCAGTATATAGTTGGTACTCTAGTGATTTTGAGCTGTAAAAATGAAAGTAGAGTGAGTAGTGGGTAGTTTTAGTAAACCCTAGGAGGGAGACATGAAATTGGAGGTTTAAGTCAATTTGTATTCGTGTATTGTTGTTTAAGCTAGGAATAGGAGTAGATTACGTGATTTTATGGGAAAGATTAAGCGTTGGGGTAGTCGAATGCTCGAGTTGTGGAACGGCTTCCGTTCGGCCACATCTGGCCAAGTTGTGGATATCCAATTAGAAACTGGATTAGACCATTAGAAACTAGACGTCCTGTTGAAGCTGTAGCACTTTGGATCTTCCAATTCCGACGAGTATTGAATTAGTTATGAATTTTTTAAGGTTAGTCGGAAATTGATTTAGAATTTCGGTTGAGGCCGAATGGGGGTTTAGTTACTGTTTCCTTTAGAGTTTTGAGAATTTAATGGAAAGTAGAGCTAATAGATATGTGATTTTCCCAATTAGAGTACGAAGTTAGGAAGTGCGACGAATTTCTAGGATGCCAGGTAAGTAATGTAATAGGAGTTTTGCCTTCGAGCCTACATCACAGTTCAGTAGGATACATTGGACGTTTATTTTATGTTATGCTTTCATGGTTATGTATCATTGTTTTAAAGTAGGAGAACGAAACGAAAATGAATTTTTATGTTTTTACGAAGTAAAACAGTAGAATGTGATGAGATAAATGAAATGATAAGATATGTAAGAAGATAAGAAAGGTGGGGTTGAATGGTCTCGTCCCTAGAGGTGGACCTCGAGGTGTATCACTCTTCCTCTGCTTTACATTGTGGCCTTGTCCCCAGAGATGGACCGCGAGGTGTGTCACTTTACTAGATTGAGGTTGGCCTTGTCCCCAGAGTAAACCGCGAGGTGTGTCACCTTGGTCTAGTACGTAAAGAAGAACCCAGTAGTAAGAAGATAAAGAAGATGTAAGGAAGAGACGAAAATGAAAGTAGAGACGAAATTGTAGAAACTGCATATGTTAAGATGTATTTGTTTTCAGTGTTTAAGTTTTATGCATTACTTACTTAGCATTAGGCTAGTAGTTGAGTTTTGGGATGTTGGTAACGACGACATAGTCGGTGAGTACTCAGAGCATGCCCAAGGTTAACAGGCGATTGGAGGAGTACGTTCGTAAATGATCTGCCCGACTGTCATGGCATTTTGACTGTGGTAGGCAGAGATATGGATTTTGGAAGTGTAATTGAGAGAGTTTTAAGTTTATTTTGAGTCGAATGAGTGTATAGATGGATTTCAAACTTCAATAGTCGTTTTCTCTATGTAAATAATGATTTGAGTTGATGGAAAAGTGTGTGTTGTATTATCATTAGCGTTGAGTCGAAGTCCGATCTATTTTGTGAAGTTTTTAATGTTTTTAAACAGAGTTCTGGGGAGGAAGTGTCAACTGATAGGCTTAGTGGTTGACCAGACCCTGCAAGTGTCTGCCGTGAGGGTTGATATTTATGGGCAAAGGCGAAGTAAGTATCGACCTATGGTTGTAGGTGTCGACCGATAGTGTAAAAATGGCACCGGTGTTGACCGCAAGGGTCGACCTGCGCGGACAGAGAGGGTCATGGTGTCGACCTATGAAAGCAGGTGTCGACCACTCTTTGAGATGAGCGTAGAAGTGTTGACCGGCGTTGTCAGTGTCGACCGACGAAAAGACCCGAGTGAAATGTAGTGTCGACAGGCGTTTGCTAATGTCGACTGATGAAAAACCCGAGACAACCCAAGTGTCGACCAATGTTTACAGGTGTCGGCTGGTTTCTCTATTTTTATGTTTTAAAAAGTAAAGTTTATTCAAACTGATTTTAATCGAGTTTTTCGCTACGACGCTGTTCAAAATATTTTCAAAAATATCGTTTTAAGTCGAAGAACAAAAGTTTTAAATTTTAGTCAAATTTTTTGAGTGTGGTGAGTGAGTAGTAGAAGTGTGCGAACCGAAAATCGTGTAGGGTTTCCGGGGCATTAGAATTGTTGTATCAGAGTGTTTACCCAACCGGAAGTGTGGCCGACAAGAAAGTCGGGCCCTTATGAGGAGGGGTGGATTGTGAAGGCATGATGGCCTGTCACAATTGCCACACTGCTTGGGAAAAAGTAGAGTGGATAGTTAATCAGTAGTAGGAAGAAATGTTACGGGGGTTAGAGTCAGTAAGTCAAAACATTCAAACGATTGTCTAATAGCGCCGATCACCGCACGACGTGCTTCGACAACTGTAAGTGTTTAAGTTTAGCTTTAGTTATTAGATGCTTATGAGAGTAATTAAGCTTGTATAGAAACTTAGTCAAGATATCTAGACGACAAGGACGCCCACGAGTACCAAGAGAGCAAACCAAACCAAGAAGTGAGAATAATTCCATGACGATTAGACAGTTACCTGAGTTGGTGAACATGCAGTCTCAGCAGTTAGGGATCTTGCTGAATCGGGAAGTGCAAGGAAGTGTAGGCTCTAGTTCAGGCCATGATCAATCGGGAGATAGATTTCAGAGGTTACGACCCCCGATGTATGAAGGACAGTCGTCGGATCCAACAGCTGCAGAGGAATGGGTCCGTACCATAGAAACCATGTTCAGATAAGCGAAGGTGGAAGAGGAGGATAAGGTTTCGCTAGTCACATTTCATCTAGCGAAGGACGTCCGATTTTGGTGGAAGTCCATGGAGACCACCGTTGAAGGGCAACATGTGACGTGGGAAAAATTTAAGGAGATATTTTATGACATGTACTTTAACAGCACGGTACAAGTGACCAAAAGAATGGAGTTCCTACAGTTGAAACAGACCGCGTCGGTGACTAAGTACAGCCGACAATTAGAGTCCTTGTCTCTGTTCGCCAGCAGTTTAGTGAGCCAGAATGAAGACAAGGTGTTTCAGTATGTACAGGGGCTAAAGTCAGAAATATACAAGGGAGTAAAGATAGCCAGAACTCAGGAGGTGTCCTATTCGAAAGTGGTGGCTAAGGTGCTAGAAGTGGAGGAGGCTGAGATGAAATGTATTAAATAGCAAGAGGCTTCTAGAAGATATTTCAAGGAGGTTGCCCCACAACAAAGCAGAAGTACCTCCCAGCAACAACAATAGAGGGGCCCTAAGAGGTTCAACAAGAGCTCGAGTAGTCAGGGGAGCAGTAAAAGGCCTCAGGTGCTAGCGCAATATCCTCAATACCCTAAGTGTATGAGATATCACTCGCGAAAATGTAGACTAAACTTGGAAAGGTGCTACAACTGTAACGAAGCTGGACATTTGGTTAGGGATTGCCCGAAGCCCAGAGTGATTTGCTGTTTCAACCGTAACGAGGTAGACCACGTCAGCAAAGATGGCCCAGCTCTAAAAAAGGATCCGACGCGTTCAACACCAAGAGTATTCGCCATGATCGAGTCTGGCGAGGATGACCAGCCAGCTGTAGTGTCAGGTACTATATTGGTAAACTCTTTATTTGCATATACTTGATTGATTCTGGTGCGACGCACTCGTTCGTTGCAACTGCATTCGTGGTTAAGTTGGTTGTATAGCCTGTAACAACGGATTGTAGTTACGAGGTAATGTTGCCTTCTGGTGGGCGTATGCATTCAAATCAAGTGGTGTGAGATAGCGTAGTGTCGGTGAGAAGCAAGAATTTATCGGTCGATCTCATTATTATGGGTATAATGAGATATGATGTAATATTGGAAATGGATTGGCTATTCAAGCACTACACTACAATTGATTGTAGGGCAGACACGGTGAGTTTTCAATCGCCGGATGGTGAGAAACATACTTTTCAGGCCGCGAAGAATGTCCGGAAGATATCTGTCATGGCGCCTGTCAGCACTCGTCAAGTTTTAATTGGTGAGTCTTTTGGTTTTCTCGCCAGTATTATAGATATGCAGATTTCGGTGGATTCAAGGCCGCATAATGTTTTAATTGTTCAAGATTTCCCTGAAGTTTTCTTAGATGATTTACTTGGTTTGTCTTCGGATCGAGAGCTAGAATTTGCTATAGATGTATATCCGGGAGCTGAGCTGGTGTCAAAGAATTCTTATAGATTGGCACCAGCAGAGCTGAAGGAGTTGAAGAAGCAATTAGAAGAGTTAGTGGAAAAAGGATTTATACGCTCCAACCTTTTGCCGTGGGGTGCGCCAATCTTTTTTGTCAAAAAGAAAGATGGGTCGTTACGAATGTGCATCAACTACAGGGAGTTGAATAAGCTAACGATTAATAACAAGTATCCTCTGCCGAGAATAGATGATTTATTTGATCAACTCCAAGGGGCGAGAGTGTTTTCGAAGATTGACCTGAGATCAGGTTATTATCAATTGAAGGTCAAGCGAGAAGATATTCCAAAGACGGATTTTCTAACGCGTTATGAGTATTACGAATTCTTGGTAATATTGTTCAAACTGACGAATGTCCCAGCCGCCTTTATGGACCTAATAAACAGAGTATTCCATGTCTATCTCGATAAATTCGTTATCGTGTTTATCGATGATATATTGGTGTACTCTCGTAGTGAGAAGGATCATAAAGAGCACTTGAGGTTGGTGTTGGAGACTCTGAAGCGACATTAACTTTATGCGAAGTTTTCAAAGTGTGAATTTTGGCTGAATAGGATTTAGTTTCTGGGACATGTCATCTCGAGCGATGGCATATCAATTGATCCAACAAAGATTCATGCGGTTAAAAAGTGGCCACAGCAGAAGAATGTCACGGAGATATAGAATTTTCTTGGGCTAGCGGGTTATTACAGGAGCTTTATTGAAGGATTTTCGAAGATTGCAGCGCCTCTGATCGATTTGACGAGGAAAAGTATGAAGTATCTGTGGTCCGAGGATTGCGAGCACAGTTTCCAAACACTGAAGCTGAGATTGACTACTGCTCCGAATTTGACGCTCCCTACCGAGGACGAAAAATTTAGTATTTATTGTGATGTTTCCAGGGTAGGTTTTGGATGTGTACTGATGCAGGAAGGGAAGGTGATAGCCTACGCTTCTAGGCAGCTGAAGAATTACTAGCAGAATTATCTGACCTGGAGTTCGCCGCGGTAGTCTTCGCACTAAAAATTTGGAAACATTATCTATATGGATAGCCGTGTGAAGTATATTCAGATCACAAGAGTTTGAAATATATCTTTTCTTAGAAGGAATTGAATATGAGGCAGCGGCGATGGTTGGAATTCGTGAAGGACTACGATGTTGAGATTAAATACCACCCCGGCAAGGCAAACGTGGTGGCTGATGCATTGAGCAGGGTGACGGCATCCACTTCGGCGATGGATTAAGCTATGCCA
>CM039523.1:6082131-6097415 GCA_022433055.1 Begonia peltatifolia
GTTTTGGGATGTAGGTGACGATGACATAGTCGGTGAGTACTCAGAGCATGCCCAAGGTTAGCAGGCGATTGGAGGAGTACGTTCGTAGATGATCTGCCCGACTGTCATGGCATTTTGACTGTGGTAGGCAGAGATATGGATTTTGGAAGTGTAATTGAGAGAGTTTTAAGTTGTTTTGAGTCGAATGAGTGTATAGACGGATTTCAAACTTGAGTAGTCGTTTTCTTTATGTAAATAATGATTTGAGTTGATGGAAAAGTTTTTGTTATATTATCATTAGCGTTGAGTCGAAGTCCGATCGATTTTGTGAAGCTTTTAAGATTTTTAAACAGAGTTCTGGGGAGGAAGTGTCAACCGATAGGCTTAGTGGTTGACCAGACCCTGCAAGTGTCGACCGCGAGGGTCGACCTTTGCGGGCAGAGTCGAAGTAAGTGTCGACCTATGGTTGTAAGTGTCGACCGGTAGTGTAAAAATGACAGCGGTGTCGACTGCGAGGGTCGACCTGCGCGGACAGAGAAGGTCAAGGTGTCGACCATTGAAAGCAGGTGTTGACCACTCTCTGAGATGAGTGTAGAAGTGTCGACCGGTGTTCTCAGTGTCAATCGACAAAAAGACCCGAGAGAAATGTAGTGTCGACCGATGAAAAACTAGAGACAACCCAAGTGTCGACCGATGCTTACAGGTGTCGACCGATTTCTCTATTTTTATGTTTTAAAAAGTGAAATTTATTCAAACTGATTTTAATCGAGTTTTCTGCTGCGATGCTATTCAAAATATTTTGAAAAATGTCGTTTTAAGTCGAGGAATAAAAGTTTTAAATTTTAGTCAAAGTTTCTCTCTCCAACATTTGGTTTTCTTCTTTGCAAAGAAAGAAGAGCTGTCGTGCCGTTGCCGAGCGAAGAGGAGAAGAAAGTCTCCAATACTATTGCCCATCGAAGAAGAGAATGGGAAGAAGTCACCCTGCTGCTTTCCGATTGAACAGAACTCGCCACTAAACAAAAGAGGAAACCCACACTTAATCACCTTTGTTCGACACAATCAGTGGTAGAGGTAAGCTTATTTTTAAGCTGTATGGATTTCCAAATCCGTAGGATCTCGCCAGAGATAAAAATTTTATGAGTAATTTCAGGAAGGAATTCTTTAGCGTCCAGGCATCGATCCGCATTGATCCTCAGGTTTAGTTAGACTTATCACCCCCAATCAGACGGTCAAACAAACGGAGGTGAAGAATCAAACAATTGAAACATATCTACAATTGAAACATTTCTTGCGTAGGAGTTAGAATGGAAAGTAAACATTTAAATAAACAAGAAAGACTCCTTTAACAGTTGATTTCATAGCATTGACTGCAAAATGAGCTTCTTCACTGTAGGTGGGCAGCTTTCAATGCTAGCAAAGCCGCTCCATATGCTGCTTCTCGTTGAACTGCCGGACTCACTGGTAAGCCAAGTACTCTTTCTCGTATTTTTGTCCATTTCTCATTTTTTGCTCCGCCCCCGGCAGTGAAGACCTCATAAACTTGGGTTGCTCCAAGATCGTTGAGTAAGTTATAAGCTTTTGCCTGACATATTTTGCAACAAATTCATACATTTTTTCTGCGATGTGTGATTCATATTGAATAAAACAAGAGACTTTACATACCTCTATTCGTGCAATTGATTCTAAGATCCCATGTAGAAATTCAACATCATTCTCTGGTCTAGGACTCAGCCTGCACAACCAAAAGTAAAAAATCATTCACACCAATGAATAAATAACACGATTGGATTACCCACAGTTGTGTTTATCCAAGAATGTTCAAGGATAAATAAGGTGGCTAGCGAATAAAACTTTAATCCAAAAATAATGAGAAAGTCAAACATAACAAAATAATAATACTTGTCGAGTTCATGCTTTGAGTTTTCAACTCGAATCAAGTCCTTATTTGATGTTTCAATGGTATAATATTCTTCTGAATATAAGTGGCTTCAAGCATATACTCCGAATCATGAAAATACTCCCATTTTTTCCAACCAAGTAGGCAAAAAAGGAAAAGAAAAGAAGTACCGGGGAGCCATTTTTGGATCAGCCACAGGAAATCTTTCCCCAATTGACGGCAGAGGGTAGTAATCAAGAGGAGATGCTTCCATAGGAATGATCTGTTTACTTAGATTGTCCAGCTGCTCATCAGTAAAGAATTTTCTTAAAACAGCTCCACCAGTGTTTGAAGCACCTCCCACTAACCACTTATCTTCGAGTCGGTGACTATACACACCAAAACGTGCATCTTCAACCCGTCTGGTGCTCAATAGTTTAATAGCAAGTGTTGAACCCAAAGAAGTCACCTAGAAAACAAGTAATTACTAATAACCGCTTAGTTTCCAAGTGAAACCACAAATTGCTGGAAATACAGATGGAATATCTTTCATTACACTGACTCCCATTTGTGAACCAGAAATTACATAATATTCTCCAGTCATTATATAGCTCAAATTGATTACTAGAGGAGGTCATAGATGACACTAGAAGATCCAGACTATTATCTTTGTTCAGCTTAATTAAACAAAAATGGAAGCCCTTTTCCTTCTCAAAGATAAAGAGGAGAGGGTAGTTTGAATAGAATCTCACAGCTTTTCCTGGTTGTGTTGCACGTGCTGCAAGAAAAGCAGCAATACTGTCTGTGGTTCCAGTGGATACAATGCAATTAGATGGGAAACCTAAACAAATTTGCAAGCCAGTATGTTAGTTTTCCGACTATGCCCTTTGAGAAACTCAGCTTTTTTAAAAATGAAATAATGTTTCATTTATTTCTTTGCATGCTCATTGGATAGCTTGATACAAAAATGCTGATAGTATTTTTCTTTGCATGCTCATTGGATAGCTTGATTCAAAAATGCTGATAGTATTTAGCTTCATTATTCTGCTAAGTTAGCTAAGGAAAATACCATATTCCAATCTAATGTCCTCTTTTAAGCAACCAATTGAAGTTCCAGGAGCTTTAACAACAGGCAAAAGCTGTGAATATGGTTGACAAAGAAGCCAAGGTGGATAAGAGTCAGCTTCAGGATCATAACCAACCTGCGATGCACCAAAGACATTACGATGTTACTTCCACAATAACATTCAAGTATAACAGTTTAAAACAGGTTTTACATAACAAAATGTACACGTGGATGGTGTGACTCAAAATCTCAATAGTAATGCAGTCAGCAATCCAGACCATGGCCATATACACACGAGCCATGTATCTTACCATAATCACCGATTTGCCATTGCCAGCAAGCTGCCTTAACATATTCTGAGGTGCATAGCAAAGGTATGAAGTACCTTGAGAGCATTATTGTAGTCAGACACCCCAAGCTTTCCATGAAGAAGATATAATAGCCAATCCGCCTGATGCAACAATATTGCAGATTCTTTTTTGGAGTCAGTTTTATTCCACCATGAGACCAACTTGCACAGTGTCGAAGAAGCTGAACAAACTGTATGATTTGGAGGAGCAATTGACTTCACATGTGGGACAGCATCTGGACAGCTATCATTATAGAGGTATGGTCTCTGTAATGGTTCACCCGTTTTGCTGCATTATAAATTTAGATCGATGTTCATCATGACCCTTGATGTGAAGGCAAGGAGATAGATATGATGAAGTGAGTAGAATGTTGAAAGCATTTACCTGTCTAAAATGATAGTAGTTGCAGAAGTACCATCTATGGAAATTGAAGCAGTGAGATGACGAAGAACCTCGGGGACATCTTGAAGAAGATCGAAGAGGGTTGTTTTCCATGATAGCACCCAATCTATCGTCTCGTCACTCTTTCTAGACAAACCAGAAACATTAGTTATAACATTCAGACAGCAACAAAAGGATCAACATTTGATGTGAGTGGAATTCTATTCTTCCATTGTCAAATGCTTAGCCATATAAACACTAACAATTCGTGATTTTATAGATTGAGCTAATCAACTGTTATCAAAAAAATGAACGACCAGTTTGGAAGAGTAGATTACAAAACTTTGTAATTCTACCTTAAACAATGGATATTCCATCTTTCCCTGAGCATGAATTGCGCCTTCCTTGTCAATAAGCGCGAACCTGGCACCAGAAGTGCCGAAGTCTATCCCAAGATAAAGTCGATTCCTAGGTAGTCGACTCGCTTCTGGGTTCTCCGTCTTCCAAGTAGCGGAACTCATCACCATTGATCTCAGTTTTCGGGTACGCCCTTTTGCAGAAATGGAAATCCCTAAATCGTCAAAGCACACTAACTCCATCACATACTCGAATTACACAGTTTTGAGGTTACTTAGTTACGAAATAATCCATTCATCAAACAATGTCTTCCATGAGATAAATAGAGCGAGAGGTCTAACCATGTTGAGGGAGATATGTCGAGGAAAGGAGGAATGAGGGGGTCGGGTGAGTAAAAGGAGCGAAAGAAGCCATGTTTATCTCTCGGCTCGAGCTCCGTTCAGTCCATGAATGGAAGTTAATAGATAGGTGGCTGTCTACGCTGCAGTTTTATCTAGTTTTTCTCACTTCTTTATTACCTTTTAATTTAAATAATTAATTTACATGTAAGTCTTCATTCTTTCTCTCTGTCCATGCGTGTGTATTTATATATATACACACACCCACGCGCGTATATATACACACTAGAAGAAGGTAGTAAAAATAATTAAAATTAAAACAGCATAATTAATGCAACATGCTCTCGACTCAAATCCAAACTACAAAATCTTAAAACAAACAGAAAAACTTACCAATAATAGAAGCTCTTTCACAAGATTTGGTGGACGAAATCTCACCAACAATTCCTCAACCACTGAACACAATAAATCACACAAAATAGTATTGCTCTCCTATCCGTCCTCTTGGGGGGCCAATGAAGAGGTAAGATTTTCAACCAATTTCATTTCAATATTTCTTTCAATTCCAACTTCTTCTATTTTTAATTTGACTCTTCAACTTCTTTAATTTATTTAATATATCCAATACAGAGTTGGTGGACAAAATCTCACGAACAATTCCTCAGTCACTCAACACAATGAATCGCACAAAACAATATTGCTCTCCTCACCGTCTCCTTGGGGGGCCAATGAAGAGGGTAAAGTTTTCTACCAATTTCATTTCAATATTCCTTTCAATTCCAAGAAATTTAATTAGTTTTAAAATACCAATTTTTACAACTGATTCTCATTAAAAGAGAGGAAAACAAGAAAATGAGAGAAAAGGGGTAGTGAGACCAAGGTAAACACAGAAAAAATCAGACAAACAATAGGGTTTTGAACCTCCAACTTAGATAACTATCATAATATTGAGAGGAGCACGTTGGTTTAAGAATCTCAAAACAAAGCTGAGATTTATACGTATGGGCTTGAGTCTTTCTTTACTATATCAATTTATGGACATATACGTAAAACTCATTGATTTCGCTATAATTACTGTAATAAATTATATATAAGCATCTTCTACTGCTAAAATAACATGATGTTTGGAAAAGTTTAAACAAAATCTTATAAAACAAAATTTGAAACTGAGAGGATTCTCGATTTTGCTCCGAGCACTACAACACTCAACACATAACATAATTTCTAGGTTTTGAGTTTATATGGTGAAATTTCATAATTTATTCCGCAACATTATCATAGAATTGGCATTTGAATCATGCATCATAAGATTTCATAAAAGATAATAAAATAATATTTATGTGTATTGACATTGCACTAATGCATTAAAATTGTGCTTGACATAGTATTGTATGTTCATGCATTTATAATTGCATGGTAAATGAATGATTAACAATTTGACCAACATATAGGCCAATTGTAGTTGCTAGGTATGATTGGTTGAAGCACATTGGTTGGCCCTGGTCCCAATGTGAATGTCACCTTTATACTAGGGTGATGCTATGCTAGCATCGTTACTTAAGTTTGTTGAGATCTGTATTGCTTGAAGATACAAAATGGTTTAGTGTTGTTATCCGTCGTTTGTGTGTCTGCAGACAGTTGTGGTTATGACAAAGCTTTTACTATGACACTTCTCTGTAAATTGTGATAGTTAGGCCACAAGTTAAGGAGCCGTGTAATCTAATTTATGACCGTGTTTGGTCGCAGGTGTATCTTCATATTGACAATAACATCAGATAATCATGCGGACATTAGAACATGTAAATGTGAATAATAATAATGAATATACATTAGATATTCATTAAATGTGCACGCATTCATATTAAATGCATGTGGGTAGATATACATTAGAGTATGCAATTGGGATTGAATAACTGTGCTGGATATACTGTGCATAGTCATTACTCTATTCATCGTCTGTAGATGTATGCTAGAATTTTCTTGCCTTGGTGCAATATGGATTGAATTATTCCATGGAGTTATCAATATTTAAACATGATTTTATATACATAGGCAGATTAGATATTATTCTACCTAAGAGGTAGTGCAAAAGAGTGAGCAATGAAACTAGGTATAATCTCAGGGTTAGTGTTAAGTAATAAACACGAAATGAGATTAGGAGATAGGTGCAACAACTTAGTCGTTCTCTATATACATAGGTAGATTAGATATTATTTTACCTAAGAGGTCGTGCAAAACAGTGAGCGATGGAACTAGGTATAATCTTAGGGTTACTGTTGAGTAATAAACACTAAATGAGATTAGGAGATAAGTGCAACAACTTAGTCGCCCTTGATAAGGGTGATTAAGTAGTGCATATGATTATTTGAACTTTAAGGATAGGTGTACATAAGGTTAGTTGCACATTAATTTATTGTGGTCCTACATGACATTATAAATATGGTAAATATGGATTCATTACATGCATTATAAACTTCTAGAACATGATAGAAAGCGTATGTTATCATTGATACGTAGATCACAAAAATGTGGAAGCATGAGTGACAAATCAACTTGTCACGAGTATTGAGGCTGTAAGGATTAATCGTTCATAGCATTACACATAAGTAT
This sequence comes from Begonia peltatifolia, assembly GCA_022433055.1. Classification (NCBI taxonomy): domain Eukaryota; kingdom Viridiplantae; phylum Streptophyta; class Magnoliopsida; order Cucurbitales; family Begoniaceae; genus Begonia; species Begonia peltatifolia. Next base: position 6,089,089 of record CM039523.1, read on the forward strand.
GTACTATACTTTACACATTATACACTAAAAAAAATTCAACAGGTGTCATTACACGTGAGTGCTAACCAATAGACGAATAATATGTGTAAGAAAGGAAGAAATATAAGATAAATAAAAATATCTTATGACCATGAAGAAAGAGAAAGATATAGATTGATAATTATCTTATGATAATTGGAAAGGTTAATAAAGAGTATTGTTAGTGATTTTCTACCCCTAACGCAAGTGCACTTGTCGCTAACAAAGTAATAAAGAGTAAGTAAAAGTCGATTTCACGAAAATATTCTTAACTAAATTTAATTGTTATAAAATTATATAAAATAAAGATGAAATATAAAGAAAAATGGCATGAGTGGTAGAATAATATAAACTTAGAGTTTACTTAGATATGATAAAGAAATAATTTGAAATTATTTAAGAAGATTACGATAATAAAAGTCTTAGTTATGATCGATTTCTTCATTACATGCAATTTACTATTAATGCCACAGAAAGATACAACATTTTTCACTGAACAGCAATAACTAATATTTTCTAGGATTTTCTCGAATTGCCTAGTTAAATTCGTCTTAAAATTTTTTCGATTTTTGAAAAAACAAAACTTAATCCGAATTTCTTTAGAATCATGTTCTCAATGCCAAACAAATTAATGTCACTCTTTTATAACAATTTAATTTATTTAATCAATTATGCATATCAAAATTTCTATCTACCTCTCGATATAACAGAAACATGTAATATCAAATTTGTCCGTCGATACAATTCGAATTAAACAACAAACATCATGATTATTCAATGGAAACATAGCAACTTTCATAGATCTCAATAAAGCACGTAACGAGTACTTTCTCTCATAACCAAGATTAAAAATCTACCTCAAAATCATGACAATAAAATCCAAAATAAAATTATTCATCCAAAGAAAAATAAAGAGTAAAAGAAGAATTGTTGTTTATGCTCCTACGCAGAAAATATGCTTTTAGGAGGCTCCTCCACACTAGAGAGGAGAGAGAAAACCCTCTTGCTACCTTCTCTTTTGCTTGTCACTAGCCAAAAAATCGTCTTCTTTTTTTTAGTTTTTTCTCCATTTTCTTTCTAGCCCACTTTCTCTTACTTCCTTGATTTTATGGATTTTTCCAGCAATTTTTCTCTTTCCTTGATACTAGAGATTTATTCTTTTAATTGCTCTTTCTCTTTTGGCCATTTAAATAAAAATTCGATCTTTTCTTTCTCCTTTCCCGCTAGTAAATATTTGGTCAAACGTGATAACAAGAAAATTCAAATTAGTGATCATAATATGATTTTTCTGAAAATATACATAAAAATCATTAAATTCTTAAGATCTCTTCATGCCACAACAACCTTCTCAATTTCTATAATTTTGATTTAATTCCTTTTATATTCACTTAAATCACACGAGTTTTAATAAATAAAAATAGTATAAAATAATTCTATTTTATGAGTTATCAAATACCCCCACACTTGAATCATTATTCGTCCTTGAGTGATACAAAATAAAATCAATGTTAAAGAATTTGCAAGGTAACATTAATAAATTTCATGCAATTTCCAAGATGTTTCGAAACTTGTAATTTTACGAAGAATTCCAGTAGCACAATTAAAGTCAATTAACATAGAGTTATTTCCTAATAAAATAATTTTTCAATGTGTATGTATGCTCAAACTCCCCTTCAATTTGCTAAGTTCAATCATCAAAACTAAATTTCACAGTTAATATTATAGATTACTAACTCTTCAATGTTTTTCTAAGTTAATTAGATTTCAAATATTCATTTTTTTTATATTAACTTTCTCTTATCAGTCATACTACATTTTTACGCGATTGTCAACATTTGTCATTAAGGCCTCCTGTTACTCAGTAGTGTCACTTAAAGATACATACTCGTATAATATTATAGAGGAGTATAGTTAATAATATTGCAACAGAGTTGTAATAACCCATAAATTTTGGATATTTTTATTATTATTATTTTAATTTCTGAAATTTTAATTTAATCTCGACCAAAGTTTTAGAAATGTTTCAACGGGAAAATTTAAATTTTAAGAATTGGAGCCTACTGTTGCGATGTTTTCAGAATTTAAAGTCGGAAGGTCGGAAAATTAACGAAATTACGGACGATTGAAACACGTGAGGGCATTTTGGTAATTTGTAATTAAATTAAAATTTAAAAAAATAAAATAACAAAGTGGAATGGCTTCGGGTGGAAGCCATTCCACCCTGTGCTGTACGCGGCCGAGAGAGAAAAACCGAGAGGGAGACGCGAGAGAGGGGAGGAAATCCTTGAGCTCTTATTCTTCCGCCGACGAGAGTGAGCGTGGGGGAGACCGCCAGTGACTGTGTAACACCCCGCGAAACCCCGCGTTCCCCGTGCGCTACAGTACACCTACACACTACACACACATACTAACACTTAACATAATTCACTCAATTTAATACTCTTTTGTTTTCAATTCATTTTTTTTTTACTCGATTCGAAAACAACTCGCGTCCCGAAGAGGCAACACGAAATCCTCAGCATAAAAAAAAAACTACGCAGCAGAAAAGAAAACCATTTCAACTAGCTTAAGTAAAACTGTAAGACTCGAGATCTTAGAAAAAAAAAAATCCAACGTACCCCTCGGACTACACATCTCAGTCCCGCGCACTCACGTCTCCACTTCGACACCCCACGCACACTCTCACGGTGCCGCACATACCACTCAATGTTAGTGTGTTTCGCGCACGCTCACAGCGCCGCGTGCCCCAGGCACCCTGCCGCTGTACAGCACGTCCGCGCGCAAATCCTCACCCGGTGTCGCACGACCCGTGGGTACCCACAGGGCCGCATGCCCCGCGCACCTGCGATCACGCCGCACATCCACGCTCAGCTAAACTTCTCTAGCATTCATTATACACACCTTGACCTATTTCAAATCCTCTTGAATCCCAACCCCTCTCCCGAAATTTCGGCAGAGTAACGCCTAAAAACTAGCTATCCCAAAATTTAACCCTGCGCACAATTCACCAGAATCCAACAATATTTACCTATCCATCATCCAGAGAAATCATCCTAACCAAATCAGAGTAAGAAGACACGAAAACCGTCCAATACAAATAAAGAAAGTTCACAATATAGAGCAACACCATACTCTAATATGTAAGATATATGCGTACGTCGCCAAAATCACACACACTCCATATACACCTATACACTGACGCATATACAACAACCAATCCCATCCTCCGTACATAATCACCGCAAAAGAAAGAAAACCCACAAACCGACCAGGCCACAACCTACCATCTCCACGGGTCGGGTCGTCCTAACAAAAGTCTGCCATCCGGTGCCGCGGTCGCACGCCGCCAACCATCCTACGCCTCAGGACTAGGCACGCGAGGCTCACCAGCAGTATCGTCAGCACCTACACCACAGAACACACAACATAAGCCTGACGCTCAGTAAGTAATGCGATATGAAAGTAAAAGCCGACAATGCAATCCTATCACATGCAGTCTCTACACTCATACTCATGTTGTCACATCTGTGATGCGTAGTGCAGCCGCACCAAGGTAAGGAGGAACCTCACGCCACCCTACACCCTGACACGTCGCCACCGTCCCGGACTCCCCTGCAACGAGGTCCACAAGCTACACACACGCATCACCACACGGCAACCACATCAGGGTAAGGGTGTACCTCGCGCCACTTTACACCCTGACACGTCGCCCCCGTCCCAGCCTCCCCAGCACGGGGCCACAGTTGCCACACACACACGTTTCGCGACAGCCCAGCCGGCCCACCCTTCGAGTAGGATCCGCGACTGGTGTTGCACCGGCCCACACACTAGTAGGATCCGCGGTACCACTGCTCATATCCTTACCGTCAACACATTCACGCTGCATGACGGCCCAGCCGGTCCACCCATCGAGTAGGATCCGTGACTTGTGAATCACCGGCCCGCACACTAGCGAGATCCGCGGTACCACCGCCATACGTCTCACCTCATACATCAAAACATGCTAAAAATCATTTTCGTTCCCGCTTTTAAAAATATGATGAATGTCAAACAATACGCACGCACACCACAATCAATCACATAAACCCCTAAAGTTCTACAGTGTAGGCCCACTTGGGCAAAACACATGCATGCACTACTTACCTGGCGTCCCAAGCTCGCTCGACGCACAACTTTGCCAAAAGAAGGCCTCAACCTAAAACACAACCAATTTCTCATCAGTATTTATCTCAACATTCACCAATTAGCTAAAAATAACCTTCTCTAACTACACTCATGAAATTTCAACTAAAACGGTCCATTGGTTTGGTTTTGCCGAAAACGAGCCCAACGTTCGGATGCGCATAACTTTTGCGTCCGTCAACTGAATCGGACGATTCAAATGGCTAAACGTCCCCTTAGGAACCTAGTTTAACATACTAAGACGGATTTTAAAACGATAAGCTGCAGGCAGGCGAAATAATGCTAAAACCGAATCTACCACTTTTACCAAATTTCACATTTTCACTTCCCTTCAATCTAAATTCACTCCCAACTAGTTATATGCATCAAAATGGCTATGCTACTCTCACACGTCGAATTTCCACGAAAAACGATCACTAATTTGACTTAAACCAAAATCCCGCATAAACTTTCGACGCGCATAACTTTTGCGTCGGATATCGGAATCGAACGATTCCAGCGGCCATACGTCCCTCAAACAGCCTAATCCATCCCACAAGAACATAACTTAAAACAATTAACCAAAACTAGGCAAAAATAGTTAAAAACCGAACTGCCCCTGCTCAAACAATGGTTAAATTTTGATTTCAAACTTCCATTTACAAACTTCCACACACAACTAGCCCTATTTCGTCCATATCTCTCGGCCAAGCTCACTGCAAAGGCAAGAAGGCCGAGCACTAAGCTCGGCCGAAACAGGAAACCGATAGGGCTCACCTTCGGTTTCCTTAAGCTCGCGGCATCATCTTCGCGCTACCCTACCATTTGCGGCCAAATTCCAGCAATGCCGAAAGCAGGCCGAGCACTAAGCTCGGCCAAGCCAAAAAAAAATGGGACGGGCAGAACAAGGAAATGGCTTACCGTTGCGTTACTGTGCGCTCGGTCGAATGGAGGGCAAAGCACAGCCGAACACCTAGTCCCGGCAGTCTCCCCCACTCCTACTCGCGTCTGCCGAAGAATCGGAACTCGAGGATTTTCCTCCCCTCTCTCGCGTCTCTCTCTCGGCTCTTTCGGGAACTCGAGCTGCTGAAACCGAATGGCTTCGGTTCGTCGGGACAGCAGCACCTGTTCGCAAGTCGCACCTGGCACCCACGCTTGTCGGCCGTCGATCACAGCTCCGCACACGATCGCTCTCCCCTGCACGATCGCTCTCGGGCGCTCTCGGTTGCTCGCAGAAAACCAGCCGAATGGCTTCTTCCCGAAGCCATTCGGGTGGTTTGTTTTATTTTTTATTTTTTATTTTTAAACAATAAAAATACAAATTACCAAATTGCCCTCACGTGCTTCAATCATCCGAATTTCGTTAATTTCTCGACCTCCCGACTTTAAATTTCGAAAACCAATCGAAAAAGGTAGGCCTCAAGCCTTATAATTTAAATCTTTCCCGTTGAAATATTTCCTAAAACTCCGACCGGAATTAAACTAAAAATTTAGAAAATTAAAATTAAAATTCGAAATTTCCGGGTTATTACATTCCCCCCACCTTATAGGAATTTTGTCACCAAAATTTACGTACCGAATAAGCCGGGATACTGCCGCTCCATGTCATCACGCCGCTCCCAAGTAGTCTCCTCTACACCATGGTTGCGCCACATCACCTTGACCAGTGGAATCTCCTTGTTGCGCAGCACCTTCACAGTTGATTCTAAGATCCTCACTGGCTTTTCCTCGTACGACAGCGTCGGCTGGATCTCTATATCCTGTTGTGACACTACCTGAGAGGGATCACGCATACACTTCCGCAACATCGAGACATGAAAAACATCATGGACGGCATCCATCGACGCAGGCAACTGAAGCTGATATGCAGTTCTCCCAATCCGCTTGACAATCGGGAATGGTCCCACGAACCGAGGGTTGAGCTTCCCTCGCTTTCCGAACCTTACCACTCCCTTGAACGGTGAGACTTTCAGAAAAACCTCATCGCCCTCATTAAACTCCAACTCTCGCCGTCTTTGATCAGCATAACTTTTTTGTCGACTCTGGGCCGCTTCAATTCTCTTTCGTATCACAAAAATCTTATCGACAGTCTGCTGCAAAATCTCAGGGCCTATCAATTGGGCCTCCCCAACCTTATCCCAGTACAATGGCGACCTGCACTTCCTTCCATAGAGGGCCTCGTATGGTGCCATACAAATAGTAGACTGAAAATTGTTATTATACGAGAACTCCACTAGCGGTAAAAACTTGCTCCAAGTCGCCTGAAACTCCAACACACAAGCCCTGAGCATATCCTCCAGAATCTGTATAGTCCGCTCCGACTGCCCATCGGTCTTAGGATGAAAGGCCGTACTGAAATCCAATCTGGTGCCCATAGCCTTATGCAGACTCCTCCAAAACTTAGACGTGAACCTGGGGTCCTGGTCTGAAACAATCGACACCGGAATCCCATGGAGTCTAACTATCTCCTGAACATACAACTGGGCAAACTGATCCATCGTATGTCATCCTCACAGGCAAAAAGTGAGACGACTTCGTCAACCTGTCCACAATCACCCAAATCGCGTCATGACCCTTGGCAGTCCTCGGTACCCCACCACAAAATCCATGGTGATTCGCTTCCACTTCCACTCCAGTATAGGCAATGGTTGGAGCATCCCAGACGGTCGCTGATGCTCCGCCTTCACCTGCTGGCAGACTACGCAGGCCTCAACATACTCAGCCACTGCTCGTTTCATGTTAGGCCACCAATAGTGCTGCTTCAAATCTCTGTACATCTTAGTGCTTCTCGGATGCACAGAGAAAGAAGATGAATGGGCCTCTGATAATATATCCCTCCTCAGCTCCTCATCCTTCGGGACGTACCACCTATCCCGAAATTTCAGAATCTCATCCTCTGAATAGCTGAACTCAGAATCAGGGCTGGCCTCCATACTCGCCTTCAGTTCGCTACACTCTGAATCAGTCTCCTGAGTCTGCCTGATCCTGTCCAGAATAGTCGGCCTCAACGACAAGGCAGAAAGGGTGGCTGCCAGATCAGAAACTACCTCTAAACCAAAACTCTGCATCTCTGTCACTAACTCAACAGGCTGTACCGTAATCATGGCAGAAGTCGAGGCTGTCACCCTACTCAAGGCATCTGCCACCACATTCGCCTTCCCAGGGTGGTACCTGATCTCCACATCGTAGTCCTTGACCAGCTCGAGCCATCTTCTCTGTCTCAAATTCAGTTCCTTCTGCGTGAAAATATACCTCAAGCTCTGATGGTCCGAGTAAATCTCGCACTGCTGCCCATACAGATAATGCCTCTAAATCTTGAGTGCAAATACAACCGCCGCCAGCTCAAAGTCGTGAGTGGGATAATTCTGCTCGTAAGCCTTCAACTGTCTAGAAGCATAGGCAATGACTCTCCCACTCTGCATCAAAACACACCCCAAACCGATCCTGGAGGCATCGCAACAAATGCAGAACTTCTCTCCTTCCACGGGCAGCGTCAGTACAGGAGCCATAGTCAACCTCTGCTTCAATGTCTGGAAGCTGTCCTCACACCGGTTGGTCCATTCAAACTTTGCATTCTTCCTGGTCAGCCAGGTCAAGGGGGCCGAGATCTTAGAGAACCCCTCAATAAATCTCCGATAATATCCAGCCAACCCCAGAAAACTGCGTATCTCGCTAGCACTGGTTGGCCGCGGCCACTCCTTTACAGCCTGAACCTTCCCCGGATCAACTGAAATACCCTTAGAGGAGATCACATGCCCCTAGAAATGAATCTTGTCCAACCAAAACTCGCACTTTGAGAATTTAGCATATAGTTGATGCTGGCTCAAAATAGTCAGTACAATCCTCAGGTGCTCCCTGTGCTCCTCCTCACTCTGCGAGTAGATCAGAATGTCGTCGATAAATACAATCACGAACTTGTCCAGGTACTCCCTGAACACTCTGTGCATCAGGTCCATGAATGCAGTAGGGGCATTGGTCAACCCGAAAGACATCACCAGAAACGCGAAATACCCATACCTCGTCCTGAAGGCCGTCTTCGGTACATCTTTCTCCTTCACCTTCAACTGATGATAGCCGGACCTCAGGTCGATCTTAGAAAACGCCCGAGCACCTTGTAGCTGATCAAACAAATCATCAATCCTAGGCAA
>CM039523.1:6122967-6215903 GCA_022433055.1 Begonia peltatifolia
AATCGAGTCGAAAAATTTTCATACTCACAAATGTGCTTTTGAAAATGATTTGAAAACGAAAGGGGTATTGAATTGAGTTAGTTGTGTCAAGTGTTAGTGTGTGTGTGTAGTGTGTAGATGCACTGTAGCGCACCGGGGACGTGTGGGTTCTCGGGGTGTTACAATTCCGGTTGGGGAGACTGAGCCGTTTTCTTTCTAGAGCTCTTGGGTCTCATCTTTGTCTTTGATAACTTGCAAAGGGAAAACAATCTTTGGGTGAGAGTTTTTCTAGGATTGCTGCAGCGTTTATAGGGCGAAAGAAAGGAGAATTTTGAATTTGGAAGAAAAAATTTTAAATTTTTGATGAAATTTGGGCTAAGAAAAATAAAATTTATGGGAGGAGCGGTTAAATAAAATGCTTAATAAATAAACTGTAACAGCCTGAAATTTTTCGTTAAAATGATTTTCGGATTTACGTATCAGTAGACGGCGGAGTTTTAGTCGGAATCAAGAGAGGAAAATTTATACTGTTAAGTAAAAGATTATTTTGAATCTAATGGAAAAGAGAAAATTATAAAATTCCAAACTGATTGACCGTTTAATAAAAAAATTAGAGGTTGAGGGCGATTTGATAATTACGTTTATTATTATTATTTATATTATAAAAAATAAAAATTTAAAAGAAAAAAACCCTTCCTGTTGATACTATGGCCCCCGCCCCCTAATTGTTTCTTCTCTCCCCGCGTGAGGTTTTCTGTTTTTTTTCCTCCCCCTTTCATTTTCATTTTTCTCTTACTTTTGCACTAAAGAGGAACCAGATCATTCATTTTCTCCTCTGCCGAAGAACGCAGCTCCATCTCCTCTTCGTCTTTCTCCTCTATCCCGCGTGGAACACGACCCTCTCTTCGATTTCGATAAGTGTTCTCTTTCTTTTTTAGTTTTGGCCAAGAAAATCTAGAATTTTTGGATTGGGCTATCCTCAAATTATGTCAGATTGTCCTCAAAGGAGTTAGAATGTAATAAATTGGTAAAAATAAAGTGAGTTTGCTGAAATTTTGGAAAAAGTGAGGGATTTTTTTATACAGGACAGCTCGATTTTGGCATTTTTCACCTAAGCTCCAGTTGTTCATTTTAAAAACCGTTATAGGAGGTTGAATTAGATACTTTAAGGAAACCTTTTGCTTTGGAATCGAGTCGTTTCGATAATCGTAAAGGAAGTTATGAATTTTCAAAACTTGATGAAAAAAATCTGGAAGTGAGTTCAGACAGATTCCGTTTCGATTTTTTCTGCTATCTAATGAGCTTGCCTTTTTATAGGTGAATTTAACCAGTCACAGTAGACATCCTTAGGGTTATATAGCATTTTGAATCATCAAATTTGGATAAATATACGATTTGTTACGAATTTCCAAAGTTTGATAAAAAAATCTGTGAAGAGGTTTCGGGCAGCTCCGGTTTTCGAATTTATGCTATTTATCGAGTCTTTTTTTTGGCAAATGGATGAAACCACGTCAAAGTGGACATAATTAGGGTTACGTAGCATCTTGAATCGTTGAAATCGGGTAAGGATTGAATGAGTTATGAATTTTAGAAGTTATTGTACAAAAACAGGAAAATTTCAGCGGGCAGTTCGGTTTTGATTTTTCTGCCATTGATTATCCTTTGATTTTGTAAAATGGATTTCACCAGCATAAACTAGACCTTATAAGGTTTCCAAAACATGTCGAATCATCGAATTCGGCCAAATATACGATTTGATATGAATTTTCAAAGTGGAATGAAAAACTGTGAAACAATTTCCGGGCAGATTCGGTTTTTGATTTTCTGCTATTAATTGAGTTTGATTTTTGACAAATGGATTTCACCATGTTAAAATAGACTCGTTTAGGAGCCCTTAACATTTTAAATCATTGAATTTGGACTTATATTCAGTTTGTTGTGAATTTTTGAAGTTGGACAAGATTTATGACAAATTTTGAAAGTTAAGTTGTGATAGTTTCAATTTTAATTCCTTGATATTGAATTCTTTGGTTGAAATTGATTGAAGTGTTGAATTATTAGGGTGGATGATTGAGATTATGTGGATGATGACTTACCCTTGGGATTACTTGAATTGGATTTCAATTTTTAGATTGTGCATTATAGAATGATGGGTGTTTGGAGATAGAGGTTATATGCACATGTTTTGAGTTTTATTATTTTTGGATATTTGATAGTAGGTGGTGTTCATGCTGGTTAATGGATGTTAAGAGCATAGGTTAGCTTAATTATTGATTTGGAAGTTAAGTGCATAGAGTTACCCTTGATGATCTTGTGGTTGTTTATTTAGTGTTTAAAAATAGAAATTTGTGGATTTGGTTATATGTGGTGGTTGTGAATTATAATTGTAAATCGTGAATGATAACTTATAACTTTATGCTTTAAAATTTCAGGAAAACGGAATCGATCAGGTTGGATCGAATAGCTAAGGATGCCAGGTAAGTAGTGCATGCATGCGTTTTGCCTTAGTGGGCCAATATTGTAGAACTTTGGGATTTATGTGATTGATTGTGGTGTGGGTGTGTATTGTTTGACATGCATCAATTTTTTTAAAGAGGGAACGAAAATGGTTTTGATCATATTTTGAGAATGTGATGAGGCGCGTGGCGGTGGTATCGCGGATCCTACTAGTGTGTGGGTCGGTACGTAACCAACCACGAATTTCGCTCGAGGAGTGGGTCGGCTGGGTAGTCACGCGGCGTGTATGTGTTAATAGTGAGGATGATGGGCAGTGGTACCGCGGATCCTATTAGTGTGTGGGCCAGTGCAAAACCAGTTGCGAATTTCGCTCGAAGAGTGGGCCGGTTGGGCTGTCGCGAAACGTGTGTGTGACAACTATGGCCCCGTTGCTGGGGAGGCTAGGACGAGGGCGACGTGTCAGGGTGTAGTGTGGCGCAAGGTACACCCTCACCCTGATGTGGTTGCTGTGTGGTGATGCGTGTGTGTAGCTTGCGAGCCTCGTTGCTGGGGAGTCCGGGACGGTGGCGACATGTCAGGGTGTAAGGTGGCGTTGGGTTCCTCCTTACCCTAGTGCGGCTACACTACGTATCACAAATGTGACAACATGAGTGTGAGTGTAGAGACTGCATGTGATAGGATTGTATTGTCGGCTTTTACTTTCATATTGTACTACTTAACGAGCGTTACGCTTATGTTGTGTGTTCTATGGTGTAGGTGCTGATGATATTACTGGTGAGCCTCGAGAGCCTAGTTATAAGGCATAGGACGGTTGGCAGCGCGCGACCGGGGCACCGGATGGCGGATTTTGTTAGGGCGACCCGACCCGTGGAGACAGTAGGTGGTGGATTGGCTATTGCGGGTATTTTATTTTGCTGTGTCGATGTACAGTTGATTAGACGAGTTGTATAGGCGTCGGTTGTATAGGAGTTTATGGAGTGCTTGTGATAGCTTGGTAATGCTCTATACTGTGGACTTTCCTAATTTGTAGTTGATAGATTTTCGTTGTCTTTAAATTTTGATTATTTTGTTATGGAGATTCTCTGGATGGTTGATAGATAAATATTGCTAGTTTCTAGGGAACTGTGTGCATGATTTAAATTTTGGGATAATCAGTTTTTAGGCGTTACTTTGCCAAAATTTCGAGAGAGAGGTTGAGAGTCGAGAGGATATGAAATAGGTCAGGATGTGAACAATGAGTGTTAGAGAAGTGTGGAGGGGAGCGGAAGTGCGGCGTGGTCAAAGGTGCGCGGGGCACGCGGCCCTGTGGGTGCTCACAGGTCGTGCGGCGTCGGGTGAGTGCGTGCGTGCAGACGTGTGGTACGGAGGCAAAGTGCGTGGGGCACGCGACGCTGTGAGCGTGCGCGTGACGTGGTGATGTTGAGTTGGCACGCGCAGCACCGTGAGGGTGCGCGCGGGGCGTCGAAGTGAGGGCGGGGGTGTACGACATTGAAGTGGTGTAGTTCGAGGTATGTGTTGGACTCCTTCCCAGGATTTTGAGTCTTCTTGTTTTATTTTAAAACTATTTTAAATTGTTGTCTTTTCCGCTGCGTATTTTTATATTGAAGATTTCGTGTTCCCTCTTCGGAGCGCGAGTTGTTTTCGAATCGAGTCGAAAATTTTTATACTCACAAATGTTCTTTTGAATATGATTTGAAAACGAAAGTGGTATTAAATTAAGTGATTTTGTGTCAAGTTTCTGTATGTCATAGTGTGTATACGTAGTGTAGCGCACCGGGAACGTGTGAGTTGTCGGGGTGTTACATAAACCTACTTTTTAAAATTCTATTTATTCTACTTTTTATTATTATTATTATTATTATTATTATTATTATTATTTTACATTATTTGTGATGCTAAAGCAAACATTGTAGCGTCAACATTATTTTTAGCAAAATAAAAAAACATAAGGATATTAGAAATTGTGTTGCCTCCCAATAAGCGCTTGATTTTGAAGTCTTCAGTCTGACTTTCTTATACTTCATGTTGCTTTTGGTCCTCTTGAGAAATTGACAAGATTTCTGTTAGTTTTTCTTCAAGATATAGCTTCACTCTCTGGCTATTGACCTTAAAATTTTGACAGGTTTTTTCATCTCGTAATTCCAAGGTGCCATATGGATAAACTTCTATTACTTCAAAGGGCCAGACCACTGAGATTTTAACTTCTCTGGAAAAAAACTTCAACCTCGAATTAAAAAGTAAAATTGTTTGACCTTTTTCAAAAACTTGCTGTTTTATCTTTCTGTCATGCCATCTCTTTACTTTTTTCTTGTAAATTCTAGTATTCTCATAAGTACCTATCCTCAATTCTTGTAGCTGTAAAAATCGATTTCTTTCTGCACACTGTAAATCCAAATTTAATGTCTTAATTGCTCAGTATACTTTACGTTCAAGTTCCACAGGTAAGTGGTAGGTTTTTTCGTAAATCAAATTGTATGGAGTAGTGCCCGGGGGATTTTATAAGCTGTTTTGTATGCCCACAACGCATCATCCAGTTTTTGAGACCAATCTTTTCTATTGGAATTCACCACTTTCTTTAGAATTCTTTTTATCTCTCCGTTAGAAACCTTCACTTGGCCATTACTCATTGGGTGATATGTCGTGGTCACCTTGTGTCTGACTCCATACTTGCTTAGTAATCCATTGAAAGATCTATTACAGAAGTGAGATTCTCCATCACTAATAATTGCTTTAGGTGTTCCAAATCTTGTGAAGATATTTTTTTATAGAAAATTTAGGACACTCTTTCCTTCATTGTTTGGCAACGCCATTGCTTTTACCTATTTTGAAACATAGTCTACGACTAATAGGATGTACTGATTACTAAAAGATGTTGGAAATGGTCCCATGAAATCAATACCCCATACGTCAAATATTTCGATCTCCATAATATTAGTAAGTGACAGTTCATGTTTCCGAGTAATATTTTCTACTCTTCGGCATTTGTCAGATTTCTTCACAAAAGTATTGACATTCTTAAAAAAAGTGGGTTAGTACAAACCTGATTGCAGAATTTTCCTAGTTGTGCGTGTACCTCCATAATGACCTCCATATGGTGCTGCATGACATTGTTGTAGCACTGCATCCATTTCTTTCTCCAGAACGCATCTCCTCAACAGTTGGTCAACGCATTGTTTAAAGAGGAAAGGTTCATCCCAAAAATATTGTTTCACATCTTTCAAAAAATTTTTTCTTTGCTGTTATTGCATGTCAAAAGGAATAATATCACTTACAATATAGTTGACAAAATCTGCAACCATAACACTAAAGATACCTCCATGTTTAACATCTGTTCATCTGGAATGTTTCTTTTATGTGTTCTCCATGTTGTTGTTTGCTCATATTCTCCAGATAAGATAAATGATCTGCAACTTGGTTCTCGTAACCTTTCCTATCGCAAATTTTCAAATCGGATTCTTGAAGAAGTAGTACCCAACGAATTAATCTTGGTTTAGCATCCATACCATGGGACTGAAGACACTTCCATTTTTAACATCTGTTCATCTGAAATGTTTCTTTATGTGTTCTCCATGTTGTTGTTTGCTCATATTCTCTAGATGAGATAAATGATCTGCAACCTGGTTTTCGCAGTCTTTCCTATCGCAAATTTCCAAATCGAATTCTTGAAGAAGTAGTACCCAACAGATTAATCTTGGTTTATCATCTTTTTTGTGACCAGATACTTGATGGCTGCATGATTAGTGTACACAATCACCTTTGTTCTTATCAAATAGGCTCTGAATTTATCAAAAGCAAATCCTACTACGAGTAACTCCTTCTCTGTAATTGTGTGATTTTTCTTAGCATCATTGAGTGTTTTGCTGGCATAGTAAATGGAATGAAATATTTTATCTCTCTTCTGTCCCAATACTACTCCCACTACATAATTGTTGGCATCGCACATCATAATAAATGACATGGACCAGTCAGGTGTTGCTATCACAGGCGCAGTTATTAATTTCTGCTTCAACACATTAAAAGCTTTCAAACAGTTTTTGTCAAAGTTGAATGACGTATTCTGTTCTAGTAACATACATAGGGGTTTAGAGAATTTTGAGAAGTCTTTTATGAAACGACGATAAAATCCAGCATGGCCTAAAAAACTTCAAATCTCCTTTACTGACTTTGGTGGAGGTAAATTTTAATGATTTCTACTTTAGCTTTATCCACTTATAAACCCTTTTCTGATACTTAATGCCCCAATACTAATCCCTCGAGAACCATAAAAACATTTTTCTCAATTTGGTACCAAGTTTGTACCCTGACATCTTTTCAAAACTTGCTCCAAATTTTTCGACTCTCCAACAATAAAGAAATCATCCATTAACTCTCCAAACATTCTTCGACCATGTCTGAAAATATAGTCATCAGGAAAGTTGTGAAAGTTCTATAAAGACATGTAAACGTAGTTTTCTCTTGATCTTTGGGAGCAATCGAGATTTGATTATATCCTGAGTACCTATCAAGGAAACAATAAAATTGTTTGCTCTCCAACCTGTCGAGCATTTGATCAAGAAACGGTATCTGGAAATGATCTTTACATGTGGACTTGTTTAATTTCCGGTAATCCATGCAAATTCTCCATCTTGTTACTGTCCTCGTTGGAATGAACTCATTTTTTTCATTGGATATAATTGTTATCCGACCTTTTTGGAAGACATTGAATTGGGTTAATCCAAGAGCTTTCTGAAATTGAGTAAATAATTTCAGCATCCAACCATTTGAGAATTTTCTTCTTCACAACTTCCTTCATTACTGAATTCAATCTTCTTTGTAGCTCTATAGATGCGTTGTATCCATTTTCTAGAAGTATCTTGTGTATACAAATACTAGGACTAATTCATTTAATGTCTCCAATTGTCCATCCCAAAGCCTGTTTGTAAGTTCTCAGCACTTGGAGTAATTTTTCTTCTTGCATAGATGTCGAAGTAGCCGAAATAATAACAGTAAGGGTCTCCTTAATTCCCAAAAATGCATATTTGAGGTTAGAAGGTAATTGTTTCAGCTCCAGTGTTGGCGCGTCTTCAATAGATGACGTAAGAAATTCTGGCTTATCTTCCGTTTTCACTAGTGCTTCAAACTGTTTTCTATAGTCCTAAAAAATCTATTTTGTTTCTTTTGTTTTTGTTCTTTCTGGTATAATAAACAGTTTTCTTCGTCATAAGGATACTTCATGACTTTTAAAACATTGAAGGTAACCTGTTGATCATTCATCCTCGTGGTGAGTTCTCATTTTTGAACATTGAATAACATTCTTCCCGTGACTAAAAGAGTCTTCCCAATACGATAGGCACTTCATGGTTTGTTTCGTAATCCAAAATAATAAAGTCTGATGGGAAAATAAATTTATTCACCTCTACGAGTACGTCTTCTATCTTCCCTTGAAGATAAGTTAATGAGTGATTAGCAAGTTGCAAAGTAACTGTAGCGCCCCGAGTTATCTGAACCTGATTAACTATTCTGACCACTAATTCTGCATCGACCAGAGTTATCTAAACCCAGATCGGTACTTGATTATGTAAATTATACTTAAAAATTCGTGTAAAATTTTATTCATCGACTCAAAACAGTATTATTTAAAACATTTAAACACTCGCAGTGAAAAACTAGCTATGCGTTGAAATCCCATCGTTAAAATCAAAAAAATTTTGGGCCGCATGACACTTAAATCTTTTAAAACCAAAACCTCTTGTATTTTCAAATAAACCAAAAACTATTACCAAAACAAATCTCATACAATTCCAAAAGCAGTATATATATTAAAGTGAATACCAAAACGTTTGAAAAATCAGTTATACACCAAAATGTCTCAAAATCTATATATACGCTCCATGGTTAAATCGCCCTAACAAATGGCCTAATCGTCACCTGAGCGTACTTCTCCAACTGTCTCCTAATCTTGAATGTGCTCTGAGAACTCACCAGCTATCACCTCGTTACTTACATCACAGATCTATTAACATAGTGCTAAGTAAGTAGTACATAATGAAATGAAAACACTGTAAATTACTTCTATCTTAATATATGCAGTTTCTACAGTTTCATTTTTGTTGTTTCTGCTATCGTTTCTGTTTCATTCTTACACATTCATTACCTTATTGTTCTCTACTTCTTTGCACTCTAGATCAAGGAGGCACACCTTGCGGTCAACCTCTCGCGACGGCCATACCTCAACCTAAAAAGAGTGGCACGGCTCGTGGTCCACCTCTCGGGAAGGCTAAACTCACGTAAAGGGGAAAAAATGAGGTACACCTCGTGGTCCACCTCTCGGGACGGCCATACCTCAACCCCACTTTTCATTAGCTTTCTTACGTAACTTATCGTTTCAATTCACACTATGCTAATTTGTAAAAACATGCAAATTCATTTTCGTTCCGTACTAGTATCTTTAAAATCATGATACATGACATACTAAAACATATAATAAGCATATACACAAACCTATCGATCTATGATGTAAGCCCGAAGACAATTCACATATATACATTACTTATTTGATATCATTAACCGGCTTATCACAATGTTTTCACTCAAACCTTGGAACTTAGAAACCTAATAATATAACAACTTCAATTAACTCAACATTCTCAATAACTATAACCTATCAACAACCAATCCCTTAAATGCAGTTACCCAAAATTTCAATATTGAATTGCATATTCATTAACTTCAATCCTGACCAAATCCTACTCGAATAATCGTTCCAAGTAATTCAATCCAAATCCAAGCAATACCAAAGGAGAGCAGTATATATATATATGTACATGAGCATTAAATGATACTAATCCAATTAAACTAAACATCAACAATCTTTAAAGTTCTCAGATTTCACCATGGTTTTTGTCAAACTTCAAAAATTCATAACAAATCCAATACTTGTACGAATTTGATGATTCAAAGTGCTATGTAACCCTAACAATGTCTACTGTAACATGGTGAAATCCATTTGTAAAAAAACTCAAACTTAATAAATAGCAGAAAATCAAAAATCAAAACTGCCCGAAAATCTCTTCACAGCTTTTCGTTCAAATTGAAAAATTCATAACAAATCTTATATTTGTCCGAATTTGATGATTCAAAATGCTATAAAATCCTTAAGATGTGCACTTTCTAATATTGGAATCCATTTAGTGAACAAACGAAAACAACAGAACAGAAATTCAACAAACCTGAAACCCTGCAGATTTTTGCCCTATATTTTTAGTTTTCAACCAAATCTTAACAAACTTCAAATAACTGCCAATACACTCAACAACATGCATAACTCCTTGTTTTTAACATCAAACAAAAGAGAAAAATTTGAAAAGAAACCATCCTTTTCAGACTTCCACTTAGGTTTTCTTCAAACTTTCTGAAAGCTCCACTAATTTCACTTTTAACACTTAAAAAAACTAAAGAATTAACTATTTCTTAAAACCCAACCAAAACTAACATTTAATCTTGAGAAATGAAGAGAAAATTGTAGGAGGGAAAGCTCCAGTCGAAGGAAAATCACGTGCAATGAGAGGAAAAAGAAGAAGATGCTATTTGTTTTAAAATTTCTAATTAACTTATCACTTAAAGATAAACACATTCTATTAGCTGAGTTGTCATACACACATGGGCTCATTAAAGTAAATTAGAATTTACTTTTCTAACCTCACCCTTTCTTTTAAATTTTTCAACGCCATTTCTCTTTTTATTCAATTCACTTCTTTCATTTCTTTTTTTTTTCCTTAAATCCCTCCACTTAAAATATTTAAATTCCTTCCTTCTTTCCTCAATATATAATTCTATTATTTTATTTTTCTCATTCTCAATTTAGTATATTTTAATTTGACTAGAGGACATGATACCTACATAATTATTTAGCTGATAAAATATTTAGGTGTTACATTCCAACTTCCTTAAAAAAAATTTGTAGCGCCCCCAAAAACTCAATGGTTTCAGGTTCGCTTTAATACCAACACTGTAGCGCCACAAAGTAGTTCCCGGACCCGGGTCGTTAACCATACTCTTACTCATAAAATCGAGCAAAATTCGTGTAAAATTTAAAACTTCGTTCCCCAACTTAAAACGACATCTTTGAAGATATTTAAAAACATCGCAGGGGAAGACTCTAACCAAAATCAATTTAAATGAAGTTTCAAGTTTTAAAATAAAGAAAAAAGGGATTTCGATCGACCTCAGAAATCTTCGGTTCACACTTGACCCGTTCTGAACACAAGGGTCGACACCTATACACACAGATCGGCACCTCGTTTGCCTCTGTTTGCACAGGTCGACACCTATTTGCACCGGTCGACACTTTAATCCGTTTGCACCGGTCGAACCTTGCGGTCGACATCTCTACGTTCACTTCACTAATAAGTCGACACCTATTTTCATAGGTTGACACCTTAATTCTCTCTGTTTGCACCGGTCGAACCTTGTGGTCGATACTTTTACCATTTTTACACTAACTGGTCGACACCTATACACACAGGTCGACACTTGGTTTGGTTCTGTCTCCGCAGGTCAACCCTCCCGGATGACATTTACCTAGTTTGGTCGACGCCTATGCATACAGGTCGACACTTTACACCAGTAAATCGAAAATTTTTCATAAAAAAAAGGGACAGAATTTCAACTCAATGTTTAAAAACCCGAACCTACACTTCTCACTTAATTCTAAAATCAACTATATACATCAAAATTACTACTAAAAGTTTGAAATCCATCCTTGCATCAAAACGACTCAAAATAACTCAAAATCCGTACATACACACGCCTTGATCAAAAGGCCCTAACAGCTGGCCAGATCGTCCCACGAGCGCACTCCTCCAACTGCCTCCTAGTCTTGGGTATGCTCTGAATACTCACAAACTATTGCCTCGTCACCTACATCACTGAATTCACCTATTAGCTTAATGCTAAATAAGGAGTGCATATAAAACGTAAACACTGAAAACAATACATATCCTATCGTATGCAGTTTCTATAGTTCCATCTCTACTTTCGTTTCAGTCTCATTCTTACATATTCTTTATCTTACTACTAGGTTCTTCTTTACGTGCTAGATCACGCTGGTCGACCTCGCGGTCCACCTCACGGGACAAGACCAACCTCAATCTAGAAAAGTAACACACATCGCGGTCCACCTCTCGGGACAAGGCCACTCACGTAAAGCGGGGGAAGTAGTGACATACCTTGCGGTCCACCTCACGGGACAAGGCCACTCACGTAAAGCGGGAGGAGTAGTGACACACCTAGCAGTCCACCTCATGGGACAAGGTTACTCAATCTCACCTTCATTATCTTCTTACGTACCTGTTCATTTCATTCTTCATATTTCAACTCCTACTGTTTCATTTCGTAAAAGCATGAAAATTCATTAGCATATAACCTAACGAACTGTGATGTATTTCAACTCCTACTGTTTCATTCTTCATATTAAATCCATGATGCATAATCTACTAAAACATAAAATAAACATGCATATAACCTAACGAACTGTGATGTAAGCCTGAATGCAAAAACACCTACGTACACTACTTATCTGACGTCTTTAGCAAATTGCTCGTAAATTGTACGCCAAACTGGGAAACATGAGAATCTATAAAAATCACACATTCATTAATTCTAACTTCGTCAAGTTCATGAAATTCTAACCCGGAAGTCATAAACTTGTACAAAAACGCAAACTTTTAGCTAAACCCAAATTAGCCTCATTTTCTGACCAAATTCAGAAATTCATAACTCATCCAATACTCGTCCGATTTTGACGATTTGAAGTGCTACGGACTCCTTTGGACGTCTGTTTTTTAACGGTCTAATCTATTTCCTAACCCAACATTCATAGCTTGGCCAAATTTGGCCGAAGAGAAACTATTTGGTAGACCTGTGTTTCTCGGTTATTCAAACGTTAAATCTTTCCATAAAAACCTATAACCTAATCTTACCTCAAGCTTAAACACAAATGAACGAATAAAAATCGACTATATCCTTAAAATTTCGCACTTCCTACTTAGGGTTTACCAAACTATCCAATACCTCCCTCTAACTTAACTTTTAATGCTCAAAACATCAGAATGACTAACTATCTACTAAAAACTAACCAAAGTTTACCTTAAATTTGATGATTGAAGGAGGAAGAGAGAGAAACTGTCAGCTGGGCATCGCTGGAAGGAAGAACTACGAAGGAGAAAAGAATAGGGGGAGTGTCACACCCCGAGAACCCACACAGTTCTCAGTACACTCACTACTATTACACACTATGACATTCAAAAGCTCGACGTGAACTCGCTCAATTTAATGCTACTTGTATTTTTCAAATCATATTCAAAAGAACATTTGTGAGTATAAAATTTTTTTTGACTCGATTTGAAAATGACTCACGTCCCGAAGAGGGAACACGTACATCCTCAATATAAAATATGCAGCGAAAAATGATAATTTAAAAGAGTTTTAAAATAAAATGACAAGACTTGAAATTCTGGGAAGGAGTCCGACATATGCCCCGCACGCCTCTCAAATCCAGCGATGTACGCTCACTGCAACCCGCACGCACCACAGCAGCGCCCTATATGGCGCCGCGCGCCCCTACTTGACTTCGCGCGTCCCGTACACCCATATCTCCACTTCAGCACCGCACACACGCCATCCTGGCGCCGCGCGCACCAATTCGATGCCGCCGCATCACGCGCACGCCCACAGCACTGCGTGCCCCACGCACCCTGCCTCCGTACTGCGCGCCCGCGTGCACGTCCTCGCCAGACGCCACGTGACCCTTTGCGCACTTGCAAAGCCGCGTGCCCCGTGCACCTGCGGTCACGCCACGTTCCCGCGCACACCGCCACTCCCTTCGCGCCTCATCGCACACACCCCGACCTATTCCGTACCCTCTCGACTACCCAACTTTTCTCCCAAAAATTCAGTAGAGTAACGCCTAAAAACTGGCTATCCTAAAAACTCTAGCCCTGCACACAGTTGACTAGAAATTTCAAAAGTATCCATCCAATTTTATCCAGAAAATCACCAAAGGAAAAACAGAGTGGAAGAAATAAATCTAACGACTATCGATGAAGAAAATCTACAGTATAGAGCAACACAATGCTCAAACATATAATATATACATGTGCCCTCAAAACTATCCCAACAACAGGGTAGATCCACCTCTATACACTATACATCATGAAAACAAAACCCCGTACACCTCACTCAAAACTCACCACCTCCACGGGTCGGGTCATCCTAATAGTCCACCCTACGATGCCTTGGTCGCACGCCGCCAACCATTTTACGCCTCAGGACTAGGCTCTTGGGGCTCACCAGCAACAATGTCTGCACCTACACCATAGAACACACATCATAAGCTTAACGCTCAGTAAGTAATGCGATATGAAAGTAAAACCGATAATGTAATCCTATCAGATGCAGTTTCTACACTCACACTCATGTTGTCATAATCGGTGACGCATAGTGCAGCCATGCCAAGGTGAGGGTGAACCTCGCCCCACGCTACACCTTAACATGTCGCCACCGTCCCATACTCCCTAGCAACAAGGCCCACAAGCCAAATACACGCGCCACCTCACAGTAACCACACTATAGTGAGGGTGAACCTCGCGCCACACTACACCTTAATGTGTCGTCACTATCCCTGACTCCCCAGCAAGAGGGCCACAGTTTCCACACACACATTTCTCGACAGCCCAGTCGGCCCACTCCCCAAGAGAAATCTGCGACTGGTGATGCACTGGCCCATTGCCTGAGAAGGATCCGCGGCTTGTCGTCAACATATACACGCCACGTGACGGCCCAACCGGCCAACTCTCCGAGTGAAATTTGCGGTTGATTAAGCACCGACCCACTCCCCAAGCAGGATCCGTGGTACCACCGCAACGCATCTCACCACCATCTACTTAAAACATGTTCAAAACTATTTTCGTTCCCTTTTTAAAACATGATGCATGTCAAACAATACGCACGCACATCACAATCAAAAACATAATTCCTAAAGTTCCACGGTGTGGGCCCCCCCAAGCA
Source organism: Begonia peltatifolia (assembly GCA_022433055.1). Classification (NCBI taxonomy): domain Eukaryota; kingdom Viridiplantae; phylum Streptophyta; class Magnoliopsida; order Cucurbitales; family Begoniaceae; genus Begonia; species Begonia peltatifolia. The sequence continues at coordinate 6,137,449 of CM039523.1, forward strand.
AAACACATGCATACACTACTTACTTGGCATCCTAAGCTTTTCCCGGTGCACGTTTTCACTAAAAATCTGATTCAACCTAGACATAAACAATCACTCATCAATCTTCGCATCAAAATTCACCAAACATGCTAAAAGTCACATCTCTCAACTAAATCCATGAAATTCCAAATAAAACGAGTTACTAATTTGGTTAGGCTGAAAACCGGCCTAAACTTCGGACGAGCATAACGTTTTTGTCCGTTATCAGAGTCGAACGATTCAAGAGGCTAAACGCTCTTTTAGGAACCTAGTTTAACCTAGTAAAACGAATTTTAAAAAGATAACCCACAGCTAGGTGAAAAATACCAAAAACAAAATCTGCCCTTCACCTAAAATTTTCACATCTTCGGTTCTTCAACAAAATTTACTCAAAAATCACCTTACGCATTAAAATCATCAACACTAACATCACATGTCACAATTTTTTACCAAAAACGCTTACTAACCCAACTCGGCTCAAAACTTGCCTTAAGCTTCCGATGCGCATAACTTTTGCGTCGGTTATCCGAATCAAACGATTCTAGTGGCCAAACGTTCCTCTAACAACCTAATTTAATCCACTAAAATAGAATTTAAAAAGAATAACGAAGCTAGGCCAAAATCACCAAAAACAGAACCTATTTTTATAGAAAAAAAATCCAAATTTCAACTTCAACCTAATTTCGATCAATTTCTACACCAATCTATCACATTTTAGTCTATTAAGTATAACCCAACCAAAATTGAAGGTTTCCAATTCAGAAAACTTGAATTGGAAATTCCAACCCTTTTGGTTTTCAAGCAAAAACCGAAGCTCTCTACCACCATTATCCAACCCAACAATTCTCACCAATTCTTGCCATCAATCGGCCGAAAAGAAGAGCATCACCCACTCCCCACCTTGGCCCACAGAACGAAGGGAGAGAGAGACAGCAGGGGAACCCACCGAGCTCTCGGCTTTACTCTCTCACTCGGACGCTCACTGTTCATGTAGTGCACACATGCACACAAGGCCTAAACCTAACTCACATTTAGCTAAGCTTTTGGAAAAGACAAAGGAGATTGCACAACAACTCGACCAAATATAGCCGAGATGAAAATAGGGTGCTTACCTGTCTTTTGGTCAGGTTCGCTTCGGGAAAACAGCACCAGCAGCTCGCCGGAGAAGATGAGTTGCGCCAATGGTCTCTCACCGTCGTTCGCGATCGAGTTGCAGAACCGGGGGAAGGGTACTCGGGCTCTCCCTCGCGCGGGTGAGAAATCAAACAAATTGAACGGCTTCTTAGAAGTCGTTCAGTTTTATTTTAATTTAAATAAAAAAAACTTATTTAAATTAATAAATCAAAATCACCAAAAGGCTATTGCGTGTTTTCGTCCTCCGTATTTTCATTTCTTCGAACCTCCGATAGTTCACGTCCTTTCGATTTAAAAATTTGGAAAATTAAATCTAAAATTCAAAATTTTTTGAGTTATTCCATCCCCCCCCCCCACCTTATAAGAATTTTGTCCTCAAAATTTACGTACCGAATAAGTCAGGATACTGGCGCTCCATGTCCTCATGCCGCTCCCAAGTAGTCTCCTCCACTCCATGATTGTGCCACAACACCTTGACCAAAGGAATCTCCTTGTTGCGCAACACCTTCATAGCTGACTCTAGGATCTTCACTGGTTTCTCCTCATAAGTTAACGTCGGCTGGATCTCAATATCCTGCTATGGCACTACCTGAGAAGGATCACGCATACACTTACTCAGCATCGAGACATGAAAGACATCGTGAATGGAATCCATCGACGAGGGCAACTGAAGCTGGTACGCAGTCTTCCCAATCCTCTTGACAATCAGAAACAGCTCCACAAATCGAGGGTTGACCTTCCCTTGCTTTCCAAACCTGACTATCCTTTTGAACGGAGAGATCTTCAGTAATACCTCCTCACCTACGCTGAACTCCAGCTCTCGCCGCCTCCGATCAGTATAACGCTTTTGTCGACTTTAAGCTGCTTCAATCCTCTTTCGTATCACGGCAACCTTGTCGACCGTCTACTGTAAAATTTCAGGACCTATCAATCGGGCATCTCTAACCTCGTCCCAATATAACGGTGATCTGCACTTCCTCCCGTAGAGAGCCTCATACGTTGTCATACCAATGGTGGGCTGGTAGCTGTTATTATACGAGAACTCGACCAACAGTAAGAACTTGCTCCAAGCCCCCTGAAACTCCAATACACAGGCTCGGAGCATATTCTCCAAAATCTATATGGTCCGCTCTGATTGCCCGTCGGTCTAAGCGTGAAAGGTCGTACTAAAATCTAATCTGGTACCCATGGCCTTATGCAGACTTCTCTAAAACTTGAACATGCACCAGGGGTCCCGGTCCAACACAATCGACACTGAAATTCCATGAAGCCTGACTATCTCCTGAATATATAACTTGGCAAACTGATCCATGGCATAAGTCATCCTAACAGGCAAGAAGTGAGATAACTTCGTCAATCTATCCACAATCACCCAGATCGCATCGTGGCCCTTGGTAGTCCTTGGCAATCCAACCATAAAATCCATAGTGATACGCTGCCATTTCCACTCCGCTATGGGCAGTGGTTGGAGCATACCTGATGGTCACTGATGCTCCGCCTTTACCTGCTGGCAGACTACACAGGTCTCACTGCTCGCTTCATATTAGGCCACCAGTAATGCTGCTTCAGATCCCTGTACATCTTGGTGTTCCCAGGATGCACAGAGAAAGAAGATGAATGGGCCTTTGATAGGATGTCCCTCCTCAGCTCCTCAACCTTCGGGACATACCACCTATCCCGAAATTTCAGAATTCCGTCCTCTGAATAACTGAGCTCAGAACTAGGATTGGCCTCCATACTCGCCTTCAGCTCGCTACACTTTGAGTCAGTCTCCTGGGCCTATCTAATCCTGTCTTGAATAGTCGGCCTCAACGACAAGGCCGAAAGAGTGGCTGCTAAGTCAGAAACTACCTCCAGGCTCAAACTCTGCATCTTTGTCATCAACTCAACAGGCGCTGTTGAAGTCATGGCAGAAGTCGAACCTGCCACTCGGCGCAAGGCGTTTGCCACCACATTCGCCTTTGCCGGGTGGTACTTGATCTCCACATCGTAATCCTTGACTAGTTCGAGTCATCTCTTTTGTCTCAAGTTCAGCTCCTTCTGCGTGAAAATGTACCTCAATCTTTGGTGATCTGAGAAAATCTCGCGCTGCTGCCCATATAGATAATGCCTCCAAATCTTGAGTGCAAATATAACTGCTGCCAGCTCCAAATTGTGAGTGAGATAATTCTGCTCATAAGTCTTCAACTGCCTAGAGGCATGGGCAATGACTCTCCCACTCAGCATCAAAACACACCCCAAACAAATCCTAGAGGCGTCACAACAAATGCAGAACTTCAACCTTTCCACGGGCAGCGTCAGTATAGGAGCCACAGTCAATTTCTGCTTCAATGTCTGAAACCTGTCCTCACACTTGTTAGTCTATTCATACTTTACATTCTTTAGCGCCAGCCAGGTCAAAGAAGCTGAAATCTTGGAGAACCCCTCAATGAATCTGCGATAGTATCCAGACAGCCCTAGAAAACTGCGTATCTCACTAGCACTGATTGGTCGCGGCCACTCCTTCACAGCCTGAACCTTCATTGGATCAACTGAAATGCCCTCAAAGGAGATAACATGCCCCAAGAAGTGGATTCTGTCCAGCCAAAACTCGCACTTAGAGAATTTAGCATACAATCGATGCTGGCTCAATATAGTCAGTACTATCATCAAGTGCTCTTTGTGCTCCTCCTTACTCCGCGAGTAAATTAGGATGTCGTCGATGAATACTATCACGAATCTATCCAAGTGCTCCTTGACTACTCGGTTCATCAGATTCATGAAAGCTGCCGGGGCATTGGTTAGCCTGAATGACATCACCAAAAATTTGTAGTGTCCATACCTCGTACGGAAGGCAGTCTTCGGGATGTCTTCCTCTCTAACCTTCAACTGGTAGTAGCCGAACCTCAAATCAATCTTAGAGAACACTCACGCACCCTGTAACTGGTCAAACAAATCATCTATCCTTGGTAGCGGGTACCTATTCTTCACGGTCAACTTATTTAGCTCCCGGTAATCCCCACACATACGTAGGGACCCATCCTTCTTCATGTCGAGTATGATTAGGTCTGCATATAGCTGCCTTCCTCCCACAGTCACCACATTCCCCCGAACCACCTGATTAGAATACAACCGCTCTCCTGACAGCAGTAGTACATTGTAAAACCATCCAGAGGAATTAGGCTCCAGGTTCGCCTAGACTATGAAGGTGGTAGACACAAACGAGTGCGTAGCACTCGTATCAACAAGTGTATAAGTAGTCATGCCTGATATAAGGATTCTACTTGAAATGACTGATGGCTGGGCATCATGATCTGGCTTAAAAAGGGCAAAGACTCTCGGTGTAACTCTCGCTGACATCTTGCTCATAGCTGGGCATCTGTTGGCAAAATGTCCCACCTCATTACAGTTGAAGCAACGGTTTTGACGTGGCTTCTTGCACTCTCTAGACATGTGGCCCATCTCGGCACAGTTGAAGCATCGCCTTGAGCCCACCCTGTACTCACCAAGGTGACTCCTCTAACACTTAGAGCACACTTGATACTGCGCTGACCCATGTGGCCTCTTGTTGCTCCCTTAGCTGCTAGAACTTTCACTAGCCCTCTTCCGGCCTTCTACAGGGACGCCCCCTCCCCACTTGACTGCGGCAGTAACTCCCTGAACGATCTCTGAGGCTGCTCCTTAGGTACTTCTCTATAACTAGGAAGCTTCGCCCGAGCCACCTCAATATCCAAGGCCTTCGCTACCACCTCCTCGTATGGCATGCCTTGAGTCCCCGCAATGCGCATGCCCATATAAATATCTAGCTTCAGGCCCTGCACAACTTGGTGTACCTTATTCTCATCGAGGCTCACCAAATGCCCCTCAAACCGCGATAAGGCCTCGAACTGTCAGACATACTCAGCTACGGTGCCTGTCTGCCTCTGCTGCGCAAGCTCCACCATCTTCTGTGTCCTGATAGAGTGGCTGAAATACTTACCAAAGAACACTGTCTTGAATTCCTCCCAGGATATGGCCCCCACATCTCTCGTAGTCACTAGTGTATCACACCAATGCCTAGCATTCTTGGCCAGATAGAATGCCGCACTAGACACCTTGTCTTGCTCCTCCACCTTAGCACAACTCATCATCCTCTCTATGCTCGGTATCCACTCCTCAGCACTGAGAAGATCTGGAAATGACCCGTCAAAAGTCGGGGGCCTAAGCTTGTACAGTCTATCACTACCTCTGTTCGACGAACCCTGGGCACTAGACTGGCCCTGGTCGTCTCTGCTTATAAATCTTTCCAGCTGCTGAGACTGGCGGTGGACTAACTCGGTAAGTGCCAGACAGTATCATCCATGTCGCCCACAGCTCTATGCGTCTCCCGTCGTGGTTGACCTCTTCCTCTAGCCTCTCTAGACATTTTCTACCTTTAAAATATACAAAACTCACATTAGTCTTAACAATAAAATTAAATCTAAACACTTACAGTTGGTGGAGTGCTCCCGTGCAGCGGCTAGCGGTGTTAGGTAATCCTCTGAACGACGTCGACCGCGTGGCTCTTATACCATAAAACTGTCACACCCCGAGAACACACACGGTTCTCGGTACAATCACTACTATTATACACTATGACATTCAAAAGCTCGACGTGAACTCGCTCAATTTAATACCACTTTTATTTTTAAAATTATATTCAAAAGAACATTTGTGAGCATAAAATTTTTTTTGACTTGATTCGAGAAGGACTCATGTCCCAAAGAAGGAACACGTAAATCCTCAATATAAAACACGCAGCAGAAAAGGACAATTTAAAAGAGTAATTCCAGGAAGGAGTCCAACATACGCCCCGGATGCCTCTTGGATCCGGCGTTGTGCGCCCACTGCACCTCGCGTGCACCATAGCAGCAGCAGCGCCGCGCACCCTGGACGGCACTACGCGTGCCACCACTTGACTTCGGAGCGCCCACATCTCCACTTCGGCGCTGTACGCACGCCCTCCCGGTGCTGTGCGCCACCGCGTCACACGCAAGCCCGCAGCGCCGCGTGCCTCACGCACCTTGCCTCTGCGCTGCGCGTCCGTGCGCACGTCCTTGCCTGACACTGTGTGACCAGAGCACTTGCAGGGCAGGATGCCCCGCGCACCTGCGGTCAGTTCACTAAAAATTTCAAAAGTATCCATCCAATTTTATCCACAAAATCACCAAAGGAAAAACAGAGTGGAAGAAATAAATCTAACGACTATTGATGAAGAAAATATATAGTATAGAGCAACACAATACTCAAACATATAGTGTATACACGTGCCCTCAAAACTATCCAAACAACAGGGTAGATCCACCTTTATACACTATACATCATGAAAAAAAAACCATGTACACCTCACCCAAAACTCACCACCTCCACGGGTCAGATCGCCCTAACAGTCCGCCCTTCGGTGTCTCGGTCGCACGCTGCTAACTCTCCTACGTCTCAGAACTAGGCTCTCGGCGTTCACCAACGACAATGTCTACACCTACACCATAGAACACACATCATAAGCCTAATGCTCAGTAAGTAGTGCGATATGAAAGCAAAAGCCGATAATGCAATTCTATCAGATGCAGTCTCTACACTCACACTCATGTTGTCACAATCGGTGACGCGTAGTACAGCCGTGCCAGAGCGAGGGTTAACCTCAGGCCACACTACACCCTAACACATTGCCACTGTCCCAGACTCCACAGCAACGACGCCCACAAGCCACATATCCGCGCTACTTCACAGCAACCACACCATGGTGAGGGTGAACCTCGTGCTTCGCTACACCCTGATGCGTCGCCACAGTCTCGGACTCCCTAACAATGAGGCCACAGTTGCCACACACACATTTCTTGACAGCCCAGCCGGCCTACTTCCTGAGCAAAATCAGCGACTGGTGAGGCACCGACCCACTCCCCGAGCAGGATCCGCGGCGCCACTACCCATCATCCTCACCGTCAACACATACACGCCACGTAACGGCCCAACCGGCCCACTCCCCAAGCAGAATTTGCAGTTGGTTAAGCACCGGCCCACTCCCCGAGCAAGATCCGTGGTACCACCGCCACGTGTCTCACCACCGTCTACTCATAATATGCTCAAAACTATTTTCGTTCTCTTTTTAAAACATGATGCATGTCAAACAATACGCACACACATTATAATCAAACAACATAAATCCTAAAGTTCCACGGTGTAGGCTCACCTGGGCAAAACACATGCATGCACTACTTACTTGGCATCCTAAACCTTTCCCAGTGCACGTTTTCACCAAAAATCTGGTTCAACCTAAACATAAACAATCACTCATCAATCTTTGCATCAAAATTCACTAAATCTGCTAAAAATCACTTCTCTCAACTAAATCCATGAAATTCAAACTAAAATGGGTTACTAATTCGGTTCAGCCGAAAATTGGCCTAAACTTCGGACGCGCATAACTTTTACGTCCGTTATCGGAATCTAACAATTCAAAAGACTAAACGCTCGTTTAGGAATCTAGTTTAACCTACTAAAACAGATTTTAAAACAATAAGCAACAGCTACGTGAAAAACACCTAAAACCGAATCTCCCCTTCACCCAAACATTTCACATCTTCTGTTCTTCAACAAAATTCACTCAAAACTCAACTTACGTGCTAAAATCATCAACACTAACATCACATGTTAGAATTTTTACCAAAAACGCTTACTAACCCAACTCGGCTCAAAACTCGGCTTAAGCTTCCGATGCGCATAACTTTTGTGTCGGTTATTAGAATCAAACAATTCTAGTGGCCAAACCTTCCTCTAATCACCTAATTTAATCCACTAAAATAGAATTTAAAATGAATAACCGAAGCTAGGCCGAAATCCCCAAAAACAGAACCTGTTTTTACACAAAAAAAATTTGAATTTCAACTGCAACCCCATTTCCACCAATTTCTCCACCAATTTATCACATTCTAGTCTATTAAGAATAGCCTAACCAAAATTGAAGATTTCCAATTCAAAAAACTTGAATTGGAAATTCCAACCCCTCGATTTTCAAGCAAAAACCGAAGCTCTCCACAATATTCTCCAACCAAACAATTCTCACCAATTTCCTCCATCAATCGGCCAAAAAGGAGAGCATCACGCACTCCCCACCTCGGCCCACAGAACGGAGAGAGAGAGAGAGAGAGTAGGGGAACCCACCGAGCTCTCGGCTTTACTCTCTCACTCGGACGCTCACTGTCCATGTAGTGCACACATGCACACATGGCCAAAACCTAACTCACATTTTGCTAAGCTTTTGAAAAAGACAAAGGGGATTGCACAACAACTCGACCAAACAGAGCCGAGAAGAAAACAGGGTGCTTACCGGTCTTTTGGTCGGGTTCGCTTCAGGAAAACAGCACCAGCAGCTCGCCGGAGAAGATGAGTTGCGCCAATGGTCTCTCACAGTCGCTCGCGATCGATAGTTCACCAAAAAGCCCTTGCGTGTTTTCGTCCTCCGTATTTTTGTTTCTCCGAACCTCCAATAGTTCACGTCTTTTCAATTTAAAAATTTTAAAAATTAAATCTAAAATTCAAAATTTTTTGGGTTATTACAGAGAGGGTTTTCGCGTGGGGGAAGAAGGCTTTGGGGGGAGGGTTTTATTATTATTATTATTTATTTAATTATATTAATCCTAATCATGTTTTCGCCATCAACTTTTAATCGTCTAACCAAACGGTTATTCGCTCCCCTTCTAGTTAGATTCTTATAAATTTCTCTTGCTCATTAGCCTCAAAATAATCTTTTACTTAACAGTATAAATTTTCTGCTCTCGATTCTGACTAAAACTCTACCGTTTACCAATATGTATATCCAAAAATCATTTTAACGAAAATTTTGGGTGTTACAAAATTTGTCCTCAAAATTTGCTAGTTGAACAATTTCAGATATCGGCTCATCATGTCCTGTTGCCTTTCCCAAGTTGACTCTTTCACGTTGTGATTGCGCCACAAGACCTTTACTAGTGGAATCTTCTTGTTGCGTAATACTTTCACTACATAATCTAGAATCTCCACTGGTTTCTCCTCATACGTCAAAGTACGTTGAATCTCTATATTCTGTTGCTCCACAACATGAGAAGGATCTAGCATACATTTCTTTAACATGGACACGTGAAATACATTATGAATTCCTTCCATCGAGGCTAGTAAGCTGTCTTTTTTACTCTCTTTGTAATAGTAAATGGTCCAATGTACCTAAAATTCAACTTGCCTCTTTTCCTAAATCTTACAACTCCTTTGAATGACAAAACTTTAAGGAAAACTTCATCATTTTCATTGAATTCTAGTTCCCTTCTTCAACCAGCATAACTCTTTTGCCGGCTTTGAGCTGTTAAGATCTGTTGTCTAATAAATGCAACATTTTCTGCTATCTGCTGCCAAATATCCAGACCAACCAATCTTGCTTCGCCGACTTTGTCCCAATATAGCAGAGATTTGCACTTTCTTCCATTGAGAGCCTCATAAGAAGTCATACCTATTTTAGCATGATAGCTGTGACACCCCGAGAAAACCCCGCGTTCTTGGTGCGCTACAGTGCATCTACACACTACACACACTAACACTTGACATAACTCACTCAATTAAATACTCCTTTCATTTTCAAATCATTTTCAAAAGAACATTTGTGAGTATGACAATTTTTTGACTCGATTCGTAAACAATTCCCATCCCGAAGAGGGAACATGAAATCCTAAACGTAAAAACTACGCAGCGGAAAAGAAAACTATTTAAAATAGTTTAAGATAAAACGGTAAGACTTGAAATCCTAGGAAGAATCCAACGCACCCCTCGAACTACACAATCTGGTACCGCACACTCACGTCTCCACTTCGACGCCCAGGGCACACTCTCGCAGTGCCGCACGTGCCAACTCCACGTCACTGTGTCTCGCGCACGCTCACAGCGCCGCGTGCCCCACGCATCCTGCCACTGTACAGCACGTCCGCACGCACGCCTTCACCTGGCGCCGCACGACCCGTGGGCACCCGCAGGGCCGCGTGCCTTACGCACCTGCGATCACGCCGCACTCCCATGCTCATCTACCCTTCTCTAGCATTCACTGTTCACACCTCAACCCATTCCATATCCCCTCGACTCCCAACTTCTCTCCCGAAATTTCAGCAGAGTAACGGCTAAAAACTGACTATCTCAAAATTTAAACCCTGCACACAATTCATCATAATCCAACAATATTTATCTATCAACCATCCAGAGAAAACGACCATAACAAAATTAGAGTTTAAAGACAACGAAAACCCATCAAATACAAATGAAGAAAGTCCCTAGTATAGAGTGATATCATACTCTAACATATAATAATACGTACGTGTCCCCAAAACACTACAACCCCTCTATACAATCTCAAAAAAAATCAACGTCTATACAACTCCGTTGTCTACACAAATACCTGATATAAAATAATAAATCCACTATCATCTACCACCACCACGGGTCGGGTCGCCTTAACAAAATCCGCCATCCGGTGCCTCGGGCGCACGCCGCCAACCATCCTCCGCCTCTGGACTAGGCTCTTGAGGCTCACCAGCAGTATCGTCAGCACCTACACCACAGAACACACAACATAAGTCTAACGCTCAGTAAGTAATGCGATATGAAAGTAAAAGCCGACAATGCGATCCTATCACATGCAGTCTCTGCACTCACACTCATGTTGTCACATCTGTGACTCGTAGTGCAGCCATACCAGGGTAAGGAGGAACCTCACGCCACCCTACACCCTGACACGTCGCCACTGTCCCGGACTCCCCAGCAACAAGGCCCACAAGCTACACACACGCATCACCACACGGCAACCACATCAGGATAAAGGTGTACCTCGCGCCACTCTACACCCTGACACGTCGCCCCCGTCACAGCCTCCCCAGCACGGGGCCACAGTTGCCCCACACACACATTTTCGGGACAGCCCAGCCGGCCCACCCCTCGAGTAGGATCCGCGACTGGTGTTGCACCGGCCCACACACTAGTAGCATCCGTGGTACCACTGCCCATATCCTCACCGTCAATACATTCACGCCGCATGACGTCCCAGTCGGCCCACCCCTCGAGTGGAATCAGCGACTGGTGAAGCACCGGCCTGCACACTAGCGGAATCTGCGGTACCACCACCACACGTCTCACCACATACTCAAAACATGCTCAAAACCATTTTCGTTCACATTTTTAAAATATGATGCATGTCAAACAATACGCACGCATACCACAATCAATCACATAAACCCTAAAGTTCTACAGTGTAGGCCTACTTGGGCAAAACACATGCATGCACTACTTACCTGGCGTCCTAAGCTTGCTCGATGCACAGCTTCGCAAAAAAGTGTCTCAACCTAAAACACAACCAATCTCTCATCAATATTTATCTCAAAATTCACCAAATAGCTAAAAATAACCTTCGTTGACTACACTTTATGAAATTTCAACTGAAACGGGTCATCGGTTTGGTCCGGCCTAAAACTAGCCTAAAGTTCGGACGCGCATAACTTTTGTATCCGTCAACGGAATCGAACGATTCAAGTGGCTGAACGTCCCCTTGGAAACCTAGTTTAATATACTAAGATGAATTTTAAAATGGTAAGCCGCAGACAGACGAAAAATGCTAAAAACCAAATCTGTCACTTTTATCAAATTTCACATTTTCACTTCTCTTCAACCAAAACTCACTCGAAACTAGTTATACGCATCAAAAATGGCTATGTTACTCTCACACGTCGAATTTCTATGAAAGACGCTCGCTAATTTGACTTGGACCAAAATCCGACATAAACTTCCGACGCGCATAACTTTTGCGTCGGATATCTGAATCGAACGATTCCAGCGGCCATACGTTCCTCTAACAACCTATTTTTAACCCACAAAACAGAATTTAAAAGAATTAACCGAACATAGGTAGAAACGGCCAAAGACAGAAGCTGGCCCAAAACAAAAACGTCCGATTCTTGATTTAAATTCGAATTTCACAACTCCTATAAGCAATTAGTCGCATCCCATGTATACATTCCGGCCAAGCTTGCTGGAATTGAAAGGAGGCCGAGCACCAAGCTTGGCCAACAACAGGGAAACCGACAAGGCACGCCTTCGGTTTCCCCCTTCAAATTCCCGGCACTCCCTACTCAACACTTCGGCCAAAATCACCGAAAATGGAGGGAGGCCGAACCTTACTCTCGGCCAAACCAGACAGTAGCAGAGGGAAGGGAAGGAAGACTTATCGAGCAAATGTACGTTCTGCACCCAACGGAAAAGAGGGACTCCAGTAAGGCGCCCAAATCGTCGGTGGCAGAATTGGTCGAAAGCCCGCCCTTTGAGGTCGTCAGCCAAAACACTCGGCTCTCAATTTGGGAACCTGAGATGCTGAAACCGAACGGCTTCGGTTCGTCGAGACAGCAGCACATGCTCGCAACTCGCACTTCGCACCCACGCTCGTCGGCCGTCGATCGCAGTTCCGACTTTGGCACACGATCGCCTTAGCTCCTCGGTCGCCTTCTCTCGGCACTCGGGTGCTCTGCAGAAATAAGCCGAATGACTTCTTCCTGAAGCCATTAGGGTGTTTTCATTTTTCATTTTTTTTTAAACAAATAATAATTTACCTAAACGCCCTCACGTGTTTTAATCTTCCGTAATTTCATAAATTTCTCGACCTCCCGACTTTAAATTTTGAACACCATCGCAAAAATAGGCTCCGAGTCCTAAAAATTTAAATTTCCCGTTGAAATATTTTTCAAAACCCCGACTGAGATTAAATTTAAAAATTTTGGAGATAAAAATTAAAATTCGAAATTTCTGGGTTATTACATCCCCCCCACCTTATAAGAATTGTCCCCAAAATTTACTTACCGAATAAGTCGGGATACTGCCGCTCCATGTCATCACGCCTCTCTCAAGTTGTCTCCTTTACACCATGGTTGCACCACATTTCCTTGACCAGCAGAATCTCCTTGTTGCGCAGCACCTTCACAGCTGATCCTAAGATCCTCACTGGCTTCTCCTCATAGGACAACGTCGGCTGGATCTCTATATCCTGTTGTGGCACCACCTGAGAGGGGTCGTGCATACACTTCCTCAGCATCGAGACATGAAAAACATCATGGATGGCATCCATCGACGCAAGCAACTGAAGCTGGTATGCAATTCTCCCAATCCGCTTCACAATCGGGAACGGTCGCACAATCCGAGGGTTGAGCTTCTCCCGCTTTTTGAACCTTACCACTCCCTTGAACAGCGAGACCTTCAGAAAAACCTCGTCGCCCTCATTAAACTCTAACTCCCGGCAATTCTGATCAGCGTAACTCTTCTGTCGACTCTGAGCCGCTTCAATCCTTTTCCGTATCACAGAAATCTTGTCGACAGTCTTCTGTAAAATCTCAGGACCTATCAATCGGGCCTCCCCAACCTCATCCCAATATAACGGCAACCTGCACTTCCTCCCATAGAGGGCCTTGTATGGCACCATACCAATGGTGGACTGAAAGCTGTTATTATACGAGAACTCCACTAGCGGTAAGAACTTTCTCCAAGTCGCCTGAAACTCCAACACACAAGCCCTGAGCATGTGTTCCAGAATCTGTATAGTCCGCTCCGACTGCCCATCGATCTGAGGATGAAAGGCCGTATTGAAATCTAATCTTATGCCCATAGCCTTATGCAGACTTCTCCAAAACTTAGACGTGAACCTGGGGTCTCGGTCTGAAACAATCGACACCGGAATCCCATGAAGTCTGACTATCTCCTGAATATACAACTGGGCAAACTGATCCATCGTATAAGTCATCCTCACAGGCAAAAAGTGAGACGACTTCGTCAACCTGTCCACAATCACCCAGATCGCGTCATGGCCCTTGGCAGTCCTCGGTAGTCCCACCACAAAATCTATGGTGATTCGCTCCCACTTCCACTCCGGTATAGGCAATGGTTGGAGCATCCCCGACGGTCGCTGATGCTCCGCTTTCACCTGCTGACAGACTACGCAGGCCTCAACATACTCAGCCATTGCTCGTTTCATGTTAGGCCACCAATAGTGCTGCTTCAAATCCCTGTATATCTTATTGCTTCCCGGATGCACAGAGAAAGAAGATGAATGGACCTCTGATAATATATCCCTCCTCAGCTCCTCATCCCTCGTGACGTACCACCTATCCCCGAAATTTCAGAATCCCGTCCTCAGAATAACTGAACTCAGAATCAGGCCTGACCCCCATACTCGCCTTCAGCTCGCTACACTCCGAATCAATCTCCTAAGTCTGCCTGATCCTATCCCGAATAGTCGGCCTCAATGACAAGACAGAAAGAGTGGCTGCCAAATCAGAAACTACCTCCAGACCAAAACTCTGCATCTCTGTCACTAACTCAACAGGCAGTATCGTAGTCATGGCAGAAGTCGAAGCTGTCACCCTACTCAATGCATCCGCCACCACGTTCGCCTTCCCCGGGTGATATCTGGTCTCCAAATCGTAGTCCTTGACCAGCTCGAGCCATCTTCTCTGTCTCAAATTCAGCTCTTTCTGCGTGAAAATGTACCTCAAGCTCTGATGGTCTGAGTAAATCTCGCACTGCTGCCAATAAAGATAATGCCTCCAAATCTTGAGTGCAAACACAACAGCCGCCAGCTCCAAATCGTGAGTGAGATAGTTCTGCTCGTAAGCCTTCAACTGCCTAGAAGCATAGGCAATAACTCTCCTACTCTGCATCAAAACACACCCCAAACCGATCCTGGAGGCATCACAATAAATGCAGAACTTCTCTCCTTCCACGGGCAGTGTCAGCACAAGCGCCGTACTCAACCTCCACTTCAATGTCTGGAAGCTGTCCTCACACTTGTCGGTCCATTCATACTTTGCATTCTTCCTAGTCAGCCGGGTCAAGGGGGTCGAGATCTTAGAAAACCCCTCAATGAATCTCCGATAATATCAAGCCAACCCCAGAAAACTGCGTATCTCGCTAGCACTGGTCGGCCGCGGCCACTCCTTTACAGCCTGAACTTTCCCCTGATCAACTGAAATACCCTCAAAGGAGATCACGTGCCCCAAGAAGTTAATCCTGTCCAACCAAAACTCACACTTCGAGAACTTAGCATACAGCTGATGCTGGCTCAAAATAGTAAATACAATCCTCAGGTGCTCCCTGTGCGCCTCCTCACTCTGCGAGTAGATCAGAATGTCGTCGATAAACATGATTACAAACTTGTCCAGGTACTTCCTGAACACCCGGTGCATCAGATCCATGAATGCTGCAGGGGCATTGGTCAACCCGAAAGACATAACCAGGAACTCGAAATGCCCGTACCTCGTCCTGAAGGCCGTCTTCGGTACATCCCTCTCCTTCACCTTTAACTGATGATAGCCGGACCTCAGGTCGATCTTAGAAAACACTCGGGCACCCTGCAGCTGATCAAACAAATCGTCAATCCTTGGCAATGGATACTTAAGTATCTTCACCGTCAACTTATTCAGCTCCTGGTAGTCAATACACATACGTAAGGATCCGTCCTTCTTCTTGACGAATAGAACTGGCGCTCCCTAGGGTGAAAAACTAGGGCGTATAAATCCTTTATCTGTCAGCTCCTCCAACTGAGCCTTCAATCTCCCTATCAGGGGGCAACCCCTACAATTCATCACGGAACACCTCCAGGAACTCCTGCATAACAAGAATATCCTGTATCCGAGCATCGCCCAGTAACTGCGCATCCCTAACACTTGCCAAAAATCCCTCGCAACCCATGCCTAATAGCGGTGGAGTCTGACGAGAAAAGATAGCAGAAATCCTGACAAGACCTTTACCTGCTGTAAATGTGTAGCTTTCCCCACTCGGGGGCCGGAAATGAACCTCTCTGGTCCTGCAGTTAATCTCCGCATGATGTCTGAACAGCCAGTCCAATCTCAAGATCACCTCATAACCGCTCATATGGAGAATGACTAGCTCGGCATATAACTGCTTGCTCCCCACTGTCACAACATTGCCCCGCAGCACCTGTTCTGAATACAAATGCTCTCCAGTGGCAAGGTGACATCATAATGTCGCTCGGCGAAACTGAACTCCAAGTTGGCCTTCACCACAAAGCCCGTAGACACAAACTAGTGTGTAGCGCCCGTATCAATCAAAGTATAAGCTGCCACACCAGAAACAAAAATGTTACCTGCTATCACTGATGGCTGGACAGCATCATCTAGCTCAAACAGGGCAAAGACCCGCGGTGTAACTCTGGCTGACGACCTTCTCGCCACTGGGCATCTGCTGGCAAAGTGTCCAACCTCATTGCAGTTGAAGCAGCGGTTCTGACGCGGCTTCTGGCACTCTCTAGAAATGTGGCCCACCTTGCCACAATTATAACACCTCATTGGGCCCGTCCTGCACTAGGCCGGGTGGCTCCTCTGACTTTTCGGGCACACTGTAAACTGTCCCGACCCCTGCGGCCTCTTAGTGCTCCCCTGGCTGCTAGAACTGTCACTAGGCCTCTTTAGGCCTTTCTGCACGGACACCTCCCCGCTGGCTTGTGGCAGCGACTCTCTGAATGATCTCCAAGTCTGCTCTCTGGGTACCTCCTGATAACTAGGAAGTTTCGCCCGAGCCTCCTCAATGTCAAGGGCCTTCGCTACCACCTCCTCGTACGGCATGCCTCGGGTCCCCGGAATCCGCATGCCCATATAAATATCTGGCTTCAGGTCCTGCACAAACTGATGTACCTTATTCTCATCGAGGCTCGCCAAATGTCCTGTAAACCGCGACAAGGCCTCGAACTGCCGTACATACTCGACCACAGTGCCGGTCTGCTTCAACTGTGCAAACTCCACCATCTTCTATGTCTTGACTGAATGACTGAAAAAATTGCCGAAAAACACCGACTTGAACTCCTCCCAGCTCATGGTCTCCACATCTCTCGTGGTCACCACAGTATCCCACCAATGGCTCGCATCCTTCGCAAGATAGAATGCCGCACTAGAAACTCTGTCATGCTCCTCTACTCTGGCAAAACTCATCATCCTCTTTATACTCCGTATCCACTCCTCAGCACTGAGAGGATCCGGAGATGATCTGTCAAAGGTCGGGGGTCTAAGCCTGTGCAGCCTGTCACCCTCTCTGTCGGACGAATCCTGGGCGCTAGAGTGACTCTGGTCGTCCCTGCTCATAAACCTCTCCAACTGCTGAGACTGACGGTGGACCAACTCGGTAAGCTGCTGGACGGTATCATCCATGTCGCCCACAGCTCTAGGAGGCGCCTCTCGTCGTGGCCGCCATCTACCTCTACCTCTCGCCTCTCTTGACATCTTCTACCTTTAACATAATTATAAACCTCACATTAGTATTACAATAAATTCAAATCTAAAAACTTACAGTTGGTGGAGTGCTCCTGTGCAGCGGCTGGCGGTGTTAGGTAATCCTCTGAACGACGTCGGCCCCGTGGCTCTGATACCATAACTGTGACACCCCGAGAAAACCCCACGTTCCTGGTGCGCTACAGTGCATCTACACACTACACACACTAACACTTGACATAACTCACTCAATTTAATACTCCTTTCATTTTCAAAAGAACATTTGTGAGTATGAAAAATTTTCGACTCGATTGGTAAACAATTCGCGTCCCGAAGAGGGAACACGAAATCCTCAACATAAAAACTACGCAGCAGAAAAGAAAACCATGTAAAATAGTTTAAGATAAAACGGTAAGACTTGAAATCTTAAGAAAAATCCAACGCACCTCTCGAACTACACAATCCGGTTCCGCACACTCACGTCTCTACTTCGACACCCCGCGCGCACTCTCGCAGTGCCGCACATGCCAATTCCACGTCACTATGTCTCGCGCACGCTCACAGCGCCGCGTGCCCCACGCACCCTGCCATTGTACAGCACGTCCGCACGCGCCCTCACCCGGCGCTGGACGACCCGTGAGCACCCGCAGGACCGCGTGCCCCGCGCATCTGCGATCACGCCGCACTCCCACGCTCATCTACCCTTCTCTAGCATTCACTGTTCAGACCTCAACCCATTCCATATCCCCTCGACTCCCAACCTCTCTCCCAAAATTTCGGTAGAGTAACGGCTAAAAACTGACTATCACAAAATTTAAACTCTGCACACAATTCACCATAATCCAACAATATTTAACTATCAACCATACAGAGAAAACCACCATAACAAAATCAGAGTTTAAGTACAACGAAAACCCATCAAATACGAATGAAGAAAGTCCCTAGTATAGAGTAATATCATACTCTAACATATAACAATACGTACGTGTCCTCAAAACACTACAACCACTGCATACAATCTAAAAAAAAATCAACGACTATACAACTCCGCTGTCTACGCAAATACCCGACATAAAATAATAAATCCACTATCACCTACCACCACCACGGGTCGGGTTGCCGTAACAAAATCTGCCATCCGGTGCCTCGGGCGCACGCCGCCAACCATCCTACGCCTCTGGACTAGGCTCTCGAGGCTTACCAGCAGTATCGTCATCACCTACACCACAAAACTCACAACATAAGCCTAACGCTCAGTAAGTAATGCGATATGAAAGTAAAAGCCGACAATGCGATCCTATCACACGCAGTCTCTACACTCACACTCATGTTGTCACATCTGTGACGCGTAGTGCAGCCGCACAAGGGTAAGGAGGAACCTCATGCACCCTACACCCTGACACGTTGCCACCGTCCCGGACTCCCCAGCAACGAGGCCCACAAGTTACACATATGCATCACCACACGGCAACCACATCAGGGTACAGGTGTACCTCGCGCCACTCTACACCCTGACACGTCGCTCCCGTCCCAGCCTCCCTAGCACGGGGGCACAGTTGCCACGCACACACGTTTCGCGACAGCCCAGCCGGCCAACCCCTCGAGTAGGATCCGCGACTGGTGTTGCACCGGCCCACACACTAGTAGGATCCGCGGTACCACTGCCCATATCCTCACCATCAACACATTCACGCCGCATGACGGCCCAGCCGGCCCACCCCTCGAATGGAATCAGCGACTGGTGAAGCACTGGCCTGCACACTAGCGGGATCCGCGGTACCACCGTCACACATCTCACCACATGCTCAAAACTATTTTCGTTCACGTTTTTAAAATATGATGCATGTCTAACAATACGCACGCACACCACAATCAATCACATAAACCCTAAAGTTCTACAGTGTAGGCCCACTTGGGCAAAACACATGCATGCACTACTTACCTGGCGTCCTAAGCTCGCTCGATGCATAGCTTCGCCAAAAAGTGTCTTAACCTAAAACACAACCAATCTCTCATCAGTATTTATCTCAAAATTCACCAAATAGCTAAAAATAACCTTCCTTAACTACACTTATGAAATTTCAACTGAAACGGGTCATCGGTTTAGTCCGGTTGAAAACCAGCTTAAAATTCGGACGCGCATAACTTTTGCGTCCGTCAACGGAATCGAACGATTCAATTGGCTGAACGTCCCCTTGGAAACCTAGTTTAATATACTAAGATGGATTTTAAAACGGTAAGCCGCGGATAGACGAAAAATGCCAAAAATCGAATCTGCCACTTTTATCAAATTTCACATTTTCACTTCTCTTCAACCAAAACTCACTCGTAACTAGTTATACGCATCAAAAATGACTATGCTACTCTCACACGTCGAATTTCTATGAAAGATGCTCGCTAATTTGACTTGGATCAAAATCCGACATAAACTTCCGACGCGCATAACGTTTGCGTCGGATATCGGAATCTAACGATTCCAGCAGCCATATGTTCCTCTAACAACCTATTCTTAACCCACAAAACCGAATTTAAAAGAATTAACCGAACATAGGCCGAAACGGCCAAAGACAGAAGCTGCCCCAAAACAAAAACGTCTGATTCTTGATTTAAATTCGAATTTCACAACTCCTATAGACAATTAGTCACATCCCACTTATACATTCCGGCCAAGCTTGCAGGAATTGAAAGGAGGCCAAGCACCAAGGTCGGCCAACAACAGGGAAACCGACAGGGCTCGCCTTCGGTTTCCCCCTTCAAATTCCCGGCACTCCCTCCTCAACACTTCGGCCAAAATCACTGAAAATGGAGGGAGGCCGAACCTTACTCTCGGCCAAACTAGAAAGTAGCAGAGGGAAGGGGAGGGAGACTTACCGAGCAAATGTATGTTCTGCACCCAACAGAAAAGAGGGACTCCAGTAAGGCGCCCAAATCGTCGGTGGCAGAATTGGTCGGAAATCCGCCCTTCGCGGTCGTCGACCGAAGGACTCGGCTCTCACTTCGGAAACCTAAGCTGCTGAAACCGAACGGCTTCGGTTTGTCGAGACAGCAGCACCTGCTCGCAACTCGCACCTCGCACCCACGCTCATCAGCCGTCGATCGCAGCTCCGACTTCGGCACACAATCGCCTTAGCTCCTCGGTCGCCTTCTCTCGGCACTCGGGTGCTCTGCAGAAATCAGCCGCCTGGCTTCTTTCCGAAGCCATTCGGGTGTTTTCATTTTTTTTTAAACAAATAATAATTTACCTAAACGCCCTCACGTGTTTTAATCTTCCGTAATTTCGTAAATTTCTCGACCTCTCAACTTTAAATTCCGAACACCATTGCAAAAGTAGGCTCCGAGTCTTAAAAATTTAAATTTTCCGTTGAAATATTTCTCAAAACCCCGACCGAGATTAAATTTAAAAATTTTAGAGATAAAAATTAAAATTTGAAATTTTTGAGTTATTACAATAGCTGTTATTATACGAAAACTCCACCAACGGTGGATATTTGTTCCATGCACCCTAAAATTTCAGTATGCAAGCTCATAGCATATCCTCCAATATTTGAATAGTCCTTTCAAATTGTCTGTCCGTCTGAGGATGAAATATTGTACTGAAATTTAATTGCGTTCCCATAGCTTTTTGCAGACTCTTTCAAAACTTCGATGTAAATCTTGGATCCCTATCTGACACAATCGAAGTTGAAACTCCGGGTAAACGTACAATGTCATGAATAAATAGTTCTGTGAACTGATCCATGGTATATGTCATCTTTACTAGTAGAAAATGGGCTGATTTGGTCAACTGATTCATAATCACTCATATTCCATCATTAGCTTTTGCTGTCCTAGGAAGTCCAACAACAAAATCCATAGAGATCTACTTCCATTTCCACTCTGGAATTAGTAATGGTTGTAATTTTCCAGCGGGCCTCTGATGTTCTTCTTTGATTTGTTGACAAATAAGGCACGTCTTAATAAACTTTGCAATATTTCTTTTCATATTAGGCCACCAAAAGTGCATTTTCAAATCTCTGTACATTTTTGTGATCTCTGGATGCATAGAAAATGTAGAATAGTGGGCTTCAGATAAAATCTTCTTCCGAAATTCTTCATTATTCGGAACGTACCATCTATTTCGAAACTTTAGAGTTTTGTCTTCTAAATAGCTGAACTCCAAAGATTCATTGAAAACCATGCTCCGTTTGAACTCATTGCACTCGGAATCATCTTTATGAGCTTTCCTCATTTTCTCCAGAATAGTTGGCTGCAAAGATAAAACAGAAATCATTGCTGTTAAATCTAAAACTATCTCTACATCACAATTCTGGATTTCTATACTCAATGGTGATGGCATTGCTGATAACATAGCTGAAATAGATACTGATACCATACTCAACACATCTGCCACTGCATTTGCTAGAGTGGTATTTGATCTCGAAATCATAGTCTTTCACAAACTCCAACAACCGCTATTGTCTCATATTCAGCTCCTTTTAAGTAAAAATATATTTCAGACTTTTATGATATGAAAATATGTAACAACCCGAGAACCCACACGTTCTCGGTGCGCTACAGTACATCAACACACTATGACACACTAAAACTTGACATAACTCACTCATTTTAATAGTACTTTCGTTTTCAAATCATCTTCAAAAGAACATTTGTGAGTATAAAAAATTTTGGACCCGATTCGAAAACAATTCGCGCCCTGAAGAGGGAACACGAAATCCTCAATATAAAAATATGCTACGAAAAAAAAGAAAATAATTTAAAATAGTTTTAAAATAAACCGACAAGACTCGAAATCCTAGGAAGGAGTCTAACATACCCCTCGAACTACCCAAAATCGGTACCGCACACTCACGTCCCCACTTCGACACCCCGCGGTGCCCTGCGCGCGCCAACTCAACATCACCACGTCATGCGCACGCTCACGCTCACAGCGCCACATGCCCCACGCACTCTGCCGCTATACAGTACGTTCGCACGCACGCCTTCACCCGGCGCCGCAGTACTCATGAGCACCCGCAGGGCCGCGTGCCCCGCGCATCTGCGATCACGCCGCACTCCCACGCTCATCTACACTTCTCCAGCATTCACTATACACATCCCAACCTGTCTATATCCTCTTGATTCCCAACCTCTCTCCCGAAATTTCGACAGAGTAACACCTAAAAACTGGCAATCCCAAACATTTAAACCCTGCACACAGTTCACCAAACATCAACAGTATATATCTATCAACTATCCAGAGGGTCTCCACAACAAAATCAAAGTTTAAAGACAACAAAATTCATCATCTACAAATGAAGAAAATTCACAGTATAGAGCAATTTCAAGCTCCTACATGTAAAATATATGCGTACGTCGCCAAAATCACACTCACTCCATCTACACTTATACACTGACACATATACAACTCATCTCATCGACTGTACATCAACAGAAAAAAAATACCCGCAAATGAACCAGCCATCACCTACCATTCCCCACGGGTCGGGTCGCCCTAACAAAATCCACCATCTGGTGCTCGGTCGCACGCCGCCAACCATCCTATGCCTCTGGACTAGGCTCTCGAGGCTCAGCAGCAAGGTCGTCAGCACCTACACCATAGAACACACATCATAAGCCTAACGCTAAGTAAGTAATGCGATATGAAAGTAAAAGCTGACAATGCAATCCTATCACATGCAGTCTCTACACTCACACTCATGTTGTCACATCTGTGACGCGTAGTGTAACCGCACCAGGGTAAAGAGGAACCTAACGCCACCCTACACCTTGACACATCGCGACCGTCCCGGACTCCCCAGCAACGAGGCCCACAAGCTACACACACGCATCACCACACAGCAACCACATCAGGGTGAGGGTGTATCTCGCGCCACACTACATCCTGACACGTCGCCCCCGTCCCAGCCTCCCAAGCACAGGGCCACAGTTACCACGCACACACGTTTTTGCGACAGCCCAACCGACCCACTCCTCGAGCGGAATCCACGATTAGTGTTGCACTGGCCCACCCACTATAGGATCCGTGGTACCACTGCCCATCACCCTCATCGTCAATACATTCACGCCGCATGACGGCTCAGCTGGCCCACTGCTCGAGCGGAATCTGTGACTAGTGAAGCACCGGCCCGCACAATAGCCGGATCCGCGGTACCACCGCCACGTGTCTCACCACATACTCAAAACATGCTCAAAACTATTTCCGTTCACGTTTTTAAAATATGATGCATGTCAAACAATACGCACGCACACCATAATCAATCACATAAACCCTAAAGTTCTACAGTGTAGGCCCACTTGGGCAAAATACATGCATGCACTACTTACCTGGCGTCCCAAGCTCACTCTACGCACAGATCCGCCAAAGTGTGTGTCAACCTAAAATACAACCAATCACTCATCAATATTTATTTCAAAATTCACCAAATAATTTAAAATGGCATTCCTTAACTACCTTCATGAAATTCCAACTAAAACGAGTCACTGGTTTGGTTCGGCCAAAAACCAGCCTAAAGTTCGGACGCACATAACTTTTGCATCCTTTAAAGGAATCGAGTGATTCAAGTGGCTAAATAACCCCTTAGGAACCCAGTTTAACATACTAGAATGGATTTTAAAATGGTAAGCGACAGCTAGGTGGAAAAATCCAGAAACCGAATCTGTCCCTTTTTATTAAATTTCACATTTTTGTTTTTCTTCTACCAAAACTCATTCAATTTAGCTTTATGCACCAAAAAAAAAGCCATGCCACTATCACACGTCAAAATTTTATGAAAAACGCTCGCTAATTTTACTTGAACAAAAATCTGACATAAACTTCTGACGCGCATAACTTTTGCGTCGGATATTGAAATCGAACGATTGCAGCGTCCATACATTCCTCTAACCACATATTTTAACCTACTAAAACAGAATTTATAATGATTAATCGTAACTAGGCCGAAAAGGCCAAAAACAGAACCTGTTCTTTCTAAAAAAACATCTGTTTTTTATTTCCATTTAAGTTCCAAAAATTTCTATGTGCAGACAATAACATTCATATCAATTTAGCATAATCTGAACTAAAATCAGAAAAATTAGGGCTTGAACCCGAATTTCGACTAATCCCTTCCTCGGCCCTATCTCCTCCCCTCGGTCTTTCTCCCTCCCACCAAGCATCATCTCCAACATTGCGGCTAAATTCGTCGCAAAAAGGAAGGAAACGGAGCACTAAGCCGGCCAATACAGAAAATCGGAAACAAAGTTTACCTTCAGATTTTTGGAGCTCGGAGAATCAGGCCACGCTTGGAAATAGGTTTTCGCCGGACAGGTCTGTCTCACGGGCAAGGGTTTCTCCACGCAGGTCGCCGGTGATCGGTAGTTCGACTCGGTTTCTCACACGCCCTCGATCACCCTCTCGCTCGCGCCTCTCCTCTCGGGCATTCGAGTTGCAGAAATCACCGACGTGGAATGGCTTCTTTGCGAAGCCATTCCACTTAACAGATTAATTTTTTTTTTAAATTTATTTAATAAAATAAAAGATTACCAAATTGCCCTCACGCGTTTTTATCGTCCGTAACTTCGTTAAATTCTCATCCTTCAGACTTTAAATTTCGAGAACCATCACAAAAGTACACTCCGAGTCTTATAATTTAATATTCCCGTTGAAATATTTTTCAAAACTCTGATCGAGATTAAATTAAAAGTTTTGGAGATTTAATTTAAAAATCCCATCTTATAAGAATTTTGTCCCCAAAATTTACGTACCGAATAAGTTGGGATACTGCCGCTCCATATCATCACGGTGCTCCCAAGTAGTTTCCTCCACACCATGGTTGCGCCAGATCACCTTGACCAGCGGAATCTCCTTGTTGCGCAACACCTTCACAGCTGATCATAAGATCCTCACTGGCTTTTCCTCGTAGGACAGCGTCGGCTAGATCTCTATATCCTGTTGTGGCACTACCTGAGAGGGATCGCGCATACACTTCCTCAGAATCGAGACATGGAAAACATCATGGATGACATCCATCGATGCAGACAACTGAAGCTGGTACGCAGTTCTCCTAATCCGCTTGACAATCGGGAATGGTCCCACAAACCTAGGGTTGAGCTTCCCCCGCTTTCCGAACCTTACTACTCCCTTGAACGGCGAGACCTTCAGAAAAATCTCGTCGCCCTCATTAAACTCCAACTCCCGACGTTTCTGATCTGCATAACTCTTCTGTCGACTATGAGCTGCTTCAATCCTCTTCCGTATCACAGAAATCTTGTCGACAGTCTGCTGTAAAATCTCATGACCTATCAATTGAGCCTCCCCAACCTCATCCCAGTACAATGGCGACCTGCACTTCTTTCGGTAGAGGGCCTCGTACGGCGCCATACCAATGGAGGACTGGTAGCTGTTATTATACGAGAATTCCACTAGCGGTAAGAACTTGCTCCAAGTCGCCTGAAACTCTAACACACAGGCCCTGAGCATATCCTCCAGAATCTGTATACTGCTCGTCGGTTTGAGGATGAAAGGCCGTAATGAAATCTAACCTGGTGCCCATAGCCTTATCCAAACTCCTCCAAAACTTGGACGTGAACCTGGGGTCTCGGTCTGAAACAATTGACACCAGAATCCCATGAAGTCTGACTATCTCCTGATTATACAACTGGGTAAACTGATCCATGGTATAAGTCATCCTCACAGGCAAAAAGTGAGACGATTTCGTCAACCTGTCTACAATCACCAAGATAGGATCATGGCCCTTGGCAGTCCTCGGCAGTCCCACCACAAAATCCATAGTGATCCACTCCCACTTCCACTCCGGTATTGGCAATAGTTGGAGCATCCCGGACGGTCGTTGATGTTCCGCCTTCACCTGCTAACAGACTACGCAGGTCTCAACATACTTAGCCACTGCTCGTTTCATGTTAGGCCACCAATAGTGCTGCTTCAAATCTTTGTACATCTTAATGCTTCCCGGATGCACAGAGAAAGAAGATGAATGAGCCTCTGATAGTATATCCCTCCCCAGCTTCTCATCCTTCGGGACGTACCATCAATCTCAAAATTTCAGAATCCCGTCCTCTGAATAGCTGAACTCAGAATCAGGTCTGGCCTCCATACTCGCCTTCAGCTTGCTACACTCTGAGTCAGTCTCCTTAGTCTGCCTGATCCTGTCCAGAATAGTCGGCCTTAACGACAAGGCCGAAATAGTGGCTGCCAGATCAGAAACTACCTCTAGACCAAAACTCCGCATCTCTGTCACCAACTCAACAGGCACTATCGAACTTATGGGAAAAGTCGAAGCCGTCACCCTACTCAAGGCATCACAATAAATGCAGAACTTCTCTCCTTCCACGGGCAGCGTCAGTATAGGAGCCGTAGTCAACCTCTGCTTCAATGTCTGGAAGCTGTCCTCACACCTGTCGGTCCATTCATACTTCACATTCCTTCTGGTCAGTCAGGTCAAGGGAGCCGAGATCTTAGAGAACCCCTCCTAGAAAACTGTGTATCTCGCTAGCACTAGTCGACCGCGGCCACTCCTTTACAACCTAAACCTTCACCGGATCAACTGAAATACTCTCAGAGGAGATAACATGCCCCAAGAAGTGAATCATGTCCAATCCAAAACTCGCACTTCGAGAACTTAGCATATAGCTGATGCTGGCTCAGAATAGTCAATATTGTCCTCAAGTGCTCCCTATGCTCCACCTCACTCTGCGAATAAATCAGAATGTCGTCGATAAACACAATCACAAACTTGTCCAGGTACTCCCTGAATACCTGGTGCATCAGATCCATAAAGGCTGCAGGGTCATTGGTCAACCCAAAATACATAACCAGGAACTCAAAATGCTCGTAACTCGTCCTGAAGGCCGTCTTCGGTACATCATTTTCCTTCACCTTTAACTGATGATAGCCATACCTCAGGTCGATCTTAGAAAACACTCGGGCATCCTGTAACCGATCAAAAAAATCGTCAACCCTCGGCAATGGATACCTGTTTTTCACCGTCAACGTATTCAGCTCTCGATAGTCAATACACATACGTAGGGATCCGTCCTTCTTCTTGACGAATAGAACTGGCGCTCCCCAAAGTGAAAAACTAGGGCGTATAAAGCCTTTATCCGTCAGTTCCTCCAGTTGAGCCTTCAGCTCTTTAAGTTCGGTAGGTGCTAACTTGTACGGGTTCTTGCACACCAGCTCGGCACCTGGAAAAACATCTATCCCGAATTCGATCTCCCTATCAGGGGGCTACCCTGGCAAATCATCACGAAATACCTCTGGAAACTCCTGCACAACAAGAATATCCTGTATCTGAGTATCACCCTGTGACTGCGCATCCCCGACACTTGCCAAAAACCCCTGGCAACCCTTGCCCAACAACCGTGGAGCCTGACGAGAAAAGATAGCAAAAATCTTGGCAAGACTTTTACCTGCTTTAAATGTGTAGCTTTCCCCGCCTGGGGGCCGAAAATTAACCTCTCTGGTCCTGCAGTCAATCTCCGCATGATGTCTGAACAGCCAGTCCATACCCAAGATCACCTCATAACCGCTCATATGGAGTATGACTAGCTCGGCATATAACTGCTTCCTCCCCACTATCACAACATTGCCTCGTACCACTTGTTCTGAATACAAATGCTCCTCTGATGGCAAAGTCACATCATAATGTCGCTCGGCGGGACTGAACTCCAAGTTGGCCTTAACAACAAAGCCCGTCGACACAAACGAGTGCGTAGCGCTCGTATCAATCAGAGTATAAGCTGCCACACCAGAAACAAAAATGTTACCTGCAATCATTGATGGCTGGGCAGCATCATCTGGCTCAAAAAGAGTAAATACCCTTGGTGTAATTCTTGCTGACGCCCTGCTCACAGCTGGGCATCTGCTGGCAAAGTGTCCCACCTCATCGCAGTTGAAGCAGCGGTTCTGACGCGGCTTTTGGCACTCTCTGGACATGTGGCCCACCTCGCCACAGTTATAACATCGCACTGGGCCCGATCTGCACTCGCCCAGGTGGCTCCTCTGACACTTCGGGCACACTCGAAACTGTCTCGACCCCTACGGCCTCTTAGTGCTCCTCTGGCTGCTGGAACTGTCACTAGGCCTCTTCAGGCCTTTCTGCACAGATGCCTCCCCACTCGACTGTGGCATAGACTCTCTGAATGATCTCCGAGAACGCTCCTTGGGTACCTCCCGATAACTAAGAAGCTTTGCCCGAGCCTCCTCAATGTCAAGGGCCTTCGCTACCACCTTCTCGTATGGCATGCCTTGGGTCCCCGCAATCCCCATGTCCATATAGATATTCGGCTTCAGGCCCTGCACAAATTGATGTACCTTATTCTCATCGAGGCTCACCAAATGCCTTGCAAACCGCGACAAGGCCTCAAACTGTCGTACGTACTCGGCCACAGTGCCGGTCTGCCTCAACTGCGCAAACTCCGCCATCTTTTGTGTTGTGGCAGAATGGCTGAAATAGTTACCGAAAAACACCAACCTGAACTCCTCCTAGGTCATGGCCTCCAGATCTCTCGTGGCCACTACAGTATCCCACCAATGGCTGGGATCCTTGGCAAGATAGAATGCCGCCCAAGAAACTCTTTGCTGCTCCTCTACCTTAGCAAAACTCATCATCCTTTCCATGCTCCGTATCCACTCCTCAGCACTGAGAGGATCCGGAGATGACTCGTCAAAAGTCGGGGGTCTAACTCTATGCAGCCTGTCACCCCCTCTATCAGACGAACCTTGGGCGCTAAATTGACCCTGGTCGTCCCTGTTCATAAATCTCTCCAACTATTGAGACTGACGGTGGACTAACTCAGTAAGCTGCTGGACGATATCATCCTTGTCGCCCACAGCTCTAGGAGGCGCCTCTCGTCGTGGTCGCCCTCTACCTCTACCTCTCGCCTCTCCTAACATTTTCTACCTTTAACATATACAAAGCTCACATTAGTACTACAATAAATTCAAATCTAAACACTTACAGTTGGTGGAGTGCTCCCGTACAGCGGCTGGGGGTGTTAGGTAATCCTCTGAACGACGTCGACCCCGTGACTCTGATACCATAACTGTAACACCCCGAGAACCCACACGTTCCCGGTGACACACTAAAACTTGACACAACTCACTCAGTTTAATAGTACTTTTGTTTTCAAATAATCTTCAAAAGAACATTTGTGAGTATAAAAAATTTTCGACTCGATTCAAAAACTACTCGCGCCCCGAAAAGGGAACATGAAATCCTCAATATAAAAATATGTGGTGAAAAAAAACGAAATAATTTAAAATAGTTTTAAAATAAACCGACAAGACTCGAAATCCTAGGAAGGAGTCCAACATACCTCTCGAACTACCAAAAATCGGTGCCGCACACTCACGTCCCCACTTCGACACCCCGCGCGCACCTTCGCGCTGCGCTGCGCACGCCAACTCAACATCACCACGTCACGCGAACGCTCACAGCGCCGCATGCCCAATGCACCATGCCGCTGTACAGCACGTCCGCACGCACGCCCTCACCCGGTGCCGCACGACTCGTGAGCACCCGCAGGGTCGCATGCCACGTGCACCTGCGATCACGACGCACTCCCACGCTCATCTACACTTCTCTAGCATTCACTGTACACATCCCAACCTATTCTATATCCTCTCGACTCCCAACCTCTCTCCCAAAATTTCGGCAAAGTAACGCCTAAAAACTGGCAATCCCAAAAATTTAAACTCTGCACACAGTTCACCAAATACCAACAGTATATATCTATCAACCATTCAGAGGGTCTCCACAATAAAATCAGAGTTTAAAGAAAACGAAATTCATCAAGTACAAACGAAGAAAATTCACAGTATAGAGCAATTCCAATCTCCTACATGTAAAATATATGCGTACGTCGCCAAAATCACACGCACTCCATATACACCTATACACTGACGCATATACAACTCATCTTATTCGACTATACATCAACACAGCAACAGAAAAAAATACCCATAAACGAACCCAGCCACCACCTACCATCCCCCACGGGTCGGGTCGCCCTAACAAAATCCACCATCCGGTGCTCGGTCGCACGCCGCCAACCATCCTATGCCTCTGGACTAGGCTCTCGAGGCTCACCAGCAAGGTCGTCAGCACCTACACCATAGAACACGCATCATATTCCTAACGCTTAGTAAGTAATGCGATATGAAAGTAAAAGCCGACAATGCAATCCTATCACATACAGTCTCTACACTCACACTCATGTTGTCACATCTGTGACGCGTAGTGTAGCTGCACCAGGGTAAGGAGGAACCTAACGCCACCCTACACCCTGACACGTCGCCACCGTCCTGGACTCCCCAGCAACGAGTCCCACAAGCTATACACACGCATCACCACACAACAACCACATCAGGGTGAGGGTGTACCTCGCGCCACACTACACCCTGACACGTCGTCCCCGTCCTAGCTTCCCCAGGACGGGGCCACAGTTGCCACACACATACGTCTCGCGACAGCCCAGCCGGCCCACTCCTCGAGTGGAATCCGCGACTGGTGTTGCACCGGCCCATACACTAGTAGGATCCGCGGTACTACTGCCCATCACCCTCACAGTCAACACATTCACGCCGCATGACGGCCCACTCCTCGAGTAAAATCCACAACTGGTGAAGCACCGGCCCGCACAGTAGCAGGATCCGCGATACCACCGCCACGAGTCACACCACTACTCAAAACATGCTCAAAATATTTTTGACGGTCACAGCCAAATTCTATAGAATTATGTCTATTTTGGAGACATATTCTCTGGCAAAACCTTCTAATTTCTTTTGAGGCATCGAACTATGAGTTGTTTGTGAGAATCCTTGAGAGTAGTTTTCTATAGGTCTGCTTGGTGCTGTAGCATTTTGCTATTAAGAATTCCACTGAAAGTTTAGATGTTGTTTCCAGCCAGGATTATGTGACTGAGAATAGAGATTGTTGTTCCTGTTGTATCTCATATAATTTGCAGATTCTTGGTTAATGGGACTTAAATTTTTATTGTGGTATTCCCCACAGAAAATACACGATACTTTTCTCGTCGTTAGCTTTGTCGAATTGTTCATTAATTTGATAGTGTTTTCCAGTATGAAAATTTTTGCATTAAAGGCAGAACTTCGTCTAAATCGTAAACTCAAGATGCACGCTTTGTAACACCCCAAAAACCTACCCGTTTCTGCTTCGCTACTATTCTGATACCAACTCCTTACACTCGTATCGTAAAATTTTGTAAAATTTGAAACTCTTATTCCTAGGTCTAAAACGACAGTTTCGAAAAATATTTTTGACAGCTCTGCAGCGGAAATTTGATTAAATTGACTTTGGATAAAATTTTATTTTTTGTAAACATAAAACAGGGACTCCCGGTCAATACCTATAAGCAGCGGTCAACACTTGAGTCATTTCAGATTTCTCATTGGTCGACACCGGGAACATCGGTCGACACTTTGTTCCTCTTGGGTCTTTTCATCGGTCGACACTGTAAGCACCGGTCGACACTTCTATGCTCACCACAGAGAGGGGTCGACACCCGTGGTCACAGGTCGACACTTTAACCCTCTCTGCCTGCGCAGGTCGTCCCCCGCTGTCGACACCACTACCATTTTTCCATGCACCGGTCGACACCTGTAGCCAGGGGTCGACATCTGGTTCGACTCTTTCTGTCACAGGTCGAGCCTCGCGGTCGACACTCCCCTTCCATTTACACTGACCGGTCGACACCTCTCGACTTCGGTCGACACCTCACATCAGTATCAGCAAAAATCACACCAGTTCATAAAACAAGACGCAAAGCAATATTTCCTCAATCAAATTCACGAAGTAAAACCTATGAGTTGAAAACATAATTTCTCCAAATAAATTTCAAAACGACAACATTCTACTTCATTTATCCACAATACTCTTATTACATCACCTAAAAGTCTCAAAATCTAAATAACCTTGTTCTACTCAAAATACTTACAAAAAATCACACTCCCTTAAACTTGCCATGGTCGTGTCGCCCCAACATTTTCCTGCACCGGCATGCGACATCTCCCGCCAACTCTGATCTAGGCCAGCTCGTCACCTAGCAACTCACCAGATAGCTCGTCGTCACCTACACCAAGGAACACAAAACGTAAGCCTAATGCTTAGCAAGTATGGAAATGTGAACTTAAAAACCAATACATAACTCAACTCCCTACACATGCAGTTTCTATACTCAATTCTGTTTTCTTTTCGTTTCATTGTTTACATCTTCCACTTTTCGGTGTGAGTCAGGCTGGCACCCCTCCCTTCCACACTCGAGACGGCCAATCCATAACCCACGGAGCGAGGTTAGAGGCACACATCATGCTCGCACACGGAACGGCCCTACGTAACCTTCTCCTAACATCAATCGTTGAACCCTCTAGTGGTCTCAATAGCACATTAACAACGAGGCGTTCGCAAATCGTGTCATATTACGTACTTTCATCCATGGGAACCTCCTAGTGTTCTCTCAGTAGCATGTTAATAACGAGGCGTTTACCCATGCGTGGCAAGTCTTTTCTTATCTAGTTACGTTTCACATACTCATTTCAAAACATGCTTAAAACTCGTATTTCGTAATTCAAACCATGATGCATGACAATCACGAATGTACGACTCAAACAACAAAACAAACAAGCAAGCAAACCAACAATTCTACCACTCTAAGGTGTAGGCCCGAAATCGCATACGTTCCACCACTTACCTGGTGTTCTCAAATTCGTTTCACGCTTCGTAACTTGGTGCACTAATTGGAATACCTATAAAAATGGCATATTGTCAAATCTAATTCATCAAATTCAAAATTTCCTATCCTAAAATTCCTAACTCATACCAAAACCGAAACTCTCCAAAAATCCCAAAATCCCACACAATTTCCATCCAACTTTGGAAATTCACAACTTCTCCAATACTCGTCCGAATTGGACGATACAAAATACTACGGGTTCTTAGGGATGCATAGTTTCCCGTGGTCGCATCCATTTCCCATTTGGACGTCCACAACTTGTAACACCCCGAGAAAACCCCGCGTTCCCGGTGCGCTACAGTGCAACTACACACTACACTACACGCACACTAACACTTGACATAACTCACTCAATTTAAAAAGCCTTTCGTTTTCAAATCATTTTCAAAAAAACATGTGTGAGTATGAAAAATTTTCGACTCGATTCGAAAACAACTCGTGTCCCGAAGAGGGAACACGAAATCCTTAATATAAAAATACACAGCGGAAAAGAAAAACATTTAAAACAGTTTAAGATAAAACAGTAAGACTTGGAATCTTAGGAAAGAATCCAATGCACCCCTCGAACTACTCAACCCGGTACCACGCACTCACGTCCCCACTTCGACACCACGCGAGCACCCTCGCGGTGCCGCACGTATCATCTCTACGTCACTGTGTCTCGCGCACGCTCACAGCGCTGCGTGCCCCACGCACCCTGCCACTGTACAGCACGTTCGCGCGCACGCCCTCACCCGACGTCGCACGACCCGTGAGTACCCGCAGGGCCGTGTGCCCCGCGCACCTGCGATCACGCCGCACTTCTACACTCATCTATACTTCTCTAGCATTCACTGTACACACCTCAACCTATTTTATATCCTCTCGACTCCCAACCTCTCTCCCGAAATTTTGGCAGAGTAACGGCTAAAAACTGACTATCCCAAAAATTAAAAACCCTGCACACAGTTCACCAAAACTAATAGTATCTATCTATCCATCATCCAGAGAAACCACCATAATCAAATCAGAGTATGAAGAAAACGAAAATCCATCAAATACAAATAAAGAAAGTCCCCAGTATAGAGTAATATCATACTCTAACATGAAAAATATCTGCGTACGTCACCAAAATCACACGCACTCCATATACCTATGCACTGACACATATACACTTCATCTCATCGACTGTACATAATCACCACAAAAGAAAGAAAAACCCCCAAACCAACCAGGTCTTGACCTACCATCTCCACGGGTCGGGTCGCCGTAACAAAAATTCGCCATCCGGTGTCGCGGTTGCACGCCGCCAACCATCCTACACCTCTAGACTAGGCACTCGAGGCTTACCAGCAGTATGGTCAGCACCTACACCACAGAACACACAACATAAGCCTAACGCTCAATAAGTAATGCGATATGAAAGTAAAAGCCGACAATGCAATCCTATCACATGCAGTCTCTACACTCACACTTATGTTGTCACATTTGTGACGCGTAGTGCAGCCGCACCAGGGTAAGGAGGAACCTCACGCAACCCTACACCCTGACACGTCGCCACCATCCTGGACTCCCCCGCAACGAGGCCCACAAGCTACACACACGCATCACCACATAGCAACCACATCAGGGTAAGGGTGTACCTCACGCCACTCTACACCCTGACACGTCGCCCCCGTCCCAGCCTCCCCAGCATGGGGCCACAGTTGCCATACACACACGTTTCGTGACAGCCCAGCCGACCCACCGCTAGAGTAAGATCTGCGACTGGTGTTGCACTTGCCCACACACTAGTAAGATCCGCGGTACCACTGCCCATATCCTCACCGTCAATACATTCACACCGCATGACGGCCCAGCCGACCCACCCCTCGAGTAGGATCCACGACTGGTGAAGTACCGGCCCGCACACTAGCGGGATCTGTGGTACCACCGCCACACGTCTCGCCTCATACATCAAAACGTGCTGAAAATCATTTTCGTTCACGTTTTTAAAATATGATGCATGCCAAGCAATACGCACACACACCACAATCAATCACATAAACCCTAAAGTTCTACAGTGTAGGCCCACTTGGGCAAAACACACGCATGCACTACTTACCAGGCGTCTTCGCTCGACGCACAGTTTCGCCAAAAGAAAGCCTCAACCTAAAACACAACTAATCTCCCATCAGTATTTATCTCAAAATTTACCAAATTGCTAAAAATAACCTTCCTTAACTACACTCATGAAATTCTAACTAAAACGGTTTATTGGCTTGGTTTGGCCGAAAACCAGCCAAACATTCAGATGCGCATAACTTTTGCGTCCGTCAACGGAATCGAACGATTCCAGTGGTTAAACGTCCCCTTAGGAAGCTAGTTTAACATACCAAGATGGATTTTAAAACGGTAAGCCGCAAACAGGCGAAAGACGTCAAAAACCGAATCTGCCATTTTTTATAAAATTTCAACCTTTTTTTTCTTCAACCGAAACTCACTCGCCACTAGTTATACGCATCAAAATGGCTATGCTACTCTCACACGTCGAATTTCTATGAAAGACGCTCGCTAATTTGACTTGGACCAAAATCTGTCATAAACTTCCGACGCGCATAACTTTCGCGTCGGATATCGGAATCGAACGATTCCAGTGGCCATACATCCCTCCAACAACCTATTTTAACCCACAAAAACAGAATTGGAAACGATTAGCCAAAACTAGGCCAAAATAGTTAATAACCGATTCTGTTTTTTTTTTTTTACACAAAATAAACCAATTTCGGTCATCCACCTGATTTCTACAATTCTCTTCACCAAACATCCACATTCTAACCAACTACACATAATCAGAGCAAAAATCCATGATTTCAGACTCAACCCGAACCCCACAGTCAACAAAATTTTCAGGATTTTGCTCTCAACCCGAGCACTCGGCCAAGTCAACCATTTAACACGGTTGAGGCCCCTCCTCCAGACGCCCTGGTTACACGCTCTGACCTCGGGAGTCTGGCTCATAGCATGCCGACTACAATCAGTCACAAAACCGAAGATAAACAGGGGAAGGTTACCTGTTTCTCGGTAAAATTTCCAGCCCAGAAAATTGAGTCACCAGCTAGCCCTAGTTCGCCAGAGTACCCTGCGCGTCGGCGTCCCACTCACGGTAGCTGATCGTCGGTGCCACCTCCCAGTTCCCGCTCTCCCTCTCGGCCGCTTGCCCTCGCCCCTCTTCTGTCGTCGTTAAACAGCCGAATGGCTTCAAAATTGAACCCATTTGGTTGTTTAAATTTTTAAAAAAAATTTAAATAACAAAAAAACATAAAAATAAAATTTTAACTAAAACAAGCTATAAATTTAAATCGTTAAAAGTTTCCAAAAATGCCCCTACAGGCCTTAACCGTCTGAAATTCTGTTAAACTCTCGTATTCCCAACCTTAAATTTTGAAAACCATCACTAAACTAGATTCCGAGTTTTATGACTTAAATTTCCCATTAAAATATCTTCCGAAACTCCAACCGAAATTAAATTAAAAATTTTAAAAATTAAAAATTAAAATTATGAAATTTCCGGTTTATTACATCCCCTCCACCTTATAAGAATTTTGTCCCCAAAATATACGTACCGAATAAGTCAGGATACTGCCGCTCCATGTCATCACGCCGCTCCCAAGTAGTCTCCTCTACACCATGGTTGCGCCACATCACCTTGACCAGCGGTATCTCCTTGTTGCGCAGCATCTTCACAGCTGATCCTAAGATCCTCACTGGCTTTTCCTCATAGGACAGCATCGGCTGGATCTCTATATCCTGTTATGGCACTACCTGAAAGGGATCGTGTATACATTTCCTCAGCATCGAGACATGAAAAACATCATGGATGGCATCCATTGACGCAGGCAACTGAAGCTGATATGCAGTTCTCCCAATCCGCTTGACAATCGGGAACGGTCCCACAAACCGAGGGTTGAGCTTCCCCAGCTTTCTGAACCTTACCACTCCCTTGAACGGCGAGACCTTTAGAAAAATCTCGTCGCCCTCATTAAACTCCAACTCCCGGCATCTCTGATCAGCATAACTCTTCTGTCGACTCTGGGCCGCTTCAATTCTCTTCCGTATCACATAAATCATGTCGACAGTCTGCTGCAAAATCTCAGGGCCTATCAATTGGGCCTCCCCAACCTCATCCTATTATAATGGCGACCTGCACTTCCTGCCATAGAGGGCCTCGTATGGTGCCATACCAATGGTGAACTGAAAACTGTTATTATACGAGAACTCCACGAGCGTTAAAAACTTGCTCTAAGTCGCCTGAAACTCCAACACACACGCCCTATCTTCCAAAATTTGTATAGTCCGCTCCGACTGCCCATCGGTCTGAGGATGAAAGGACGTACTGAAATCTAATCTGGTGCCCATAGCCTTATGCAGACTCCTCAAAAACTTAGACGTGAACCTAGGGTCTCGGTCTGAAAGAATCGACACTGGAATCCCATGAAGTCTGACTATCTCCTGAATATACAACTGGGCAAACTGATCCATCGTATAAGTCATCCTCACCGGCAAAAGTGAGACGACTTCGTTAACCTGTCCACATTCACCCAGATCGCGTCATGGCCCTTGGCAGTCCTCGGTAGTCCCACCACAAAATCCATGGTGATTTGCTCCCACTTCCACTCCGGTATAGGCAATGGTTGAAGTATTCCTGACGGTTGCTGATGCTCCGCCTTCACCTGCTGGCAGACTACGCAGGCCTCAACATACTCAGCCACTGCTCATTTCATGTTAGGCCACCAATAGTGCTGCTTCAAATCTCTGTACATCTTAGTGCTCCCCGGATGCACAGAGAAAGAAGATGAATAGGCCTCTGATAATATATCCCGCCTCAGCTCCTCATCCTTCGGGACGTACCACCTATCCTGAAATTTCAGAATCCCGTCCTCTGAATAGCTGAACTCAGAATTAGGCCTGGCCTCCATACTCGCCTTCAGCTCGCTACACTCTGAATCAGTCTCCTGAGTCTGCCTGATCCTGTCCAGAATAGTCGGCCTCAACGACAAGGCAGAAAGAGTGGCTGCCAGATTAGAAACTACTTCCAAACCAAAACTCTGCATCTCTGTCACTAACTCAATAGGCCGTATCGTAGTCATGGCAGAAGTCGAAACTGTCACCCTACTCAAGGCATCTGCCACCACATTCGCCTTCCCCGTGTGGTACCTGATCTCCACATCGTAGTCCTTGACCAGCTCGAGCCACCTTCTCTGTCTCAAATTTAGCTCCTTCTACGTGAAAATTTACTTTAAGCTATGATGGTTCAAGTAAATCTCGCACTGCTGCCCATACAAATTGTAACACCCGAGAACCCACACGTACCCGGTGCGCTACAGTGCATCTACACACTACACACACACACTAACACTTAACATAATTCACTCAATTTAATACCCCTTTGTTTTCAATTCATTTTTTTTTTTCGATTCGAAAACAACTCGCGTCTCCCCTTCGACACCCCACGCACACTCTCACGGTGCCGCACATACCACTCAACGTTACTGTGTTTCGCGCACGCTCACAGGGCCGCGTGCCCCACGCACCCTGTCACTGTACAGCATGTCCGCGCGCACACCCTCACCCGGTGTCGCACGAACCGTGAGTACCCAACAGGGCTGCATGCCTCGCGCACCTGCGATCACGCCGCACATCCACTCTCATCTAAACTTCTCTAGCATTCATTATACACACCTTAACCTATTTCGTATCCTCTCGAGTCCCAACCCTTCTCCCGAAATTTCGGCAGAATAACAGCTAAAAACTGACTATCCCAAAAATTTAAACCCTGCACACAATTAATTCACCATAATCCAACAATGTTTATCTATCCATCATCCAGAGAAATCACCATAACCAAATCAGAGTAAGGAGACAACGAAAATCCATCAAATACAAATGAAGAAAGTCTCCAGTATAGAGTAATATCATTCTCTAACATGAAAAATATCTGCGTACGTCACCAAAATCACACGCACTCCATATACCTATACGCTGACTCATATACAACAACCAATTCCATCCCCCGTACATAATCACCGCAAAAGAAAGAAAACCCACAAACCGACCAGGCCACAACCTACCTTCTCCACGGGTCGGGTCGCCCTAACAAAAGTCCGCCATCCGGTGCCACAGTCGCACGCCGCCAACCATCCTACGCCTCAGGACTAGGCACTCGAGGCTCACCAGCGGTATCGTCATCACCTACACCACAGAACACACAACATAAGCCTAACGCTCAGTAAGTAATGCGATATGAAAGTAAAAGCCGACAATGCAATCCTATCACATGCAGTCTCTACACTCACACTCATGTTATCACATCTGTGACGCGTAGTGCAGCCGCACCAGGGTAAGGAGGAACCTCACGCCACCCTACACCCTGACACGTCGCCACCATCCCGGACTCCCCAGCAACGAGGCCCACAAGCTACACACACGCATCACCACACGGCAACCACATCAGGGTAAGGGTGTACCTCGCGCCACTCTACATCCTGACACGTCGCCCCCGTCCCAGCCTCCCCAGCATGGGGCCACAGTTGCCACACACACACGTTTCGCGACAGCCCAGCCGGCCCACCCCTCGAGTAGGATCCGAGACTGGTGTTGCATCGGCCCACACACTAGTAGGATCCGCGGTACCACTGCCCATATCCTCGCCGTCAACACATTCACGCCGCATGACGGCCCAGCCGGCCCACCCCTCGAGTAGGATCCGCGACTGGTGAAGCACCGGCCCGCACACTAGCGGGATCCGCGGTACCACCGCCACAACGTCTCACCTCATACATCAAAACATGGTAAAAATCCTTTTTGTTCCCGTTTTTAAAAATATGATGCATGCCAAACAATACGCACGCACACCACAATCAATAAAGTTCTACAATGTAGGCCCACTTGGGCAAAACACATGCATGCACTACTTACCTGGCGTCCTAAGCTCGCTCGATGCACAGCTTTGCCAACAGAAAGCCTCAACCTAAAACACAACCAATTTCTCATCAGTATTTATCCCAACATTTAGCAACTAGCTAAAAACAACCTTCTCTAACTTCACTCACGAAATTTCAACTAAAACGGTTCATTGGTTCGGTTTGGCTGAAAACCAGCCCAACGTTCGGATGTACATAACTTTTGCGTCCGCCAACGGAATTGAGCGATTCAAGTGGCTAAACGTTCCCTTAGGAACCTAGTTTAACATCCCAAGACGGATTTTAAATTGGTAGGCCGCAGATAGGCGAAAAATGCCAATAACCGAATCTGCCATTTTTATTAAAATTTCGCATTTTCACTTCTCTTCAACCAAAACTCACTCCCAACTAGTTATATGCATCAAAATGGCTATGCTACTCTCACACGTCGAATTTCCACGAAAAACGGTCACTAATTTGACTTAAACCAAAATCCCGCATAAACCTCCGACGCGCATAATTTTTGCGTCGGATATCGGAATCGAACGATTCCAGTGGCCACACGTTCTTCTAACAACCTATTTTAACCCACAAAGACAGAATTTGAAATGATCAATTTAAGCCTAGCAAAAACAGCCAAAAACAGAAGCTGTTTTTATACGAAAAATAGCCGAAATCTCAACTTCGGGCAAATCCCGCAAGTTCTCTGCACCGAACACTCACATTTCACCTATTAAGCACAATCTAACCCGAAAATTGGAAATTCAAGCACAAAGTCTGAATTTTGGCTCAACCTTCTCCCTCGGCTTCCCTCCCTCTCACCGGTCTCCTGCTGTCCACTTGCTAACCTACACACTCACCCTCTCAATCCCCTCACATTTGCAACCAAATTCAAAGAGAGAAAAAAAACGAAGAGGAGTTGAACCTCAGTCTCGGTTCATACGGACAGGACAGTAGAGGGAAAGGACTTACCAAGTGGTGGCGTCCGGCACTCGGGTGGGAGAAGGACTCCAGCAACACGTCTAGTCGTTGGCGGCAGAATTGGCCGGAAACCAGCCCCTCGGGGTCGTCAGCCGAACACTCGGCTTTCACTTCGGGAACTCGAGTTGCTGGAACCGAACGGCTCCGGTTCGTCGGAATAGCAGCCCCTGCTCGCAACTCACACCTCACACTCGCGCTCGTCGGCCGTCGCAGGTCCGACTCCAGCACACGATCGCCCTGCTCCCGGTCGTCTTCTCTCTCGGGTGCACAGAGGAAACAACCAAATGGCTTCCTCGCGAAGCCATTCGGGTGTTTTACAAATTTTTTTTTTTAAATTTTAAAATAAATACAAATTACCAAATTGCCCTCACGTGCTTCAATCGTCCGAAATTTCGTAACTTTCTCGACTTCTCGACTTTAAATTCTAAAAAAAACATCGCAAAAGTAGGCTCCGAGTCTTATAATTCAAATCTTTCCAGTTGAAATATTTCTCAAAACTCCGACCGGGATTAAACTAAAAATTCTAGAAATTAAAAATAAAATTCAAAATTCTCGGGTTATTACACAAATAATGCCTCCAAATCTTGAGTGCAAATACAACTGCCGCCAGTTCAAAATCGTGAGTGGGATAATTCTGCTCGTAAGTTTTCAACTGCCTAGAAGCATAGGCAATGACTCTCCCACTCTGCATCAAAACACACCCCAAACCAATCCTGGAGGCATCACAATAAATACAGAACTTCTCTCCTTCCACGGGCAGCGTCAGTACCGGAGCCGTAGTCAACCTCTGCTTCAATGTCTGGAAGTTGTCCTCACACCTGTCGGTCCATTCATACTTTGCATTCTTCCTGGTCAGCCGGGTCAAGGGGGCCGAGATCTTAGAGAACCGCTCAATGAATCTCCGATAATATCCAGCCAACCCCAGAAAACTGCGTAGCTCGCTAGCACTGGTCGGCCTCGGCCACTACTTTACAGCCTAAACCTTCCCCGAATCAACTGAAATACCCTCAGAGGAGATCACATGCCCCAAGAAGTGAATCCTGTCCAACCAAAACTCGCACTTCGAGAACTTAGCATACAGCTGATGCTGGCTCGAAATAGTCAGTACAATCCTCAGGTGCTCTTTGTGC
Source organism: Begonia peltatifolia (assembly GCA_022433055.1). Classification (NCBI taxonomy): domain Eukaryota; kingdom Viridiplantae; phylum Streptophyta; class Magnoliopsida; order Cucurbitales; family Begoniaceae; genus Begonia; species Begonia peltatifolia. The sequence continues at coordinate 6,179,647 of CM039523.1, forward strand.
TCCTCCTCACTTTGCGAGTAGATCAGAATGTCGTCGATAAACACAATCACGAACTTGTCCAGGTACTCCCTGAACACCCGATGCATCAGATCAATGAATGTTGCAGGGGCATTGGTCAACCCAAAAGACATAACCAGGAACTCGAAATGCCCGTACCTCGTCCTGAAGGTCGTCTTCGTTACATCCCTCTCCTTCACCTTTAACTGATGATAGCTGGACCTCAGGTCGATCTTAGAAAACACTCGGGCACCCTGCAGCTGATCAAACAAATCGTCAATCCTTGGCAATGGATACCTGTTCTTCACCGTCAACCTATTCAGCTTCCGGTAGTCAATACACATACGTAGGGATCCGTCCTTCTTCTTGACAAATAGAACTGGCGCTCACCAGGGTGAAAAAACTAGGGCGTAGAAATCCCATATCTGTCAGCTCCTCCAACTGAGCTTTCAGCTCCTTAAGTTCAATAGGTGCTAATCTGTAGGGGTTCTTGTATACCGGCTCGACACCTGGGAAAACATCTATCTCAAATTCAATCTCCCTATCAGGGGGCAACCCCTGCAATTCATCACGGAACACCTCTGGGAACTCCTGCACAATAAGAATATCCTGTATCCGAGCATCGCCCGGTGACTGCGCATCCTCAACACTTGCCAAAAATCCCTGGCAACCCATGCCCAACACCCGCAGTGCCTGACGAGAAAATATAGCAGAAATCCTGGCAAGACCCTTACCTGCTTTAAATGTGTAGCTCTCCCCGCCCGGGGGCCAGAAATTAACCTCTCTACTCCTGCAGTCAATCTCCGCATGATGTCTGAACAACCAGTCCATTCCCAAGATCACCTCATAACCGCTCATATGGAGAATGACTAGCTCGGCATATAACTGCTTGCTCCCCACTGTCACAACATTGCCCCGCACCACCTGTTCTGAATACAAATGCTCCCCGGATGGCAAGGTGACATCATAATGTCGCTCGGCGGGACTGAACTCCAAGTTGGCCTTCACCACAAAGCCCATCGACATAAACGAGTGCGTAGCACCTGTATCAATCAAGGTATAAGCTGTCACACCAGAAATAAAAATATTACCTGCTATCACTGATGGCTGGGCAGCATCATCTGGCTCAAACAAGGCAAAGACCCGCGGTGTAACCCTGGGTGACGACCTGCTCGCCACTGGTCATCTGCTGGTAAAGTGTCCCACCTCATTGCAGTTGAAACAGAGGTTCTGACGCGGTTTCGGGCACTCTCTGGACATGTGGCCCACCTCGCCACAGTTATAACACCTCACTGGCCCCGTCCTGCACTCGCCCGGGTGGCTCCTCTAACACTTCGGGCACACTGGAAACTGTTCCGACCCCTGCGGCCTCTTAGTGCTCCCCTGGCTGCTAGAACTGTCACTAGGCCTATTCAGGCCTTTCTGGACAGACACCTCCCCACTGGCCTGTGGCAGCGACTCTCTAAATGATCTGCGAGACTGCTCTCTGGGTACCTCTCGATAACTAGGAAGCTTCGCCCGAGCCTCCTCAATGTCAAGGGCTTTCGCTACGATCTCCTCGTACGGCATGCCTCGGGTCCCCGCAGTTCGCATGCCCATATAAATATTTGGCTTCAGGCCCTGCACAAACTGATGTACCTTATTCTCATCGAGGCTCACCAAATGTCCTGCAAACCGCGACAAGGCCTCGACCTGCCGTAAATACTCAGCCACAGTGCTGGTCTGCTTCAACTGTGCAAACTCCACCATCTTCTGTGTCCTGACTGAATGACTGAAATACTTGCCGAAAAACACCGACCTGAACTCCTCCCAGGTCATGGTCCCCACATCTCTCGTGGCCACCACAGTATCCCATCAATGGCTCGCGTCCTTGGCAAGATAGAACGCCGCACTAGAAACTCTGTCCTGCTCCGCTACCTTGGCAAAACTCATCATCCTCTCCATACTTCGTAACCACTCCTCAGCTCTGAGAGGATCCGGAGATGATTCGTCAAAGGTCGGGGGTCTAAGTCTGTGCAGCCTGTCACCCCCTCGGTCGGACAAACCTTGGGCGCTAGACTGACCCTAGTCGTCCCTGCTCATAAACCTCTCCAACTGCTGAGACTGACGGTGGACCAACTCGGTAAGCTGCCGGACGGTATCACCCATGTCGCCAACAGCTCTAGGAGGCGCCTCTCGTCGTGGCTGCCCTCTACCTCTACCTCTCGCCTCTCCTGACATTTTCTACCTTTACCAAAAATAGAAAACTCACATTAGTACTACAATAAATTCAAATCTAAACACTTATAGTTGGTGGAGTGCTCTCGTGCAGCGGCTGGCGGTGTTAGATAATCCTCTGAACGACGTCGACCCCGTGGCTCTGATACCATAACTGTAACACCTCGAGAAAACCCCGCGTTCCCGGTGCGCTACAGTGCAACTACACACTACACGCACACTAACACTTGACATAACTCACTCAATTTAATACCCCTTTCGTTTTCAAATCATTTTCAAAAGAACATTTGTGAGTATAAAAAATTTTCGACTCGATTCGAAAATAACTCGCGTCCCGAAGAGGGAACACGAAATCCTTAATATAAAAATACGCAGCGGAAAAGAAAACCATTTAAAACAGTTTAAGATAAAACAGTAAGACTTGGAATCTTAGGAAAGAATCCAACGCACCCATCGAACTACTCAACCCGGTACCGCGCACTCACGTCCCCACTTCGACACCCCGCGAGCACCCTCGTGGTGCCGCACGTACTATCTCTACGTCACTGTGTCTCGCGCACGCTCACAGCGCCGCGTGCCCCACGCACCCTGCCGCTGTACAGCACGTTCGCGCGCACGCCTCACCCGACATCGCACGACCCGTGAGTACCCGCAGGGCCGTGTGCCCCGCGCACCTGCGATCACGCCACACTTCTACGCTCATCTATACTTCTCTAGCATTCATTGTACACACCTCAACCTATTTCATATCCTCTCGACTCCCAACCTCTCCCCCGAAATTCCGGCAGAGTAATGGCTAAAAACTGACTATCCCAAAAATTAAAAACCCTGCACACAGTTCACCCAAACTAACAGTATCTATCTATCCATCATCCAGAGAAACCACCGTAATCAAATCAGAGTATGAAGAAAACGAAAATCCATCAAATACAAATAAATAAAGTCCCAAGTATAGAGTAATATCATACTTTAACATGAAAAATATCTGCGTACGTCACCAAAATCACACGCACTCCATATATCTATACACTGACACATATACACCTCATCTCATCGACTGTACATAATCACCACAAAAGAACGAAAAACCCCCAAACCAACCAGGTCACGACTTACCATCTCCACGGGTCGGGTCGCCCTAACAAAAATCCGCCATCCGGTGCCGCGGTCGCATGCCGCCAACCATCCTACGCCTCTAGAGTAGGCACACGAGGCTCACCAGCAATATCGTCAACACCTACACCACAGAACACACAACATAAGCCTAACGCTCAATAAGTAATGCGATATGAAAGTAAAAGCCAACAATGCAACCCTATCACATGCAGTCTCTGCACTCACACTCATGTTGTCACATTTGTGATGCGTAGTGCAGGCGCGCCAGGGTAAGGAGTAACCTCACGCCACCCTACACCTTAACACGTCGCCACCGTCCCGGACTCCCCAGCAACGAGGTCCACAAGCTACACACACGCATCACCACACGGCAACCAAATCAGGGTAAGGGTGTACCTCGCGCCACTCTACACCCTGACACGTCGCCCCCGTCCCAGCCTCCCCACGTTTGCCATACACACACGTTTCGCGACAGCGCAGCCGGCCCACCGCTCGACTAGGATCCGCGACTGGTGTTGCACCTGCCCACACACTAGTAAGATCCGCGGTACCACTGCCCATATCTTCACCGTCAATACATTCACACCGCATGACGGCCCAGCCGGCCCACCCCTCGAGTAGGATCCACGACTGGTGTTGCACCGGCCCACATACTAGTAGGATCCACGGTACCATTGCCCATATCCTCACCGTCGATACATTCACACCGCATGACGGCCCAGTCGGCCCACCCCTCGAGTAGGATCCGCGACTAGTGAAGCACCGGCCCGCACACTAGCGGGATCCGCGGTACCACCACCACACGTCTCGCCTCATACATCAAAACATGCTGAAAATCATTTTCGTTCACGTTTTTAAAATATGATGCATGCCAACCAATACGCACACACACCACAATCAATCATATAACCCCTAAAGTTCTACAGTGTAGGCCCACTTGGGCAAAATACATGCATGCACTACTTACCTGGCGTCCTAAGCTCGCTCGACGCACAGCTTCGCCAAAAGAAAGCCTCAACCTAAAACACAACCAATCCCCCATCAGTATTTATTTCAAAATTCACCAAATAGCTAAAAATAACCTTCCTTAACTACACTCATGAAATTCCAACTATAACGGTCCATTGGTTTGGTTTGCCCGAAAACCAGCCCAACATTCGGATGCGCATAACTTTTACGTCCGTCAACAGAATCGAACGATTCAAGTGGCTAAACGTCCCCTTAGGAACCTAGTTTAACATCCCAAGACGGATTTTAAAACGGTAAGCTGCAGACAGGCGAAAGACGTCAAAAACCGAATCTGCCATTTTTTATAAAATTTCAACTTTTGTTTTTCTTCAACCAAAACTCACTCGCCACTAGTTATACGCATCAAAATGGCTATGTTACTCTCACACGTCGAATTTCTATGAAAGACGCTCACTAATTTGAGTTGGCCCAAAATCTGACATAAAATTCCAACGCGCATAATTTTCGCGTCGGATATCAGAATCGAACGATTCCAGTGGCCATACATCCCTCCAACAACCTATTTTAACCCACAAAAACAGAATTGGAAACGATTAGCCGAAACTAGGCCAAAATAGTTAATAACCGAATCTGTTTTTTTTTCTTACACAAAATAAGCCAATTTCGATCATCCACCCGATTTCTACAATTCTCTTCACCAAACATCCACATTACAACCAACTACACATAATCAGAGCAAAAACCCGTGATTTCAAACTCAACCCGAACCCCACAGTCAACAAAATTTTCAGGATTTTCCTCTCAACCCGAGCACTCGGCCAAGTCAACCATTTAACAGGGTTGAGACACCCCCTCCAGACGCCATGGTTACACGCTCGGACCTCGGGAGTCTGACTCAGAGCATGCCGACTATAATCGGTCACAAAACCGAAGATAAACAGGGGAAGGTTACCTATTTCTCGGTAAAATTTCCAGCCCAGAAAATTGAGTCACCAGCTAGCCCCAGTTCACCGGAGTACCCTGCGCGCCGGCGTCCCACTCAAGGCAGCTGATCGTCGGCGCCACCTCCCTGTTCCCGCTCTCCCTCTCGGCCGCTCGCCCTCGCCTCTTCTCTCGTCGTTAAACAGTCGAATGGCTTCAAAATTGAAGCCATTCGGTTGTAAAAAATTTAAATAATAAAAAAAAACATAAAAATAAAATTTTAACTAAAACAAGCTATAAATTTAAATCGTTAAAAGTTACCAAAAATGCCCCTACGGGCCTTAACCGTCTGAAATTCCGCTAAACTCTCGTATTCCCAACCTTAAATTTTGAAAACCATCACTAAACTAGATTCTGAGTTTTATGACTTAAATTTTCCGTTAAAATATCTTCCGAAACTCCAACCGAAATTAAATTAAAAATTTTGAAAATTCAAAATTCAAAATTCAAAATTTTCGGGTTATTACACAACTTAACCGAACGTGACCGAACAAACACCGTTCCAAACCTCACGTAAACGGCCAATAACTCACAACCCATTTTGCCCACCAATTCTCATAATCTATTTCTATTTCTATCGTAAGCACCATTACATAGATAGGAATCAGCTCTACACTCAATTCCCGCATTATCCTCCTCGATTTTCCACCAACTCGCCCTAACCCTTGACAAACCCGGTTTTCGCCACTAGCAACACTAAAGGCTCAACTAACTACGCAAAAAAAAACGAGAACTCACTGTAATTCGAAAGAAATAGAGAAGAATTCAGCCGAACTTACTGGAAGAGGACGCCAATCGTCCCGTGGGAGAGGAGAAATGAGGGAGAGGGTTGCTGGGAAGAAGAACACCGTTTCTTCTTCTCAGTTCACCATTTTCTACCTTTTTTTTAAAATTTATTTCATAATTACCAAATTACCTTCCAGCTTAAACCGTTTAATAATTCTGTAATTTCGTCTGATTCCGAATGGATTCTTAAATTTCTCGTTCCGCCATTGGCCTTAAAATAACCTTTCACCTAGGGGCCAAAATTCTCAGTTACTAATTCGGCCTAAAACTCCGACGATTAAAATTTACAGAAATCCGATACAATTTCCTAACGGAACATTTCCGGGTATTACACGCTTTGTATAGTAAACTCTTTCTGAAGGCCATTGGTAACTATTCAAAGGAGGATGAAATGTAATACTCGAAAAAATTTCTGTTAATTTAATTTTTTCAGAATTTTTTATCGGTCAAGGGAGAGGTTCGAATCGAAATCAAGGCCGAAACGTTTGTAACGTTAGGTAAAGGATTATTTCAAGAATAATGGTGAAGGAGAAATTTTAAGATTTTATCTGATTACTAACCGTATAGTAGATTTATCGAAAGGGTTATGGTTGAGGGCGAAATGGTAATTAGAATTAATTATATTAAATAATTAAAAAAAAAAAGATAAAACAGAGGGGAGGAACGACTCTTCAACCCACCCCCCCGCTTCTTCTTCTCCCACACGAGAGGCTCGACATTTCTCTTTCAGCAGCCAACGATCAACCGTTTCCCCCTTCGTTCTTCAAAATTTTGGTAAGTTTTAGTTAGTTCTTGGTAGATAGTTAGTATTTTAGTTATTTTAAGCGGTAAAAGTGGAGTTGGAGAGAGTTTTGGGTGAATCCTTGGGAGAAGATACAAAGTTTGGAGGTTTAGTCGGTTTTTGTACGTATGTTGATGTTTAAGCTAGGAATAGGAGTGGATTATAAGCTTTTGTGGAAAAGATTGAGTGTATAGATAACCGAATAACCCGGGTTGTAATAACCCGAAAATTTCAAATTTTAATTTCAAATTTTTGAAATTTTTAATTTAATCCCGGTCGGAGTTTTGAGAAATATTTCAACGGAAAAAATTTAAATTATAAGGCTCGAGGCCTACTTTTGCGATTGGTTTTCAGAATTTAAAGTCGGGAGGTCGAGAAATTAACGAAATTTTGGACGATTGAAGCACGTGAGGACAATTTGGTAATTTGTAATTAAAAAAAAAAAGAAATTTTTAATATAACAACTGAATGGCTTCGGGAGGAAGCCATTCGGCTGTTACTCCTTGGTGCCGACAGAGCCGAGAGGGAGACGCGGGAGAGGGGAGAGCTTCGAGCTCCGACGACGGTCGACGACCAGAGGAGAAAAATTGCGGCAGTCGACGTGGATAAGGGGCTTCGACAAGCCGGGAACTTCGTGTAGCTCAGCCATTCCCGTGCCAAAGACCCATGGTAAACTGCCCTACTCCTTTTCATTTTTCCGCCAGCAAGTGGGAAGTTTGGTTACTTCCGAACTCTCGCCTGGTTTGAACTCGGTTCTTGGTGTGAGGAAGCTGGGGTGGGCGCGCTAGGGGCTCGGCATTCTGCCCCAAACCTGACCGTGGACAGGTGGGAATGTCCCCTGTTCCTCCTCTAATTGTGGTGGCCGAAGATGTAGCCCACCTATGTTCCTGCCTCGGCTTGTTGTGTCATGGTATGGAGGAGTTACAGCAAGGAAAAAGGAGGGGGGGGAAGGCACCGGTGGTGCCCTGGTTTCGAGAAGGAAACCAAGGAGAGTTGTGCTGCCATTCAAGCTTTCTGATCGAGAAGCTTTGAAATTGTTATGAGTTATCCATATTGGACTGTAATGTGGCTGCTTGGTGAAGGAATTTGCGAAGTTGGATCGAAGTTAAATTTTTGGCTATTTTTAGGAAAGAAGCAGATTCTGTTTTTGGCTGTTTCGGCCTAGTTTCAGTTGATCATTTCAAATTCTGTCTTTGTGGGTTAAAATAGGTTGTTAGAAGAACGTGTGGCCACTGGAATCGTTCGATTCCGATATCCGACGCAAAAGTTATGCGCGTCGGAAGTTTATGCCGGATTTTGGTCCAAGTCAAATTAGTGACCGTTTTTCGTGGAATTTTGACGATTGATAGTGGCATGTCTATTTTTGGTGCGAATAAGCTGAATCGAGTGAGTTTTGGTTGAAGAAAAACAAAGGTTGAAATTTTATAAAACAATGACAGATTCGATTTTTAGCATTTTTCACCTGTCTACGGCTTATCGTTTTAAAATCCGTCGTAGGATGTTAAACTAGGTTCCTAAGGGGATGTTTGGCCACTTGAATCGTTCGATTCCGTTGACGGACGCAAAAGTTATGCGCATCCGAACGTTGGGCTGGTTTTCAGCCAAACCAAACCAATGGACCGTTTTAGTTGAAATTTCATGAGTGTAGTTAGAGAAGGTTGTTTTTAGCTAATTGGTGAATGTTGAGATAAATACTGATGAGAAATTGGTTGTGTTTTAGGTTGAGGCTCTATTTTGGTGAAGCTGTGCGTCGGGCGAGCTTAGGACGCCAGGTAAGTAGTGTATGCATGTGTTTTGCCCAAGTGGGCCTACACTGTAGAACTTTAGGGTTTATGTGATTGATTGTGGTGTGTGTGCGTATTGTTTGACATGCATCATATTTTTAAAAACGGGAACGAAAATGATTTTTAGCATGTTTTGATGTATGAGGTGAGACGTGTGGCGGTGGTACCGCGGATCCCGCTAGTGTGCGGGCCGGTGCTTCACCAGTCGCGGATCCTACTCGAGGGGTGGGCCGGCTGGACCGTCATGCGGCGTGAATGTGTTGACGGTGAGGATATGGGCAGTGGTACCGCGGATCCTACTAGTGTGTGGGCCGGTGCAACACTAGCTGCAGATCCTACTCGAGGGGTGGGCCGGCTGGGCTGTCACGAAACGTGTGTGTGTGGCAACTGTGGCCCCGTGCTGGGGAGGCTGGGATGGGGGCGACGTGTCATGGTGTAGAGTGGAGCGAGGTACACCCTTACCCTGATGTGGTTGCCGTGTGGTGATGCGTGTGTGTAGCTTGTGGGCCTCGTTGCTGGGGAGTCCGGGACGGTGGCGACGTGTCAGGGTGTAGGATGGCGTGAGGTTCCTCCTTACCCTGGTGCGGCTGCACTACGCGTCATTGATGTGACAACATGAGTGTGAGTGTAGAGACTGCATGAGATAGGATTGCATTGTCGGCTTTTACTTTCATATCGCATTACTTACTGAGCGTTAGGCTTATATTGTGTGTTCTGCGGTGTAGGTGCTGACGACACTGCTGGTGAGCTTCGAGAGCCTAGTCCAGAGACGTAGTATGGTTGGCGGCATGCACCCGAGGCACCGGATGAGGGATTTTTGTTAGGGCGACCTGACCCGTGGAGCTGGTAGGTGGTGGCCTGGTTGGTTTGCGGGTTTTTCCTTCTTTTGTGGTGATTACGTACAGTGGATGAGATGTGTTGTTGTATATGCATCAGTGTATAGGTATATGGAGTGCGTGTGATTTTGGTGACGTACGCAGATATTTTTCATGTTAGAGTATGATATTACTCTATACTGGAGAGTTTCTTCATTTGTATTTGATGGATTTTCGTCGTCTTCTTACTCTGATTTGGTTATCGTGATTTTCTCTGGATGATGGATAGATAAACATTGTTGGATTATGGTGAATTGTGTGCAGGGTTTAAATTTTTGGGATAGTCAGTTTTTAGCCGTTACTCTGCCGAAATTTTGAGAGAGAGGTTGAGAGTCGAGGAGATACTAAATAGGTTGAGGTGTGAACAGTAAATGCTAGAAAAAGGTAGATGAGAGTGGAAGTGCGGTGTGATCGCAGGTGCGCGGGGCACGCGGCCCTGCGGGTGCACACAGGTCATGCGGCGCCGGGTGAAGGCGTGCGCGCGGACGTGCTGTACAGAGGCAGGGTGTGTGGGGCACGCGGCGCTGTGAGCGTGCGCGAGATACAGTGACGTTGGGTTGGCACGTGCGGCACCGCGAGGGTGTACGCGGGGTGTCGGAGTGGGGACGTGAGTGCTTGGGACCGGACTGGGTAGTTCGTGGGGTGCGTGGGATTCTTTCCTAGGATTTCAAGTCTTACCGTTTTATCTCAAATTGTTTTAAATGGTTTTTCTTTACCACTGCGTAGTTTTATGTTGAAGACTTCATGTTTTCCTCTTCGGGACGCGAGTTGTTTTTCGAATCGAGTCAAAAAAATTTTCATACTCACAAATGTTCTTTTGAAAATGATTTGAAAACGAAAGGGGTATTGAATTGAGTTAGTTATGTCAAGTGTTAGTGTGTGTGTGTAGTGTGTAGATGCACTGTAGCAGACCGGGAACGTGTGGGTTCTCGGGGTGTCACACGGGTTACGGAACGGGTTCCGATTGGCCAGATTTGGTTAAGCTGTATGAGTGGGATTAGGAAATTGATGAGACCATTAGAAATTTGATGTCACGAGAAACCTGTAGCATTTCGAATCATCCAAATCGGACGGGTATTGGTAGAGTTATGAATTTTTGAAAGGTTAGTTGGAGCGTTAATTAGAATTTCGTTTTAGAGTGAGTGAGGATTTAGTGATTGATTCCTTCAAAGTTTTACGGAGTTAATGGAAAGTAGAGCTAATAGATGTGCGGTTTTATAGGTTTTTCAGTTAGCGTGTGAGATGTTGGATTACGAGTGCTAAGGACGCCAGGTAAGTAATGTAATAGAAGTTTTGCCCTCGGGCCTATATCACAGTACAGTAGGTTGCATTGCACATTTATTTTATGTTATGCTTTATTGATTGTGCATTATGGTTTTAATTTACGAGACGAAACGAAAATGAATTTCCATGTTTTTACGAAATAAAACAGTAGGATGAGATGAAACGAACGAAACGAGAAGATACGTAAGAAGATAATAAAGGTTGGGTTGAGTGTCTTGTCCTGAGAGGTGGACCGCGAGGTCTATCACTCTTCCTCTGCTTTACGTGGTAACCTTATCCCGAGAGGTGGACTGCGAGGTGTGTCACTTTACTAAATCGAGGTTGGCCATGGCCCGAGAGGTGGACCGCGAGGTGTGTCACCTTGATCTAGCACGTAAAGAAGAACCTAGTAGTAAGAAGATAAAGAAGATGAAAGAAAGAGACGAAAAAAAAAAGTAGAGACGAAACTGTATGTGTAGGAGATGTTTGTTTTTAGTATGTATATATGCATTGCTTACTTAGCATTACGCTAATAGTTGAGTTCTGTGATTTAGGTGACGACGCAGCAGCTAGTGAGTATCCCGAGCATGCCTAGGACTAGGAGACAGTTGGAGGAGAACGCTCGTGCGATGATTGGGCTAGTTGTTGAGGCGTTTGGACTATGGCAGGTGTAAGTATGGGTGGTGAGATATTTTGAGTCGTACTTAGTTATTTCGATGTACAAGAGAGATTGGAATTTGGGTTGAGTATTTTGGTGTGCGTAACAGGTTTGTAAATTGAGTCGAGAAGTGGATTTATGGTTTTAAACGTTTAGTCAAAATCCGTGTTGTTTTGTTGAATTCTTAAAGTTTCTGGGGTGCAAAGTGTCGACCAAAGTCCATAGGTGTCGACTAGTCAGTGTAAAATAGAGGGTGAGTGTCGACCGCGAGGATCGACCTGCGCAGGGCAGAGTCGAAGTAGGTGTCGACCCCTGGCTACAAGTGTCGACCGGTCAGTGTAAAATTGGCAGTGGTGTCGATCGCGAGGGTCGACCTGCGTGGGCAGAGAGTATCAAGGTGTCGACCGGCGACAGCAGGTGTTGACCCCTCTCTAAAATGAGTTTAGAAATGTCGACACCAGTGTCCCTGGTATCGACTGACAAAAAGACCCGAGAGATATGTAGTGTCAACCGATGGGAACCTGAGACAACTTAAGTGTCGACCAGCTCTTGCAGGTGTCGACCGGTCTCTTTATTTTAACGTTTTAAAGGCGAAGTTTCTTTAACCTGATTTTTAAACGAGTTTCCGCTGCGGCATTTATGCATATTCTTTTGGAAGTCATTTTGAGTAATAAAAAAAAAACGTTGTTTTGAGTCAAAAAAAACAAAGCTTTCCAATCTCTAGGAAATATTTAGTAGAGGACATGAAAGATGGTGACGAGTAGTAGTTGGTAGCGAACTGGGAATCATGGAGGATTTTCGAGTCGTTACAATTTTGCTATTGAGAATTCCACTGAAAGTTAAGAAGTTGTTTCCAGCCAGGATTATATGACTGAGAATAGAGATTGTTGTTCCTGTTGTATCCCATATAATTTGCAGATTATGGGTTAATGGGACATAAATTGTGGTATTCCTCACAGAAAATACACGATACTTTTCTCCTCGTTAGCTTTGTCGAATTGTTCATCAATTTGATAGTGTTTTCCAGTATGAAAATTTTTGCATTCAAGGCAGAAACTTCGTCTAAATCGTAAACTCTAGAGGCACGCTTTGTATAGTAAACTCTTTCTGAAGGTCATTGGTAACTATTCACTACCATTCTTTCTAATAAATCATAAGCTTCATTGAAAGATTTTGATAGAAAAGTTTCGTTTGCTGCAATAACAATGATTAATTTGGTCTGTCCAGTAAGTACATTATAAAATGTCTTCAACTGAATCCAATGTGGTAATTCATTATTAGGGCACTGCCTTAACAATTCCTTGCATCTGTCGCAAGCCTCATAAAGTGATTCACCATCCTATTATTGAAAACTTATGATTTTATTCCTCATTTTTGCATTCTTCACTGGTGGATGATATTTCATGATGAATTTTTTGGCTAAATCTTCTCATGTTGTAATAACCTGAAAAATTTCAGATTTTAAATCTAATTTTTGAATTTTCAATTAAATCTCGATTAGAATTTTGAAAAATATTTTAACGGGTAAATTAATTTATAAAACTCAAAATATAAGTTTAGTGCCAGCTTCTGAAAATTTCAAGTCTGGAGGATGCAAATTTAACGAAGTTTCGGACGGTTATAGTGCGTAAGGGCAATTTAGTAATTTGATTTAATTAAAATAAAATAAAAAATAAATAAATAAAACAACTGAATGGCTTCGCGAGGAAGCCGTTCTGTGTTCTGTTCTTCGGTTGAGCACCCGAGAGCAAAACCGAGTGTGTGAAGGCGAAGCTGAGGGGCGATTGGCGCTTCTCCCCGATGGCGAGCTCTCCTCCGGGGTTCGCCTCGTCCTATGTCGTTTCCTGTGCGCTGAAGTGAGCCTCGTCGATTACCTCCTCCTCTGGTAAGCCCCCTCCTTATGCGGCAGAGTTTTTTGGCCGACTCGTTCATTCCCTTCCCCGGCCATTTTCTTTCCCATTTCCGGTTCTTTTCCGATGACAGCACCTCTTCTCAGCTTTATTTTTCCCATCCCTGTGCCGACACCCAACTTTCACCCTTGATAAGCATCTCCTCTCTTTTCTGTTTTGATGCCCGATTAAATAGAGTCGAATTTGCTTAAATTTCTGAGATGTTAGGATAATGTTTGGATGTTTTGTGTAACGACCCGAAAACCTACCCGCTTCCGGTTCGCTACTATTCCGATACCAAATCCTTGCATTCGACTCATAAAATTTGTGTAAATTTAAAATTTTTATTTCTCGATTTAAAACGACGTTTCTGAGAATATTTTTAACAGCTCTGCAGCGGAAATTCAATTAAATTCATTTTGGATAAAATTTCATTTTGTTAAACATGAAACAGAGACTTCTGGTCGACATTTGTAAGCACCGGTCGACACTTTGCCCCTCTTGGGTCTTTTCATCGGTCGACACATGGAAACACCAGTCGACACTTTTATGCTCACCACAAAGAGGGGTCGACACCCGACTCCGCGGGTTGACACTTTAATCCTCTTTGCCCGCGCAGGTTGTTCCCTGCGGTCGACACCGCTACCATTTTTATATGGACCGGTCGACACCTGCAACTAGGGGTCGACACCTGCTTTGGCTCTGCCTGTCACAGGTCGATCCTTACGGTTGACACTCACCTTACATTTATACTGACCGGTCGACACCTCTCGACTTCGGTCGACACTTCACATCAGTATTAGTAAAATCACACAAGTTCAAAAGAAAACGAAACGCACGAACATATTCCCTCAATCAAATTCATGAAATAACACCTATGATTTAAAAACATACTTTCTTCAAGTAAATTTCAAAACATCAATATCCTAATTCAATTATCCATTGTACTCTTTGTACACCACCTAAATTCCTCAACAATCTACACAACTCTATCCGACTCAAAACACATAAAAAAATTATCCCCTTTTTATCCACCATGGTCGTGTCGCCCCATCATTTTCCTGCACCGGCATGCGACATCTCCTGCCAACTCTGATCTAGGCCCGCTCGTCACCTAGTAACTCACCAGATAGCTCGTCATCACCTACACTAAGGAACACCAAAACGTAAGCCTAATGCTTAGTAAATATGGAATATGAACTCGAAAACCAATGCATAACTCAAACCCCTACACATGCAATTTCTATACTCAATTCTGTTTTCTTTTCATTTCGTTGTTTTCATCTTCCACTTTCCGGTGTGAGTCAAGCCGGCACCCATCCCTTCCACACTTGGTACAGCTCATCCATAACTCACGGAGCGAGGTTAGAGACACACATCATATTCGCACATGGAACGACCCTACGTAACCTCCTCCTAACATCAATCGTTGAACTCTCTAGTGCTTTCAATAGCACGTTAACGACGAGGCGTTCACAAATCGTGTCACATTACGTACTTTCATCCATGGGAACCCCCTAGTGCTCTCTCAGTAGCACGTTAACGACGAGGCGTTCACCCATGCGTGGCAAGTCTTTTCTTACCTGATTACGTTTCATATGCACAATTTCAAAACATGCTCAAAACTCGTATTTCGTAATTCAAAACCATGATGCATGACAATCACAATATTCCCAACTCAACAACAACACAAACAAGTAAGAAAACAAGCAATCCTACCATTCTAAGGTGTAGGCCCGAAGACAAATCGCATACGTTCCGTCACTTACCTGGCGTTCTCAAATTCTTTTCGTCCTTCGTAACTTGGTGCTCTAACTGGAATACCTATAAAATTATACCTCTGTCAATTCTAACTCATTAAATTCATAATTCCCTATGCTAAAAGTCCTAACTCATACCAAAACCGACACTCTTCACTAAACCCGAAATCTCGCACAACATCCGTCCAACTTCAAAAATTCGTAACTTCTTCAATACTCGTCCGAATTGGACGATACAAAATACTACGGGTTCTTAAGAACATCTAGCTTTCTATGGTCTCATCCACTTCCCATTCGGATGCTCATAACTTAACCGAACGTGACCAAACAGACACCGTTCCAAACTTCCACGTACTCGGCCAATAAATCACCCAATCTTCCTCACCAATCCTTATAATCTGCTCCTATTTCTATCCTAAGCATCATCACGCAGACAGAAATCAGCTCTACACTCAACTTCTCACACTACCCTCCTAGGTTTTTCCACCAATTCGCCCTAACTCTTGCCAAACTTGGTTTTCGCCACTAACAACACTAACGAATCAACTAACTACGTAAAACTAACGAAAACTCACTGTGATTCTGATGAACGGAAGGAAAATCAATCAAGCGACACAAGCAGGGGTGGTCGGCTTTGCGAGAGAGAAGAGAGGAAGGGGAGGGGCTTGCTAGGGGGGGGAGGTGTTCTTCTCAGATTTTTTTTTAAATTTTTTATTTTTATTTCATAATTACCAATTTACCGTCCACCATTAACCGTTTCACGATTCCGTGATTTTGTCTAATTTTGATTAGATTCTTAAATTTCTCTTTCCACAATTAGCCTTAAAACAATCTTTCACTTAATGGCCGAAATTTTCTGTTATTAATTTGGACTTAAACTCCACCGATTACCAATTACAAATCCGAAACTAGTTTAAACGGAAAATTCTGGGTATTACATTTTGAGGTGCAATGCGTGGTGTTGAATTGCTTGGTTGTGAAATGCATAATTTTAGAAGGAAACCCTGTGGGGGTGTCTGTGAATTCAGGTTTTTTGAATTGGAAACTTTAAATTGCTACTAGATTATGTTTAATAGATTAAAATATGATTGTTCGGTGAAGAAATTTGTGGAAATTGGGTTGAAGTTGAAATTTGGATTTTTTTTATGTCAAAACAGGTTCTGTTTTTGGCCATTTCGACGTAGCTTCCGTTATTCATTTTAAATTCTGTTTTAGTGGCTTAAATTAGGTTGTTAAAGGAACGTTTGGCTGCTGGAATTGTTTGATTCCGATGTCTGTCGTAAAAGCTACGCGCGTCAGAAGCTTATGTCGAATTTTCGACCGAGTCAAATTATTGAGTGTTTTTAGTAAAATTGTGACGCGTGATGTTAGCGTTGCTGATTTTAGTGCGTAAGACGAGTTTTGAGTGAGTTTTGGTTAAAGGAAACGAAAATGTGAAATTTAGGCAAAGGGCAGATTTGGTTTTTGTGCTTTTCCCTAGCTACGGCTTACCGTTTTAAAATTCGTCTCAGTATGTTAAACTAGGTTCCTAAGGAAACGTTTAGCCTCTTGAATCACTCAATTCTGACAACGGACGCAAAATTTATGTGCGTCCAAAGTTTAGGCTGGTTTTCGGCCGAACCGAATTAGTGACTCGTTTTAGTTGGGATGTCATGGGTTTAGTTAAGGAATGTGATTCTTAGCGTAATTAGTGAATTTTAATGTGAAGATTTATGAGTGTTTGTTTATGTTTTAGGTTGAGGCATTTTTTTGGCGAAGCTGTGCGTTGAGTGAGATTAGAACGCCATGTAAGTAGTCCATGCACGTGTTTTGTCCAAGTGGGCTAACACCGTAGAACTTTAGGATTATGTTGTTGATTGTGGTGTGTGTGTGTATTGTTTGACATGTACTGTGTTTTGACAAGGGAACGAAAATGGTTTTGAACATATTTTGAGTAAGCGGTGAGACGCGTGGCGGTGGTACCATGGATCCTGCTAGTGTGTCGGCCGGTGCGTAACCAACCGCAGATTCAGCTCAAGGAGTGGGTCGGCTAGGAAGTCACGCGGCGTGTATGTGTCGGCGGTGAGGATGATGGACAATGGTACCGCGGATCCTACTAGTGTGTGGATTCCGCTAGAGGAGTGGGCCGGCTGGGCTGTCACGAAATGTGTGAGTGGCAACTCTGGCCCCGTTGCTGGGGAGGCTGGGACGGGGGAGACGTGTCAGGGTGTAGTGTGGCGCGAGATACACCTTTACCCTGATGTGGTCGCTGTGTGGTGATGCGTGTGTGTAGCTTGTGGGCCTCATTGCTAGGGAGTCCGGGACTGTGGCGACGTGCCAGGGTGTAGGGTAGCGCTAGGTTCATTCTCACCTTGGTGCGGCTGCACTACACGTCACAGATGTGACAACATGAGTGTGAGTGTAGAGACTGCATGTGATAGGATTGCATTGTCGGCTTTTACTTTCATATCGCATTACTTACTGAGCGTTAGGCTTATGATGTGTGTTCTATGGTGTAAGTGCAGACGTTATTGCTGGTGAGCCCCGAGAGCTTAGTCCTAAGGCGTAGGACGGTTGGCGGAGTGCAACCGAGGCACCGAACTGCGGATTGTTAGGGCAACCTGACCCGTGGAAATTATAGGTGGTGGTGAGATTTACTCAGGATGTTCTTTTGTGTCGGGATATTATTGTGGTTAGAGGAGTTCGTATAGATGTTGGTTGTACAGGATTGTATAGAGCGTTTGTGGTGTTTTGGGGACACGTGCGTACTTTTATATGTTAGAGTATGACATTGCTCTATTGATGTGCCCCAGAGGGCCATCACTCGATCACAAACCAAGGCACGAGCTTTATCAAACCTGTTCACTAACAAGTTCAATTCTTTTACAGGAATTACGAGTGTCGAATGCCTCTTCGCGGATTTGGAATGGGACCCGAGCACAAGGGACAAAGACCTTGCACTTGTTATCGTGGGAGATAAAGGTGGAAGCATATGAAGAAGGGATTTGTCACACTCGGAATTAATTTGTAAATGAATTTTATTCGGCAAACATTCGCCCTTATGTTTTTGTTGGTAAACATTCGTCTTCCTGTAATGTTTTATAGTTGCATGCATCCTTAGGCATTACGATTAGATGTATGTTAAGTTAGATGGTGTTTAGAAGTAACAATTGGGCCGGAGTTTAGAACCCCATTGATGCAACAAATGGGCCAAAGCTTGAAGAGTGATCTGGTGTGCAAGTGGACCAAGAATTGCCAACCATGTGGCCCATTTCGAAGCCCAAGCCCATTCTAACTTTCAGCCACCCTAGGTCTATAAATACATGGCTATTGGTGTGTGTAAAGATTGTTGAATATATGAGAATAGCTCCTTTGTGTTCAGCCGAAATAACTTGGAGCTTGGTCAATGGTAAGGCTCGTTTCGGTCAAGAACCGAGAAACAGTGCATCTCCTTGAGCTTTCAAGCCTGAGGTTGCTTGAATAGTCATCGTTCCGCTCATCTTCCCTCTATTTTCCAAAGAAGGATACACGAAGAGAGTGGCCAGAAACCGATTCCGTTTGCTACCATCTTCCTACGGAAGATCGTTATACCGAGAGCCTAAAAGGGTTGCTCATCGGACAACATTTAATTTTCTGCTCATTTCTTGTTTTTCCGTTTCGTTTATGGGTGTAACATGACTCATTCAAGGTGGAATCGTGTAATCTATATTGTGGACTTTCTTCATTTGTAGTTGATGGATTTCGTTGTCTTTAAACTTCGATTTTTGTTATGGAGATTCTTTGGATAGTTTGATGGATGGATATTTCTAGTTTTCTGCTGAACTGTGTGCGGAGTTTAAATTTTGGGATAGCCAGTTTTTAGGTGTTACTCTACCAAATTTTTGGGAGAAGGGTTGGAGAGTTGAGAGGGACGGAATAGATCGGGGTGTGCGCGGTAAGGCTCGAAGGGAGGAGTGGCGGTATGCGCGGGAGAGTGGCGTGATCGCAGGCACGCGGGGCACGCGGCCCTCCGAGTGCGCACGGGTTGTGCGACGTTGGGTGAGGGCGTATGTACGGACGTATTGCACGGAGGCAGGGTACATGGGGCACCCAGCGCTGTGGGCGTACGTGTGACGCAGCTTTAACACCCAAAATTTTTCCGTTTAGGTTAATTTCGGATGTACGTGATTGTAATCGGCGGAGTAATTGTCAGAATTGTGGACGAAAAATTTCTACTCTTAGCTAAAAGATTCTTTTGAACCTAATGGAGGAGAGAATAATTTACGAATCCATTTGAAAACGGACCGTATAACGGATTTATGAAATGGTTAAACGTTAAGGGTGAAATGGTAATTAGTAATTATTATTATTATTATAAAATTTAACTTAACACAACACCTTTCGGTGTTTTTCCCCTCCCCGCGCCCAGAAACCACCCCCCGTTCTTCCTCTTCTTCTTCTTCTTCTTCTACTTCTTCTTCTCCCGCGCAAGAGGCTCGCCGTTTCCCAGCCAACGATCAACCGTTTTTCCCTTCGTTCTTCCAGTTTTTGTTAGTTTTCAGTAGATAACTAGTCATTTAATTGTTTTGAGTGGTAAAAGTGGAATTAGGGAGAGCGTTGGGTGAACCCTAGGAGGGAGATACGAAATTTGGGGGTTATAGTCGAATTGTATTCGCGTGTTGGTGTTTAAGCTAAGAATAGAAGTAGATTATAAGTTTTATGTAGAGGATCGAGTGTGTAAGTAACCGAACGACTCGGGTTACGGAACGGGTTCTGTTTGGCCAAGCTGTATGTGTGGGATTAGGAAATTGAGGGGACTATTAGAAACTAGATATTACGAGAAACCCATAGCATTTCGAATCGTCCAAATCGGACGAGTATTGGTAGAGTTATGAAATTTTGAAGGTTAGTCGGAGCGTTAGTTAAAATTTTGTTTTAGGCTGAATGGGGATTTAGTGACTGACCCCTTAAAGTTTTACTAAATTAATGGAATGTAGAGCTAATGGATGTGCGATTTTATATGTTTTCCAATTAGCATACGCGATTTGGATTACGAGTGCTAAGGACGCCAGGTAAGTAATGTAGTAGGAGTTTTGCCTTCGGGCCTACATCATAGTTCAATAGGTTGCATTGCATGTTTACTTTGTGTTATACTTTGTAATATGCATCATGGTTTTAAATTACGAAACAAAACGAAAATGAATTTTCATGTTTTTACAAAGTGAAACAGTAGGATAAGATGAAACGAGAAGATATGTAAGAAGATAATAAAGGTGGGGTTGAGTGATCTTGTCCCAAGAGGTGGACCGCGAGTGTATCACTCTTCATCCGCTTTACGTGGTGACTTTGTCCCGAGAGGTGGACCGCGAGTTGTGTCACTTTACTAAATTGAGGTTGACCTTGTCCCGAGAGGTGGACCGCGAGGTGTGTCACCTTGATCTAGCACGTAGAGAAGAACCTAGTAGTAAGAAGATAAAGAAGATGTAAGAAAGAGACGAAAACAAAAGTAGAGATGAAACTGTAGAAACTGCATGTGTAGGAGATGTTTGTTTTTAGTATGTATGTATGCATTACTTACTTAGCATTAGGCTAATAGTTGAGTTTTGTAATGTAGGTGACGACGCAGCAACTAGTGAATATCCCGAGCATGCCTATGACTAGGAGGCAGTTGGAGGAGAACGCTCGTGAGATGACTACGCCAGCTGTTGAGGCGTTTTGACTATGGCAGGTGTAAGTATGGGTGGTGAGGTATTTTGAGTCTTACTTAGTAATTTTAATGTAAAAGAGATATTTGAATTTAGGTGGAGTATGTTGGCATGCGTAACAGGTTATAAATTGAGTCGAGAAGTGGATTTATGGTTTTCAAACGTTTAGTAAAAATTCGTGTTGTTTTGTTGAATTCTATTAAAGTTTCTAGGTGTAAAGTGTCGACCGAATTCCATAGGTGTCCACCGATTAGTGTAAAATAGAGGGTGAGTGTCAACTGCAAGGCTCGACCTCTGCAGGGCAGAGCCGAAGTAGGTGTCGACCCCTGGTTACAAGTGTCGACCGTTCTGTGTAAAATTGTAGCGGTGTCGACCGCGAAGGTTGACCTGCGCAGACAGAGAGGATCAAGGTGTCGACTTGCGACAGCGGGTTTCGACTCCTCTCTAAAATAGGTGTAGAAGTGTCAACCGGTGTGCTCTGTGTCGACCGATGAAAAAACCCGAGAGATATGTAGTGTCGACCGGTGTTTGTCAATGTCGACCGATGGGAACCCGAGACAATTTAAGTGTCGACCGGCTCTTGCTGGTGTCGACCGGTCTCTTTATTTTTATGTTTTAAAAGAGAAGTTCCTTTAAACTGATTTTAAACAAAGTTTCTGCTACGGTATTTACATGTATATCTTTTGGAAGACGTTTGAGTAAAAAAAAAAAAAATAGTCGTTTTGAGTTGAAAAATATAGTTTTCAAATTTATAGGAAATATTTAGTAGAGGATATGAGAGATGGTGACGAGTAGTAGTTGGTAGCGAACCAGGAATCACAGAGGATTTTCAGGGTGTTACAGCAGCGGTGTCGAGTTGGCGCGCGGGGCGCCGAAAGGATGCGTGCGGGGCGCACGGCTCACAGGCCAAGTGGGTGCGCGCGGCGCCAGGTTGAGTGTATGCAGCGCAGGACCATGGGCGAGCGGTGCCAGGTCATGGTGCGCGGCGCTTCTATTTAGGGGAGCGGCACTTAGTCGGGTAGCGCGAGGCGTGTGTTGGACACCTTCCTAAAATTTCAAGTCTTATCGTCTTATTTTAAAACTACTTTAAATTGTTTTTTTTCCACGGGCTATTTTACATTAAGGATTTCGTGTTCCCTCTTCGGGACGCGAGTTGTTTTCGAATCGAGTCGAAAAATTTTTATACATACAAATGTTCTTTTGAATATAATTTGAAAATGAAAGTGGTATTAAATTAAGTGAGTTCGTGTCGAGTCTCTGTATGTCACAGTGAGTAGATGTAGTGAGCGCACCGGGAACGTGTGGGTTCTCGGGGCATTACACATGTAGTGATAATATTTGCTGGAATGCTATTTAACCAATCTCGTGCTCAGTCTCTTAAGAAATATGAGAAAATTTTGAGCCTTAACACTTCAGCTGAAACTTCAAGAAAATTGAATGAATTTCTCACTTCTCCAAAAACCTTAATATGACGATGAGAGTTGTCCGATACCACTTCACTAAACTGCCCAATTGTTTGAAGCATCTGAAACATGACCAGTTTTAACTCAAATAGGATAGCATATAAATCTAGAATCACAATACCGAGATTCAGATCATCAAGCGTGGATATGGCAAAATCCTGAATAGGCTTATCTTGTTCATCAATGGTATGATCAAGATTAATTCTTCTTTCATCCTGGTTGGCCATATTGTCTTCAATAAATGGTTGCCGTTGTTGTCTCATTCTTGCTCGAAATGTCCGTTCAATCTCTGGATCGTATGAAATAAGATCCTGGTTGTCCTCTTCGGGCATCAAATAAATGGTACCTAAAGAACAATGAATAAAACATAAAAAAAATTAAAATTATAACAAAATAAAATAATTAAGAAATATCCCCAGCATCGACGCCAAAAACTTGTTAGTGATTTTCTACACCTAACGCAAGTGCCCGTGTCGCCAACAAAGTAATAAAAAGTAAGTAAAAATTGATCCCATGAAAATATGCTTAACTAAATTTAATTGATATAAAATTATATAAAATAAAGACATAATATAAAGAAAAATTGCATGAGTGGTAGAATATTATAGACTTAGAGTTTACTCAGATATGATAAAGAAATAAATTGAAATAATTTAAGAAGATTACGATAATAAAAGACTTTGTTATGATCGATTTCTTCGTTGCATGCAATTCACCACTAATGCCACAAAAAACTACAACATTTTCTATTGAACAGTAGAACTAATATTTTCTAAGATTTTCTCGAATTGCCTTGTTAAATTCGACTTAGAATTTCTTTCGATTTTTGGAAAGACAAAACTTAATCTGAATTTCTATAGAATCCTGTTCTCAATATCAAACAAATTAATATCAACTATTTTGTAACAATTTAATTTATTTAATAAATCATGCATCTCAAAATTTCTATCTACCTCTCGATATAACAAATACATGTAACATCAAATTTGTCTACCGAAATAATTCGAATTAAAGAACAAACATCATGATAGATTATTTAAGATAAAAATAGCAACTTTCATAGATCTCAATAAAGCACGTAACGAGTACTTTCTCGCATAACCAAAATTAAAAATCTAGCCCAAAATCATGACAATAAAATCCAAAATAAAATTATTCATCCAAAAAAAAATAAAGAGTAGAAGAAGAATTATTGTTTATGTTCTTCTATGGAAAATTTTCTTGTAGGAGGCTCCTCCACACCAGAGAGGAGAGAGAAAGCTCTCTTGCCACCTTCTCTTTCTTCTTGTCACTAGCCAAGATATGGTCTTCTTTTTTTTGGTTTTTTCTCCTTTTTCTTTCTAGCCCACTTTCTCCCACTTCCTTGATTTTAGTGATTTTTCTAGCAATTTCCCTCTCTCTAATTGATTATAGGGATTTATTCTTTCAAGTGCTCTTTTTTTTTTTGTCATTCAAATAAAAATGTATACCCAGGATTTTTCTGCTAAAACAATTTTTGAATTTACTTAATTGTAATTGGCAGAGTTTTAGTTAGAATTGAGAGTGGAGAATTTCTACCATTAAGTAAAAGATTATTTTGAGATTAATAGACGGGAGAAAATTATAAGATTTCGACCGGAGACGAATCAAACAATCGTTACGATTAAAGGATTAAGAGTTGAGGGCGAAATAATAATTAAGATTAATTATGTTTAATAATATAATTATTATAAAAAAAATTAAATAAAAAGAAAGAATGAGGCAGAGAAAATCCCCTTCCCTTCGTGAATTCCTCTTCTTCCCCCACGTGAAACCCTTCCTCGACGATACCTCTCCTCAAGCGATGATTTTCCTTCATCGATCTTCAATCTACGGTAAGTCTTAGTTAGTTCTGAGTAGATAGATGATCTTTTAGTTGTCTTGAGTGATAAAACTGAAGTTAGAGCGAGTATTACGTAGTTTTGGTGAAACTTAAGAGGGAGATACGAGAATTTGATGTTAGAGTTGATTTTTATCCGTTTGTTGGTGTTTAAACTAGAAGTATGAGTAGATTATGGATTTTTATGGAGAAGGTTGAGCATTTAGATAACCAAATACTCGAGTTACAAAACGGTTTCCGTTTGGCAACATTCGGCTAAGTTGTAGGTGATGGATTAAAAATTGGAGGTGACCGTTAGAAATCAGACGTCTTATGGAATCCGAAGAATTTTGAATCGTCCAAATCGGATGAGTATTGGATAAGTTATGCATTTTTTAAAGTTGGTTGGAAATTGAGTTGGAATTCAGGTTTAGATAGATTAGATGTTAAATTGTTATTTCCTTTAGAGTTTTACGAGTTGTAAGGAAAGTAAAATTGATGATGTGTAGTTTTATAGGTTCCCTGGTTTAGCTAGCGAACTGCGAATTTCGAGATGTGAATTTCGAGATACGAATTGCTAAGAACACTAGGTAAGTAGTGTAAGTAGTGCAGTAGGTGTTTTGCCTTCGGACCTACATCACAATTTGGTAGGATCCATGCACGTTTATTTTATGTTATGCTTTAGTGATTATGCATCATGGTTTTAAAGTATGAAAATGAAACGAAAATGAATTTTTCATGTTTTTACGAATGAAACAGTAAGATGAAATGAATGAAATCAAAATGTATGTAAGAAGATAATGAAGGTGGGGTTGAGTGGTCTTGTCCCCAGAGGTGGACCGCGAGTTGTATCACTTCTTTTTCCGTTTTACATGATGGCCTTGTCCCGAGAGGTGGATCGCGAGGTGTGTCACTTTACTAGATCAAGGTTGGCATTGTCCCATGAGGTGGACCGTGAAGTGTGTCACCTTGATCTAATATGTAAAGAAGAATCCAGTAGTAAGAAGATAAAGAAGATGTAAGAAAGAGACGAGAACGAAAGTAGAGATGAAATTGTAGAAACTGCATATGTTAGAATGTGTTTGTTTTCAGTGTTTAAGTTTTATATACATTACTTACTTAGTATTAGGCTAATAGATGAGTTTCGTGATGTAGGTGACAGGGCAGTAGCTCGTGAGTACTCAGAGCGTGCCCATGACTAGGAAGCGGTTGGAGGAGTGCGCTAGTGGACAGTCCGGCCGGCAGTTGGGGCGTTTTGACCAGAGTGGGGATATGTGAGGGAGTTTAGTTGATTAGAGTTTAGTCGAATTTGTTTTTGAGTCGTTGTGAGTCGATTGGAGTCATATAGACGTATGAATGAATTTCAAACTTTAGTAGTTGTTTTTCTATGTAATTAATGATTTTGAGTTGATGGAAAAATGTATGTTTTGTCATTTTATCGTTTAGTCGAGTTTCGGTGATTTCTCTAAAGGATTTAAGGTTTTGAAAACAGATTTTGCGAAGAAAGTGTCGACATGTGCCCAAAATTATACCGCTCAGTGTAAAAATAAGTGCAGAGTGTCGACCTGTATGTAAATGGTCGACCAAACTCTGTAGGTGTCAACCGCTTGGGTCGACCTACTCGGATATATAGGGTGAACGTGTGGACCAGTAAATGCAAGTGTCAACCGATAATGTAAAATAGACGGGAGTGTCGACCTCAGGGATCAACCGATGCGGACTAAGAGAAACGTAGTGTCGACCGGTGCATGCAAGTGTCAACCGGTAGTGAAAAATGTGATGGAAGTGTCGACCAGTGCATGCAAGTGTCGACCGGTAATGTAAAATTGACGGGAGTGTCGACCTCAGGGATCGACTGACGAGAATAGAGAGAAACGTAGTGTGACCGGTGTACGCAAGTGTCGATCGGTAGTGAAAGATAGATGGAAGTGTCGACCCGTATTTATCGGGGTCGATTGAAAATGATTTTTTTTAGGTTTAGAGAACTCGAATTTTATTTCAACTAATTTTAATCCAAGTCTTCTGCTACGACGTTTTTTTTTTAAATGTTTTCAAAAAGGTTATTTTAAGTCAAGGAACGAAAGTTTTAAATTTTTACTCAAATTTTCCAAGCGTATTTGTGTGAGTGGTAGTAGTGAGCGTACCGAAAACCTATAGTTGGGTTTTCGGGTTGCTACAAAAAATTTGATCTTTCATTTCTCCTTTATTGCTAGTAAATCTGTGGTCAAACATGATAACAAGAAAATTCAAGTTAGTGATAATAGTCTGATTTTTTCTCAAAACATACATAAAAATTATTAAATTCTTAAGATCTCTTCGTGGCACAGCAATATTCTCAATTTCTATAATTTTGACCTAATTTCTCTTATATTCACTCAAATCATACGAGTTTTAGTAAATAAAAATAGTATTAAATAACTCTATTTCAAGAGTTATCAAGTATAACGTGAACAATCAAACATAAAGATATATCTTTGTACGTAGTTGGAGTACATTAAAATTTACTGTGCTTTATAAAAGCCCATTACGTGGACCTTTCATATTGTTTAAATATTACGGGGAACAACTTAGGAAATAAATGTATAGGCAAAAGTAAGTTTGACTGATGGTTTTAAGCATAACATAGAAGTAGAATATGTTTTATTTTATTTTTTTATATGCTAGGAATAATGTATCTAACAAGCAAATATTATGAATAATTTTATTGCTGTAGTTAATAAATAATTTTTATGATTAATTTTTATATTTGTATTATTCGATATGTTTTCTAAATCTAAAGAAAAATTATTAATTATTTGTGCAATTTTAAATTTACATATATGTTGATATATGTGAGATTAAATTTAAAAAAAAATAATCATGTTAGTTCATAACTTATATTTGAAGTATAAGATTTTCAAAATTAATAAAATCATAAATATAGTTCATTTCGTTTAGAACGTATAATTATATCTCGACTATATATGCAGTGGCATAAAATGATTATATTTTATATAATATGATTATATAGGACTGAGATAGATGAAATTACATTGTTCTTATAATATCCGTTAAATAAAGAACAATTAGTTTTATCATAATGATGGTTATATATATATGATCTTAATTCATTGTATCTAGTAGATTCCTATTTTATTTTAGTTTATTGTTTGATTTACTTGGTATAATTTTGTATGAGTTATATTATATAAGCCTTGTATTTTAGCAATAAAGTAAATAAGTAGCTGAGAATGCTAATATTGATACAATGAAATTCATAATATAAGATTATCTTATTTGTTAGTTCAGAGATTGAATAATTAGTACGCATATTCATAAATGTTATAAATTAATTATTTATGTAACACCCAAAATTTTCGTTAAATTAATTTTTGGATTTACATATTGGTAAACGACGGAGTTTTAGTCGGAATCGAGAGCAGAGAATTAATATTAGTAGGTAAAGGATTATTTCGAATCTATTAGAAAAGAAAAAATTTTAGAAATCCAACCGGAAATGGACTGATTAGACGTTAGGTTAAAAGATTTAAGGGTAAAGATAATATAGTAATTAAGTTTATTATTATTATTAGGGTAAACTGCAATTTGACCCCCACTTAATAGTGAAAAGTGCAATTTACACCGTAAACTCAAATAATGTGCAAAAAAAATTTTAATTGATTCATAATGGGCAATTCACCCCCTACCGTATCATTTTCTGTTGAAATAGCACGTTTTTGTCATGTGCTATATTTTTCTACTCAAAATGTCTATTGCTGGACTGGTTTGCCTAAATATTTTAAAAACATTTCTGCATAACCCATGTAATAACTCGGAAAATTTCAGATTTTAAATTTAATTTCTGAAACTTTTAATTTAACTTCGGTTGAAGTTTCAGAAAATATTTAACGGAGGAATTAAATTATAAAACTCAGAGTCTGCTTTTGTGATGGTTTTCAGAATTTAGAGTCGGGAGGTCATGAATTCAACAAAATTACGAACGATAAAAACACGTGAGGGCGTTTAGATAAATTGCTATTTGTTTAAATTAAATAAACAAATAATAAAAAAAAAGAGGAAATTTGTTAAGTGGAATGGCTTCACGAAGAAGCCATTCCACTTCGATGATTCTACGACCGAGCGCCTGAGAGGAACAAGCCTGACCAAAGGAGGAGTGTACTGCCGACGAACGACGACCATGCGAAGGGGGTGCCGACGAGCTGGAGAGAGAAGTTGGTTCGGCCTTCCCGCGCTGAAAGACCGAAGGTAAGTGTCCCCTGTTTTCGGTTCTGTCGATCAAGAGTGGAAACTCGGTTGTTCTTGAACTCCTGACGGTTAGAGCTCGGTTGTTGGGGCGTTTTAGAATCTAGTGTGTGTGTGTGTGTGTGTTCTGGAGCCAGTGTGTGGCTCGGCCTTCCCACGATAGAACCGAAAGAGAAACAAAGAGTTTTCTCTTTCGGTCTTGGCCTGCCTTGGTGGCCGAGCGTGGAGTTGTTCTTACTTCTAAGTTTTGGAGATTTCGTGCTAAGATTTAGGAGGAATAGAGGTGAATTTCATGGTGCAATGGGCGGGTTGAGGAATGCACAGTTTTGGGAAGAGAACCGTGAGGATTTTTTTTGTGCTGCCACGCTATTTTCTAATTAGGAACCACCAAATTAATAATGTATGCATTGGTAAACCGAAATGTGGATGTTCGGTGAAGAAATTGGCGAAATTGGACCGAAATTGAGATTTCAGACATTTTTTCGTATAAGAACAGTTCTGTTTTGGTGATTTTGATGGGGTTACAGTTAATTGTTTTAAATTCTGTTTTTGTGGGTTAAGTTAGGTTGTTAGAGGGACATATGGTTGATGGAATCGTTTAATTTCGATATCCGACGCAAAAGTTATGCGCGTCGGAAGTTTATGTCAAATTTTGGTCCAAGTCAAATTAGCGAGCGTTTTTCATAGAATTGCGACGTATGATAGTAGCATAGCCGTTTTTGATGCGTAAAACTAGTTTTGAGTGAGTTTTGGTGGAAGAAAACAAAAATATGAAAATTGGATAAAAATGGCAGATTCGGTTTTTGGTGTTTTTCACCTGTCTGCGGCTTACCGTTTTAACATCCGTCTTAGTATGTTAAACTAGGTTTTTGAGGGGACGTTTAGCCATTTGAATCGTTCGATTTCGTTAATGGACACAAAAGTTATGTGCGTCCGAACTTTAGGCTAGTTTTCGGCCAAACCAAACCAGTGACTCGTTTTAGTTGGAATTTCATGAGGGTAGTTAAGCAATGTCATTTTAAATTATTTGGTAAATTTTGAGATAAATACTGATAAGAGATTGGTTGTGTTTTAGGTTGAGGCTTTTTTGGCGAAGCTGTGCGTCGAGCGAGCTTAGGACGCCAGGTAAGTACTGCATGCATGCGTTTTGCAAAAGTGGGTCTACACTGTAGAACTTTAGGGTTTATGTGATTGATTGTGGTGTGCGTGCGTATTGTTTGACATGCATCATATTTTAAAAATGTGAACGAAAATGATTTTGAGCATGTTTTAAGTATGTGGTGAGACGCGTGGCGGTAGTACCGCGGATCCCACTAGTGTGCGGGCCGGTGCTTCACCAGTCGTGAATTTCGCCCTAGGAGTGGGCCGGCTTGGCCGTCATGCAGAGTGAATATGTTGACGGTGAGGGTGAAGGGCAATGGTACCGCGGATTCTACTAGTGTGTGTGCCGGTGCAACACCAATCGCAGATTCCGCTTGAGGAGTAGGCCGGCTGGGCTGTCGCGAAACGTGTGTGTGTGGCAACTGTTGCCCCGTGCTGGGGAGACTGGGACGGGGGCGACGTGTCATGGTGTAGTGTGGCGCGAGGTACACCTTTACCTTGATGTGGTTGCCGTGTGGTGATGCGTGTGTGTAGCTTATGGGCCTCATTGCTGGGGAGTCTGGGACGGTGGCGACGTGTCAGGGTGTAGGGTGGCGTGAGGTTCTTTCTTACCCTGGTGCGGCTACACTACGCATCACAGATGTGACAATATGAGTGTGAGTGTAGAGACTGCATGTGATAGGATTGCATTGTCGGCTTTTACTTTCATATCGCATTACTTACTGAGCGTTAGGCTTATGTTGTGTGTTCTGTGGTGTAGGTGCTGACGACCTTGTGGTGAGCCTCGAGAGCCTAGTCCTGAGGCATAGGATAGTTGGCGGCGTGCGACCGAGGCACCGGATGGCGAATTTTGTTAGGGCGACGCGACCCATGGTGGTGGTAGGTGATGGTAAGATGCATTGAGTTGTTATTTTGTGTCGGGTATTTATGCAGATAGAGGAGTTTGTATAGACGTCGATTGCACAAGATTGTATAGAGTTGTTGTAGTGTTTTGGGGAAGCGTATGTATTTTTATATGTTAGAGTATGGTATTGCTCTATACTGTGAATTTGCTTCATTTGCATTTGATGGATTTTTGTTGCCTTCATACTTTGATTATTGTTGTAGTGATTTCTCTGGATGGTGGATAGATAAATGCTATTAGTTTTGGTGAACTGTGTGCAGGGTTTAAATTCTTGGATAGTCAGTTTTTAGGTGTTACTCTGCCGAAATTTCGGAAAAGAGGTTGGGAGTCGAAAGGATATGGAATAGGTTAAGGTGTGTACAATGAATGATAGAGAAGTGTAGATGAGCGTGGGAGTGCGGCGTGATCGCAGGTGCGCGGGGCACGCGGCCTTGCGGGTACTCATGGGTCATGCGGCGCCGGGTGAGGGTGTGCGCGCGGACGTGTTGTACAGCGGCAGGGTGCGCGGGGCACGCGGCGCTTATAGTGTGCGCGAGATATAGTCACGTTGAGTTGGCATGTGCGGCACCGCGAAGGTGTGCGCGGGGTGTCGAAGTGGGGACGCGAATGCGCGGCACCGGATTGTGTAATTCGAGAGGTGCGTTTGATTCTTTCCTAGGATTTCGAGTATTGCCGTGTTATCTTAAATTATTTTAAATGGTTTTTCTTTTCACTGCATAGTTTTTATATTGAGGATTTCGCGTTCCCTCTTCGGGACGCGAGTTGTTTTCGAATCGAGTCGAAAATTTTTCATACTCACAAATGTTCTTTTAAAAATGATTTGAAAACGAAAGTGGTATTAAATTGAGTGAGTTATGTCAAGTGTTAGTGTGTGTGTAATGTGTAGATGCACTGTAGCGCACCGGGAAAGCGCGGTTTCTTGGGGTGTTACAGGTATGGTATCAGAGCCACGGGGTCTACGTCGTTCAGAGGATTACCTAACACCTCCCGCTGCTGTATGGGAGCACTCCACCAACTGTAAGTGTTTAGATTTGAATTTATTGTAGTACTAATGTGAGCTTTATATTTATGTTAAAGGTAGAAAATGTCAGGAGAGGCGAGAGGTAGAGGCAGAGGGCGGTCACGATGATAGGCGCCTCCTAGAGCTGTGGGCGACATGGATGATACCGTTTGGCAGCTTACCGAGTTAGTCCACCGTCAGTCTCAGTAGTCGGAGAGGTTTATGAGCAGGGACGACCAGGGTCAGTCTAGTGCCCAGGGTTCTCCTAACAGAGGGGGTGACAGGCTGCATAGACTTAGACCCCCGACTTTTGACGGATCATCTCTGGATCCTCTCAGTGCTGAGGAGTGGATACGGAGCATGGAGAGGATGATGAGTTTTGCCAGGGTAGAGGAGCAGGACAGAGTTTCTAGTGCGGCATTCTATCTTGCCAAGGATGCGAGCCATTGGTGGGATACTGTGGTGGCCACGAGAGATGTGGAGGCCATGACCTGGGAGGAGTTCAGGTCGGTGTTTTTCGGCAAGTATTTCAGCCATTGTGTCAAGACACAGAAGATGGTGGAGTTTGCACAGTTGAAGCAGACCGGCACTGTGCCAGAGTATGTACGGCAGTTCGAGGCATTGTCGTGGTTTGCAGGGCATTTGGTGAGCCTTGATGAGAATAAGGTACATCAGTTTGTGCAGGGCCTGAAGCCGGATATTTAAATGGGCATGCGCATTGTGGGGGCCCGAGGCATGCCGTACGAGGGGAGGTGGTAGCAAAGGCCCTTGACATTGAGGAGGCTCGGGCGAAGCTTACTAGTTATCGGGAGGTACCCAGAGAGCAGCCTCAGAGATCATTCAGAGAGTCGCTACCACAAGCGAGCGGGGAGGCGTCCGTGCAGAAAGGCCTGAAGAGGCCTAGTGACAGTTCCAGCAGCCAGGGGAGCACTACGAGGCCGCAGGTGTCGGGACAGTTTCCGGTGTGCCCGAGGTGTTAGAGGAGCTACCCAGGTGAGTGTAGAACGGGCCCAGTGTGGTGTTATAACTGTGGCGAGGTGGCCCACATGTCTAGAGAGTGCCAGAAGCCGCGTCAGAACCGCTGCTTCAACTGCAATGAGGTGGGACACTTTGCCAGCAGATGCCCAACGGCGAGTAGGACGTCAGCCAGAGTTACACCGAGGGTCTTTTCCCTTTTTGAGCCAGATGATGCTGCCCAGCCATCAGTGATTACAGGTAACATTTTTGTTTCTGGTGTGGCAGCTTATACCTTGATTGATACAGGCGTTACGCACTCGTTTGTGTCGACGATTTTGTGGTTAAGGCCAACTTGGAGTTCAGTCCCGCTGAGCGACATTATGATGTGACATTGCCATCCGGGGAGCATTTGTATTCAGAACAGGTGGTGCGGGGCAATGTTGTGACAGTGCGGAGGAAGCAGTTATATGCCGAGCTAGTCATACTCCATATGAGTGGTTATGAGGTAATCTTGGGAATGGACTGGCTGTTCAGACATCATGCGGAGATTGACTGCAGGACCAGAGAGGTTCATTTCCGGCCCCCGGGCGGGGAGCTACACATTTAAAGCAGGTAAAGGTCTTGCCAAGATTTCTGCTATCTTTTCTCATCAGGCTCCACGGTTGTTAGGCAAGGGTTGCCAAGGGTTTTTAGCAAGTGTCGGGGATGCGCAGTCACAGGGTGATACTCGGATACAGGATATTCTTGTTGTGCAGGAGTTCCCGGAGGTGTTTCGTGATGATTTGCCAGGGTTGCCCCCTGACAGGGAGATTGAATTTGAGATAGATATTTTCCTAGGTGCCGAGCCGGTGTGCAAGAACCCCTACAGATTAGCACCTACTGAACTTAAGGAGCTGAAGGCTCAGTTGGAGGAACTGACAGATAAGGGCTTTATACGCCCTAGTTTTTCACCTTGGGGAGCGCCAGTTCTATTCGTCAAGAAGAAGAACGGATCCCTACGTATGTGTATTGACTACCTGGAGCTGAATAAGTTGACGGTGAAGAACAGGTATCCACTGCCGAGGATTGACAATTTGTTTGATCAGCTGCAGGGTGCCTGAGTGTTTTCTAAGATTGACCTGAGGTCCAGCTATCATCAGTTAAAGGTGAAGGAGAAAAATGTATCGAAGACGGCCTTCAGAACGAGGTATGGACACTTCGAGTTTCTGGTTATGTCTTTCGGGTTGACCAATGCCCCTACAGCATTCATGGATCTAATGCACCGGGTGTTCAGGGAGTACCTGGACAAGTTTGTGATTGTGTTTATCGACGACATCTTGATCTACTCGCGGAGTGAGGAGGAGCACAGGGAGCACCTGAAGATTGTATTGACTATTTTGAGCCAGCATCAGCTGTATGCTAAGTTCTCGAAGTGCGAGTTTTGGTTGGACAGGATTCACTTCTTGGGACATGTTATCTCCTCCGAGGGTATTTCAGTTGATCCGGTGAAGGTTCAGGCTGTAAAGGAGTGGCCACGGCCGACCAGTGCTAGCAAGATACGCAGTTTTCTGGAGTTAGCTGGATATTATCGAAAATTCATTGAGGGGTTCTCTAAGATCTCGGCCCCCTTGACCCGGCTGACAAGAAAGAATGCAAAGTATGAATGGATCGACAAGTGTGAGGACAGCTTCCAGACATTGAAGCAGATGTTGACTACGGCTCCTGTACTGACGCTGCTCGTGGAAGGAGAGAAGTTCTGCATTTATTGTGATGCCTCCAGGATTGGTTTGGGGTGTGTTTTGATGCAGAGTGGGAGAGTCATTGCCTATGCCTCTAGGCAGTTGAAGGCTTACGAGCAGAATTATACCACTCACGATTTAGAATTGACGGCGGTTGTATTTGCACTCAAAATTTGGAGGAATTATCTGTATGGGCAGCACTGCGAGATTTACTCAGACCATCAGAGCTTGATGTACATTTTCACGCAGAAGGAGCTAAATTTGAGACAGAGAAGATGGCTCGAGCTGGTCAAAGATTACGATGTGGAGATCAGGTACCACCAGGGAAAGACGAATGTAGTTGCAGATGCCTTGAGTCGGGTGACAGCCTCGATTTCTGCCATGACTGCGATGGTGCCTGTTGAGTTGATGACAGAGATGCAGAGTTTTAGCCTAGAGGTGGTTGCTGATCTAGCCGCCACTCTTTCGGCCTTGTCGTTGAGGCCGACTATTCTGGACAGGATCAAGCAGACTGAGGAGACTGATTCGGAGTGTAGCGAGCTGAAGGTGAGTATGGAGGTCAGGCCTGATTCTGAGTTCAGCTATTCAGAAGACGGAATTCTGAAATTTTGAGATAGTTGGTACGTCCTGAAGGATGAGGAGCTGAGGAGGGAGGCCCACTCATCTTCTTTCTCTGTGCATCCGGGAAGCACTAAGATGTACAGGGATTTGAAGCGGCACTATTGGTAGCCTAACATGAAACGAGCAGTGGCTGAGGATGTTGAGACCTGCGTAGTCTGTCAACAGGTGAAGGCGGAGCATCAGTGACCGTCTGGGATGCTCCAACCATTGCTTATACCGGAGTAGAAGTGGGAGCGAATCACCATGGATTTTGTGGTGGGACTGCCGAGGACTGCCAAAGGCCATGACGCGATCTGGGTGATTATGGACAGGTTGACGAAGTCGTCTCACTTTTTTCATATGAGGATGACTTATACCATGGATCAGTTTGCCCAGTTATATATTCAGGAGATAGTCAGACTTCATGGGATTCCGGTGTCGATTATTTCAGACCGAGACCCTAGGTTCACGTGTAAGTTTTGGAAGAGTCTATATAAGGCTATGGGTACCAGATTAGATTTCAGTACGGCCTTTCATACTCAGACCGACAGGCAGTCAGAGCGGATTATACAGATTCTAGAGGATATGCTCAGGGCCTCTGTGTTGGAGTTTCAGGCGACTTGGAGCAAGTTCTTACCTTTAGTGGAATTCTCGTATAATAACAGCTATCAGTCCACCATTAGGATGGCGCCGTACGAGGCCCTCTACGGAAGGAAGTGCAGGTCGCCATTGTATTGGGATGAGGTTGGGGAGGCCCGATTGATAGGTCTTAACTGTCGACAAGATTTCTGTGATACGGAAGAGGATTGAAGCGGTTCAGAGTCGACAGAAGAGTTATGCTGATCAGAGGCATCGAGAGTTGGAGTTTAATGAAGGCGACGAGGTTTTTCTGAAGGTCTTGCCGTTCAAGAGAGTGGTAAGTTCGGAAAGCGGGGGAAGCTCAACCCTCGGTTTGTGGGATCATTCCTGATTGTCAAGCGGATTGGGAGAACTGCATACCAGCTTCAGTTGCCTGCGTCGATGGATGCCATCCATGATGTTTTTCATGTCTCGATGCTGAGGAAGTGTATGCGCGATCCCTTTCAGGTAGTGCCACAACAGGATATAGAGATCCAGCCGACACTGTCCTAGGAGGAAAAGCCAGTGATGATCTTAGGATCACTGTGGAGGTGCTGCGCAACAAGGAGATTCCGCTGGTCAAGGGGATGTGGCACAACCATGGTGTAGAGGAAACTACTTGGGAGCGGCGTGATAATATGGAGCGGTAGTATCACAACTTATTCGGTGCGTAAATTTTGGGGATAAATTTCTTATAAGGTAGTTGGGGGGGGCGTAATAACCCGAAAAATTTCAGATTTTAAATTTAATTTCCGAAACTTTTAATTTAAGTTCGGTTGAAGTTTCAGAAAATATTTAACGGGGGAATTAAATTATAAAACTCGGAGTCTGCTTTTGTGATGGTTTTCGGAATTTAGAGTCGGGAAGTCGTGAATTCAACGAAATTACGGATGATAAAAACACGTGAGGGCGTTTAGGTAAATTGTTATTTGTTTAAATTAAATAAACAAATAATAAAAAAAAAGAGGAAATTTGTTAAGTGGAATGGTTTCACGAAAAAGCCATTCCACTTTGATGATTCTGCGACCGAGCGCCCGAGAGGAACAAGCCTGACCAAAGGAGGAGTGTGCTGCCGACG
>CM039523.1:6216303-6230772 GCA_022433055.1 Begonia peltatifolia
GAGCTGGAGAGAGAAGTTGGTTCGGCCTTCCCGCGCTGAAAGACCGAAGGTAAGTGTCCCCTGTTTTCGGTTCTGTCGACCGAGCGTGGAAGCTCGGTTGTTCTTGAACTCCCGACGGTTAAAGCTCGGTTGTTGCGGCGTTTTAGAATCTAGTGTGTGTGTGTGTTCTGGAGCCAGTGTGTGGCTCGACCTTCCCATGACAGAACCGAAAGAGAAGCAGAGAGTTTTCTCTTCCGGTCTTGTCCGGCCTTGGTGGCCGAGCGTGGAGTTGTTCTTACTTCTAAGTTTTGGAGATTTCGTGCTAAGATTTATGAGAAATAGTGGTGAATTTCATGGTGCAATGGGCGGGTTGAGGAATGCACGATTTTGGGAAGAGAACCGTGAGGATTTTTTTTGTGCTGCCATGCTATTTTCTAATTAGGAACCACCAAATTATTAAGGTATGCATTGGTAAACCGAAATATGGATGTTCGGTGAAGAAATTGGCGAAATTGGATCGAAATTGAGATTTCAGACATTTTTTCGTATAAGAACAGTTCTGTTTTGGGGATTTTGATGGGGTTACGGTTAATTGTTTTAAATTCTGTTTTTTGTTGGTTAAATAAGGTTGTTAGAGGGACGTATGGCCGATGGAATCGTTCGATTCCGATATCCGACGCAAAAGTTATGCACATCGGAAGTTTATGTCGAATTTTGGTCCAAGTCAAATTAGCGAGCGTTTTTCATAGAATTGCGATGTATGATAGTAGCATAGCCGTTCTTTATGCGTAAAACTAGTTTTGAGTGAGTTTTGGTGGAATAAAACAAAAATGTGAAAATTGGATAAAAATGGCAGATTCAATTTTTTGTATTTTTAACCTGTTTGTGGCTTACCGTTTTAAAATCCATCTTAGTATGTTAAAATAGGTTTCTACGGGGACGTTTAGCCACTTGAATCGTTTGATTCCGTTAATGGACGCAAAAGTTATGTGCGTCCGAACTTTATGCTAGTTTCTGGCCAAACCAAACCAATGACTCATTTTAATTGGAATTTAATGAGGGTAGTTAAGGAATGTCATTTTAAATTATTTGGTGAATTTTGAGATAAATACTGATGAGAGATTGGTTGTATTTTTGGTTGAGGCTTTTTTGGCGAATCTGTGCGTCGAGCGAGCTTAGGACGCTAGGTAAGTAGTGCATGCATGCATTTTGCCCAAGTGGGTCTACACTGTAGAACTTTAGGATTTATGCAATTGATTGTGGTGTGCGTGCGTATTGTTTGACATGCATCATATTTTAAAAACGTGAACGAAAAGGATTTTGATCATGTTTTGAGCATGTGGTGAGACGCGTGGCGGTGGTATCGCAGATTCCGCTTGTGTGCGGGCCGGTGCTTCGCCAATCGCGGATTCTTCTCGAGGAGTATGCCGGCTGGGCCGTCATGCGGCATGAATGTGTCGACGGTGAGGGTGATGGGCAGTGGTACCGCGGATCCTACTAGTGTGTAAGCCAGTGCAACACCTGTCGCGGATTCTGCTCGAGGAGTGGGCCGGCTGGGCTGTCAAGAAACGTGTGTGTGTGGCAACTGTGGCCCCGTGCTGGGGAGGCTGGGATGGGGGCGATGTGTCAGGGTGTAGTGTGGCGCGAGGTACACCCTTACCCTGATGTGGTTGCCCTGTGGTGATGCGTGGGTGCAGCTTGTGGGCCTCGTTGCTGGGGAGTCTGGGACGGTGGCGACGTGTCAGGGTGTAGGGTGGCGTGAGGGTCCTCGTTACCCTGGTGCGGCTACACTACGCGTCACAGATGTGACAACATGAGTGTGAGTATAGAGAATGCATGTGATAGGATTGCATTGTCGACTTTTACTTTTATATCGCATTACTTACTGAGCGTTAAGCTTATGTTGTGTGCTCTGTGGTGTAGGTGCTGACCACCTTGCTGGTGATCCTCGAGAGCCTAGTCCTGAAACATAGGATGGTTGGCGGCGTGCGACCGAGGCACTGGATGGCGGATTTTGTTAGGGCGACCCGACTCATGGTGGTGGTAGGTGATGGTGAGATGCATTGGGTTGTTATTTTGTGTAGGGTATTTATGCAGATAAAGGAGTTTGTATAGACGTCGGTTGTACAGGATTTTATAGAGTGGTTGTAGTGTTTTGGAGACGCGTATATATTTTTATATGTTAGAGTATGGTATGCTCTATACTGTAAATTTTCTTCGTTTGCATTTGATGGATTTTCGTTGCCTTCATACTCTGATTTTTGTTATGGTGATTTCTCTGGATGGTCGATAGATAAATGCTGCTAGTTTTGGTGAACTGTGTTCAGGGTTTAAATTTTGGGATAGCCAGTTTTTTGGCGTTACTCTGCCAAAATTTCGGGAGAGGGGTTGAGAGTCGAAAGGATATGGAATAGGTTGAGGTGTGTACAGTGAATGATAGAGAAGTGTAGATGAGCGTAGGAGTGTGGTGTGATCGCAGGTGCGCCGGGTACGCGGCCCTGCGGGTACTCACGAGTCGTGCGGCGCCTGGTGAGGGTGTGTGCACGGACGTGTTGTACAGCGGCAGGGTGCGTGGGGCACGCAGCGCTGTGAGTGTGCGCGAGACACAGTGACGTTGAGTTGGGACGTGCGGCACTGCAAGAGTCCGCGCGGGGTGTGGAAGTGGAGACGGGAGTGCGCGGCACCAGATTGTGTAGTTCGAAGGGTGCGTTGGATTCTTTCCTAGGATTTCGAGTCTTGCCATGTTATCTTAAATTATTTTAAATGGTTTTTCTTTTCCGCTACAAAGTTTTTATATTGAAGATTTCGCGTTCCCTCTTCGGGACGCGAGTTGTTTTCGAATCGAGTCGAAAATTTTTCATACTCACAAATGTTCTTTTGAAAATGATTTGAAAACGAAAGTGGTATTAAATTGAATGAGTTATGTCAAGTGTTAGTGTGTGTGTGTAGTGTGTAGATGCACTGTAGCGCACCGGGAACGCGGGGTTTCTCGGGTGTTACAACCCATTTCTTACAAAAACCTCGCCTCTCTCTCTTTCTCACTCGTCAGTCGCCCGTCGCCCGTCCCCCTCTCTCGCTCTCTCTCTCTTGCCTCTCTCTCTGTCTCTCGTCACCTCCTAACCCTAGACCTATTCTCACTATTCTCGAGCTTCACGATTGTCGTTTTCGTGTCTCTGAAGCTACCTCCTTCCTCTCTTTTTTGACATCTGTCGACACCTGTAAAGACCGGTCGACACCGATTACAAAATTGGTCGACACAGACTAAGATAGGCCGACACTTCATTCCTCTATATTTTGACATCGGTCAACACCTACAAAGCTTGGTCGACACCAATTACAAAATTGGTCGACCCTTAATAGATAGGTCGACACTGCATTTCTCTCTATTTTGATATCGGTCGACACCTGCTTAGACTGATCGACCACGCGTATAAAATTGGTCAAACCTTACAAAAAAGGTGACACTGCATTTCTCTCTGTTAAAACATCAGTCGACACCAGCTAAGACAGGTCGACCCCTCAACAATCTGTTATTCTCTTCTTTTTATCGAATAAAGTGTCGTCCGAAGCCCTAACCAAAACCTCAATCACATCTCTCTCTCTCTCACTCGTCAGTCACCTGTCGCCCGCCTCCCTCTCTCGCCTCTCTCGCTCTCTCTCTCTCGCCTCTCTCTCGCTCGCACTGCAAGGCATCTTCCTCTCTCCCTCCGTAAACCACCTTCAAACTGTAGAACTATTCTCACTGTTCTCGAGCTTCACGATTGCCGCTTTCACGTCTCAGAAGCTCTCTCTTGTCTGATTTTTGTGTTTTCTCTGTTTTTTAATTTTGTTGTTTCTCATGTTGCCATTTGTGATATCTTAACCAATGATAGTGTTCTGTTTTCGAATTATAAAAATTGCTTCCTGTTTTGATGAATTTTCTGTTTTGTTTAGTGGTGTCTTAACTGATGAATGTGTTTTCTTCTAAAAAAAAAAAAATTACTTCCTGTATTTGATGAATCAATTGTTATTTTATTTGCTGGTGTCTTAACCGATGATCGTGTTCTTTTCTTGGATGTAATTCTTTTTCTGTTTGGATAAAATTATCTGACACTTTTGTGAAATTGGCTAAGCTTAAGAGAAGAACATGCTGCAATTTTGCTTTTCCATGATAAATTATGTTGTGAAAAAAAATCTTTTTGGATAGGCTGAGCATGTTTGGATAGGCTGAAAATTTCTCATGTTGCCATTTGTGATATCTTAACCAATGATAGTGTTCTGTTTTTGAATTATAAAAATTGCTTCCTATTTTGATGAATCCATTTCTATTTTGTTTGGTGGTGTCTTAACCGATGAATGTGTTTTCTTCTAAAAAAAAAAATTACTTCCTGTATTTGATGAATCAATTGTTGTTTTATTTGCTGGTGTCTTAACCGATGATAGTGTTCTGTTCTTGGATTCAATTCTGTTTCTGTTTGGATAAAATTATCTGACACTTCTGTGAAATTGACTAAGCTTAAGAGAAGAACATGCTGCAACTTTCCTTTTCCATGATAAATTATGTTGTGAAAAAAAATCTGTTTGGATAGGCTGAAAATTTCTCATGTTGCCATTTGTGATATCTTAACCAATGATAGTGTTCTGTTTTCAAATTATAAAAATTGCTTCCTGTTTTGATGAATCCATTCTGTTTTGTTTGATGGTGTCTTAACCGATGAATGTGTTTTCTTCTCAAAAGAAAAAATTTCTTCCTGTATTTGATGAATCAATTGTTGTTTTATTTACTGGTGTCTTAACCGATGATAGTGTTCTGTTCTTAGATGCAATTCTGTTTCTGTTTGGATAAAATTATCTGACACTTCTATGAAATTGGCTAAGCTTAAGAGAAGAACATGCTGCAACTTTGTTTTTCCATGATAAATTATGTTGTGAAAAAAAAATCTGTTTGGATGGGCTGAGCATGTTTGGATAGGCTGAAAAAATCATTTCGCAGCTTTAAGGCTTTCTATTTTTTTTGTGATAGTTTTTATTTAGCTTTAGTGTGTTTTAAAAGCTATTGTTAGTTGTATGTTTTATAATTTTTCAGCATGGTTATTATGCTGGAATACCAAAAATCTATTTTTCCATTAATCGTTTCTTCAAAATGCATGTCATGCATATTATTGTTATATATCACATTTGTTGTTCTGAATTTAATTACAACCTAAATCTCGTGACGTATAAACATTTTTTATATAATTATTTTTTTGAACTGTAAATGAAAAACATAGTTGTTTCAATTTTTTTTTGCAGAGAAGAAGATGGACATGTTTTCAATTGTCATTCACTATGGAGGAAAGTTTGTGAAGGAAAAAAAATTACAGTACGTGGGTGGAGATAATGCATTAATCATGGATATTGATGTTGATTGTAGACATGGTGGTAAATGTTGGAGCTAGCATATGGTAGACTTTGTATTACGTGGAGCCTCCATTAGGATTGAGAAATAGATTACGACTAGTGAAGTTCGATAATGACGTACTTCAGATGGTTCGGTCATTGGATAACAATCGTCGTATTCATATGTACGTATACCATGAAGGCACTGACGTACTTGACTAGAAAGAAGGTAGAAATGATGAGTCATGTGATTCATCAAAGTCTGATCGTGGTCTTCAAGTTGGTGAAGTGGGGGATCTAATTCTGTAGATGAGGCACCTGTTGGAAATGCAAGGGCACCGATTCATATACCGATTCCATCTGTTTCGGCTTCCTTATCCGATGATGATCTTTCAACTGCTGAATCCGATGATGTGATACATACAGCGAACACAGGAGAATCAAGTAACAACTCCTTAGAAGTATCTTTTGGTGGTAAATTCAACTCATTGGCTGAAATTAAGAAGAAGGTCGCCAATTATGCTGT
This sequence comes from Begonia peltatifolia, assembly GCA_022433055.1. NCBI lineage: Eukaryota > Viridiplantae > Streptophyta > Magnoliopsida > Cucurbitales > Begoniaceae > Begonia > Begonia peltatifolia. The sequence continues at coordinate 6,222,167 of CM039523.1, forward strand.
GGTTAATGGATTTGATATCAGATTTCCAAAACATGAAAAACAAAGAATTGAAAATAGATGTCAGGAAGGCTGTCCTTGGAAACTCTACGTGTCAAAAAAGGCAAATGAAGCGACTTTCTAAGTGAAGACATTGAATGATGCTCATGTGTGTGCTCACACAATGGAGAGTCGCCATGCAACAGCAAAATGGGTGGCAGAACGTTACTTACATTGATTTAGAAGTCAGACTCGGTGGGAAATACCATCCATTATTGACACAGTTAGGCGAGACTATAATGTCAACATCAGTCCTAGCCTAGCAATCAAGGCAAGGAGGAGGGCTGCAAATGTGGATTCAACTGAACAATATAAACAACTAGGGTCGTATGTCGGAGAAGTTCTGAGATTCAATCCAGGTAGCACCTTCGTTGTTAACGTCGACAGGGTTGATGGTCAAACAGAGCCCATATTCAAGCGACTTTACATGTGCTTAGATACTTGTAAGAGAGGCTTTCTTGCTGGATGTAGACCGGTAATAAGTTTGGACGGATGTCACTTGAAAGGGCCATGTCATGGTCAACTTCTAACCGCCATCGGTATTGATGCAAATGACGGAATATATCCTATTGCAGTGGCTGTTGTCGATGTTGAGGAAAGTCTTGAAAATGGTTTGTGAGGTTGTTGTTGACAAATATTGGCTCTGATCGTGGTGAAGGCTAGACATTCATTTCCGATCAACAAAAAGTAAGTATATGTGATCACTATGAAGTTTTAGATTGTTTAATCTATTGACATATGACATATATCATTTATGTAGGGTTTGGAAGTTGTTCTTCGAAAACATGTACCAGAGGCAGAGATTTGATTTTGCGTAAGTCATATGTACGTAAACTTCAAGAAGAAGTTTCGTGGAAAACTATATAAAGAGATTATGTGGAATGCTTCCACCGCAACAACACGGGAAATGTTTGTGAAGGAAATGAAGAGGCTATGGAGCTTCGATGAAGCAGCATATAGATATCTTGTGGAGTACGATGTGAAGCACTGTTGTAGACATGCTTTCAGTCATAAATCAAAGTGTGAGCTAACGTTGAACAATCTGAGTGAATCATTCAATGCCTTCATCTTACAGCACGTGATAAGTCGATTGTGACCATAATAGAAATGATGAGATCGACTATAATGACAAGAAATTGTAAGAGATATCAACAAATGGAGCAACAAAATGGACTACTATGCCCTCAGATATGAAAGAAATTAAAAAAACTACAAGATGCAAGTAGAAACTGGTGTGTAAGCGCAGGTGGGGCTGAAAGATTTCAAGTTAGTGATGCTAATCAACAATTCGTCATCAACGTAGCCAACGGTACATGTAGTTGTAACCGGTGGCAACTCTCAGGCATACCATGTGTCCATGCTATACCATGCATAGCATTCATGAGGAGGGACATTGAATCATACGTTGATCGTTGCTACCATCGGCTAATATACTTGACAATATATTCTCAGTTTATACAGCCAATGAATGGCTTAGACATGTGGCCACCTTCAACATGGGTGACATTCAGCCACCAATTGTGAGGAAACTGCCTGGAAGGCCAAAAAAGAAAAGAATGAGGGATGTTGATGAACTTCAAACTCAGAATACGAAGACCAAGATGCGTAAGGTTATTAAGTGTAGTAAATGTCAGGGTCTGAACCATAATGCTAGAACGTGCAAAGGAGTAACCATTGATTCTAGAATGGAAGCCAGTGCATCAACATCACGAGGAAGATCAACTTTGTTTGGTTTTTCTTCAATTGCCATCGGAATACAAGTTAGTAATGTTTCTTCTCTTTTCTGATTTGTTACATCGTATTTAATTATTATTAACAATTAATTGTTTATATTATGCAAGAATCTTTAGTACAATCAGACATTCGCAGAGGATGATTATGGACTGCATTTAGATATGATATATAGTTGGATATGATATGTATTTGGATATACTATGTAGTTAAATATGTTTATGGAATAGATTTGATATGCCATGTAGCTGGACATGTAGTTGGATATTTTTTTTTCTACATTATTATTCATAGCCTTAAAACGACATCGTGTAAAATATTAAACTATTTGTAGCAAAAATTAACAATCTTTTCGTGGAAGCCTAGTATAAGGTAATCTTAATTTCAAGTGTTGAAAGCATTAACAAAAGGATTTTAGTCGACACTTGTGAAGACGGGTCGACCTCCATTCCTCTCTGTTTAACATAGGTCAATACTTTCAGAGACAGGTCGACGCCTCCTTCCTCTCTGTTTAACATCGGTCGACACCTTCGAAGCTTGTTTGACACCAATTACAAAATTGGTCGACCCTTAATAGATAGGTCGACACTGCATTTCTCTCTGTTTTGACATCGGTCGACATCTGCTTAGACTGGTCGACCCCGCGTATAAAATTGGTCAACCCTTACAAAAAATCTTGACACTGCATTTCTCTCTATTCAAACATCGGTCGACACCTGCTAAGACAGGTCGACCCCTCAACAATCTGTTATTCTCTTCTTTTTTACGATGAAAGTGTCGTTCGAAGCCCTAACCAATACCTCAATCTCTCTCTCGACTTTCTTCGGAGATTTACGGCTCATCTCTTCCAAAAATCATACTCTTTCTCCTCAATACCTTAAATGGCATCATCCTCTCGTAGTAAACTTGTCAGTCCTCAAAAGAGATCAAAGAACTCTGCTCAACAGACCGAGCAAGAGTCTCCATTAGTGTGGTCGTCTCCACTATTCACAAGTGTAGAGTCTGAAGAGAGGTATATAAGTGATTTTCAGTTCAAGCTATTATTTTAAGAAGAAGAGTTGAATTTTCAGAGTTATTCAGTTTAAATTTGATTGAGCCGTTGAGAACTATGGGTCTGTATGAGCTATTTAACCTTAGCGATCCATATTTTGAGACTCCGATAAGAATATTCTATGCAAATCTAGAACATTCTGTACGACCTCTTAAAATTCGTAGCTATGTGAATGGAAAACACATAGAAATTACCTCTCATTTTTTAAATACCATTTTGGATTGTGAATTCAATAATGTTGGTGAAAAATATTATGAGGCAGCAAAGGATCCCGACTTTATGGGCACAAGTAACGGAATTGAATTCTTACAGATGATTGTAAAGGATCAAAATCGACCCCTTCCACCGAAGTCGAAGGCTAAAGATTTGAATGTACGAGCAAGACTCATTCATCACATGATTACATACAATCTGTTACCCCGTGATGGACATAAAGATCACATTAGTGGTATGGACCTCTATATTCTGTACAAAATCTATCAAGGAGAACAATTCAATGTGGGATACATTATTCTGAACCGGATGCTTCAAGTTTTCAACAATGCATCCAAATCTCTTCCCTTTAATCTTCTTCTGATGAAGATTTTCAAGGTCCATGAAGTGTAAATTCCAAATTCTGAAACATCTTTAAATCTAAAGAAAACAGACTGGTACTCGTCATCCACTCTAGCTAGGATGGGGTTTGGAGTCAATGATGAAGGAGATTGGATCTTAAAGGGAGACCAGGCTGGTAAGACTGGACCATCTCACATGGAAGTGGATGTGGGTGGTCAAGAGCCAGACTAAACCGCTGAACCTCAATTCCATGCACCTCGAGGGAACCTCTCTAATCTTGAGAAATGGTTCAACAATCTAGAGGCGAGTGTAGCCAGCATAGGCATCGCCATTGAATCACTTACGAACTTAGTCCATAGTCGTCTTGATCGGATGGAAGCTGAACAACGTCAAGAGTTCATCGAGATTCATGAGCATCTTGACTATCTTGAAGATTTATGGGACGGGGAAGTTTCCCAGCCAATCCTACAAACGATCCCAGTGTTCCTCTATCTGAGTGATATTTTTCTGTTAAGTTTGCGAGTGTCATGAGCATTGTTATTTTTTTGCCTTTCTCTTACTTTGTTGTTTGTAATCATTAGATACTGAAATTTCTCTTCAAGACCATTACAAATTATCTTGTTTAGTTTGTGGCTGAGAGCTTTCCTCTGTTGGCTGAATATTGATGACAATTTGCTGAAGTTCATTTTCTATCCTTATTTATTAATTGTTTAGTAAATCTCCGAAGAAAGTCGAGAGAGAGATTGAGGTTTTGGTTAGGGATTCAGACGACACTTTCTTCGCTAAAAAGAAAAGAATAATAGATTGTTGAGGGGTCGACCTATCTTAGCAAGTGTCGACCGATGTTGTAATAGAGAGAAATGCAGTGTCGAACTTTTTTGTAAGGGTCAACGAATTTTATACGCGGGATCGACCAGTCTAAGTAGATATCGACCGATGTCAAAATAGAGAGAAATGCAGTGTCGACCTATCTATTAAGGGTCGACTAATTTTGTAATTGGTATCAACCAAGCTTTGAAGGTGTCGACCGATGTCAAAATACAGAGGAACGAAGTGTCGGCCTATCTTAGTCAGTGTCGACCGGTCTTTGCAGGTATCGACCGATGTCAAAACAGAAAGGAAAGAGGGAGCGTCATAGACGCTCAAGCAGCAATCGTGAAGCTTGAGAATAGTGAGAATAGTTCTAGGATTTGGAGGTCGCGAGAGAGAAAGAGGCGAGAGAGAGAGAGCGAGAGAGGTGAGAGAGGCGAGAGAGGAAGGCGGGCGACGGGCAACGGACGACTGACGAGTGAAAGAGAGAGAGAGAGAGGCAAGGTTTTTCTAAGAAATGGGTTATGCATAAATGTTTTTAAATTATTTAGGCGAACCAGTCCGGTCCGGTTCTGAGTCCAGTAAGGGGCATTTCGGGTAGAAAATTATAGTACGTGACAAAAACATGCTATTTCAACGAAAAAGGATACGGTAGGGGGTGAATTGCCTATTATCAATCAATTAATGTTGTCGTTGCCCATTATTCGAGTTTACGGTTTAAATTGCACTTTTCACCATTAAGTGGGGGCCAAATTGTACTTTACCCTTATTATTATTTTTTATAGAAAAAAAAAAAGAAAAACACGGAGAAGAGGAAACGTAAACCCCTCTTCTATGTTTTTCTCCCTCTCCTCCATGAAAACCCTCCCCTTTCTCTCCTCCCTCGACGTTTCTTCCTCCCAGTGGCAATTTCTTCTCTGTTCTCCATCAATCTTCACATCTACAGTAAGTTTTAGTTAGTACTTACTAGATAGTTAGTCTTTTACTTGTTTTGAGCGGTAAAAGTGAAGTTAGAGAGAGTATTGGGTAGTTTTGGTGAACGCTAGGAGGGAGATACAAATTTTGAGGTTATAGTCAATTTTTATTCGTGTATTGGTGTTTAAGCTGCAAGCAAGTTTAGATTATAAGTTTTATGGAAAGGATTGGGTGTTTGGATAACCGAAAAACTTGGGTAACGAAACAGTTTTAGTTCGGCTGTATTCGGCCCAGCTGTGTACGTTGAATTGGGAAGTGGATGAAGCCGTTAGAAACTAGACGTCCTAAGGAAACCGTAGCAATTCGTATTGTCGAAATTGGATAAGAATTGTAATAGTTATGAATTTTTGAAAGGTAGTCGGAAATAGAGTTGGATTTTGGGTTTAGTTAGATTAGTTGTTAAAGTGTTATTTCCCTATAGAGTTTTACGAGTTGGAAGGAAAGTAAAATTGATAAATGTGTGATTTTATAGGTTCTCCGATTTAGCGAGCGATCTACGAGCAATTACTTAGGACGTCAGGTAAGTAGTGTACGTAAGTGTTTTGCCTTCGGGCCTACATCACAGTTCGGTAGGTTGCATGCACGTTTATTTTATGTTATGCTTTAGTGATTATGCATCATAGTTTTAAAGTATGAGAACGAAACGAAAATGAATTTTCATGTTTTTACGAAATAAAACAGTAGGATGTGACGAATGAAATGAAAATGTACGTAAGAAGATAATGAAGGTGGAGTTGAGTGGTCTTGTCCCTTGAGGTGGACCATGAGGTGTATCACTTCTTCCCCCACTTTACGTGATGACCTTATCCCTAGAAGTGGACCGCGAGGTGTGTCATTTTACTAAATTGAGGTTGGTCTTGTCCCTTCAGGTGGACTGCGAGGTGTGTGACCTTGATCTAGCACGTAAAGAAAAACCCAGTAGTATGATAAAGAAGATAAGAAAGATACAGAAATGAAAGTAGAGACGAAACTGTAGAAACTGCATATGATAGGATATGTTTTGTTTTCAGCGTTTATGTTTTATATGCATTATTTATTTAGCATTAGGTTAATAGATGAGTTATGTGATGTAGGTGACAAGGCAATAGCTGTGAGTACTCAGAACATGCCCAAGACTAGGAGGCTGTAACTACCCATTTTTCCAGTAAGATATTGTCCGCTTTGGGGATTGGGTCGTAACCCAATATTCTCCCCTCACGGATTTGTTTACCGAGGACTTCCTCGGTTGGTCACCCAACCTGGTATTGCTCTCGCCAGAACACTCTTAACTTCAGAGTTCTTATAGAATCCGTTGCTAATTGTGCTCCAAAACACGTTTTACTATCTTGGGAGGATTTTCTTATATATGTTTCATTTCCATATACCTCCCCCAAGCGATGTGGGACTGTGACGACCCCCCTCTTTACGACCCGGCCTACACTCGAGGCATTACGTCATGCCGTCCCTCGAGGTTTGCCCCGCAGTCGTCCTCATACATACTCATCTGGGTCATCACAATCACCCCCCCTTGGCTCCAACATCCTCGTTGGCCACATTTCCGGTTGGTTACAGGCTCTGATACCATTTGTAACGACCCTTTTTCCTAGTAAGATATTGTCCGCTTTGGGGATTGGGTCGTAACCTAATATCCACCCCTCACTGATTTGTTTGGCGAAGACTTCCCAGTCGGTCACCTAACTTGGTACTGCTCTCGCCAGAGCCTTCTTAACTTCGGAGTTCTTATGGGATCCGTTGCTAATTATGCTCCAAAACGTGTCTTACTATCTTGGGAGAATTTCCTTACATATGTTTTATTTCCATATACTTCCCCCAAGCGATGTGGGACTGTGACGACCCCCCTCTCTACGACCCGGCCTAAACTCGAGGCGTTACGTCACGCCGTCCCTCGAGGTTTGCCCCGCAGTCATCCTCATACATACTCATCCGGGTCATCACCGAGGCAGTTGGAGAAGTGCGCTCCTGGAACGATCCGGCCTGCTGTTATAGTGTTTTGACCATAGTGGGCGTGGGTATGGATTTTGGGTTAGTTGGAATTATTTTGAGTCGTTTTGAAGTGTAAATGGATTTCAAACTTTTAGTAGTCGTTTTGATGTATATAACGATTTTGAATTGATTGGAAAGGTTTGTTTCGTTATTTTTAACATTGAGTCGAAACTCGATTTGTATTTGAAGGATTTAAGGTTTTTATGCAAATTCTAGGAAAGAAGTGTCGACCAATAGGTTTAGTAGTCAACCGAACTTGGTAAATGTCTACTCCGAGAGTCGACCTGTGAAGGCAGAGCCGGACTAAGTGTCGACGTGTGTCAATAGATGTCGACCGGTTTGTAACACCCCGAGAACCCACACGTCCCCGGTGCGCTACAGTGCATCTACACACTACACACACACACTGACACTTGACACAACTAACTCAATTCAATACCCCTTTCGTTTTCAAATCATTTTCGTAAGCACATTTGTGAGTATGAAAATTTTTCGACTCGATTCAAAAAAACAACTCGCGTCCCGAAGAGGAAACACGAAGTCCTCAACATAAAACTACGCAGCGGAAAAGAAAACCATTTAAAACAATTTGAGTTAAAACGGTAAGACTTGAAATCCTAGGAAAGAACCCCACGCTCCCCGCGAACTACCCAGTCCGGTCCCAAGCACTCACGTCCCCACTCCGACACCCCGCGTACACCACCGCGGTGCCACAGGTGCCAACTCAACGTCGCTGTATCTCGCGCACGCTCACAGCGCCGCGTGCCCCACGCACCCTGCCTCTGTACAGCACGTCCGTGCGCACGCCCTCACCCGGCGCCGCATGACCCGTGTGCACCCACAGGGCCACGTGCCCCGCGCACCTGCGATCACGCCGCACATCCACACTCATATGAACTCCTCTAGCATTCATCATACACACACCTTGACCTATTTCGTATCCTCTCGAACCTCAACCTCTCTCCCAAAATTTCGGCAGAGTACCGCCTAAAAACTGGCTACCCCAAAATTTAACCCTGCACACAATTCACCAAAATCCAACAATATTTACCTATCCATCATCCAGAGAAATCATCCCAACCCAAATCAGAGTAAGAAGACGACGAAAATCCGTCAAATACACATGAAAAAAGTCCCCAGTATAGAGAAATAACATACTCTAATATGGAAAATATCCGCGTACGTTACCAAAATCACACGCACTCCATATACACCTATACACTAACGCATATACAACAATCAATCCCATCCTCCGTACATAACCACCGCAAAAGAAAGAAAACCCACAAACCGACCAGGCCACAACCTACCATATCCACGGGTCGGGTCGCCCTAACAAAAGTCCGCCATCCGGTGCCACAGTCGCACGCCGCCAACCATCCTACGCCTCAGGACTAGGCACTCGAGGCTCACCAGCGGTATCGTCAGCACCTACACCACAGAACACACAACATAAGCCTAACGC
>CM039523.1:6245772-6424646 GCA_022433055.1 Begonia peltatifolia
AAATCTCAACTTCGGGCAAATCCCGCAAGTTCTCTGCACCGAACACTCACATTTCGCCTATTAAGCACAATCTAACCTGAAAATCAGAAATTCAAACACAAAGTCTGAATTTTGGCTCAACCTTCACCCTCGGCCTCCCTCCCTCTCACCGGTCTCCTGCTGTCCACTTGCTAATCTACACACTCACCCTCTCAATCCCCTCACATTTGCAGCCAAATTTAAAGAGAGAAAAGAAACGAAGAGGAGCTGAACCTCAGTCTCGGTTCATACGGACAGGACAGCAGAGGGAGAGGACTTACCAAGTGGTGGCGTCCAGCACTCGGGTGGGAGAAGGACTCCAGCAACAAGTCTGGTCGTTGGCGGTAGAATTAGCCGGAAACCAGCCCCTCGGGGTCGTCGGCCGAACACTCGGCTTTCACTTCGAGAACTCGAGTTGCTGGAACCGAACGGCTCCGGTTCGTCGGAATAGCAGCCCCTGCTCGCAACTCACACCTCACACTCGCGCTCGTCGGCCGTCGCAGCTCCGACTCCAGCACGCGATCGCCCTGTTCCCGGTCGTCTTCTCTCTCGGGTGCACAGAGGAAACAACCGAATGGCTTCCTCGCGAAGCCATTCGGGTGTTTCACAAATTCTATTTTTTTTTTTTTAATTTTAAAATAAATACAAATTACCAAATTGCCCTCACGTGCTTCAATCGTCCAAAATTTCGTAACTTTCTCGACTTCCCGACTTTAAATTTCGAAAACCAATCGCAAAAGTAGGCTCCGAGTCTTATAATTGAAATCTTTCCCGTTGAAATATTTCTCAAAACTCTGACCGGGATTAAACTAAAAAATTCCAAAAATAAAAATATAAAATTCGAAATTCCCGGGTTATTACAAAATTAAAAAGACAAAATTTGACGATTTGAAAAATAAAATAAAATATTAAAAAAATTTACATTATGGATGATCGATCGTCTGAGCAAGACGATCAATCGCTAAATGGATGAGTTCGGCAATGGCAATCAAGAGAACTTGTCGATCGATCACCAAAGGATAGGCGATCAATTTGCTATTATTTGTGGAAATTTAAATTTCTTTTAGGATGGGTGCCGATCGATCGGTCAAAGGGTAGCCGATCGATCGCCCCCTTTTTTTTTGGCAACCCGAACGTTAAACGGGTGCCGATCGATGGACTAATGCATGGTCGATCGATCGCCCCTATAAAAAAAACGTATAAAATTAATTTTTATTCTTATTAAAATTTAGATTAACTATCATACTTAGATTAAAATAAAACTAATTGCGATTAGATTAATACCAATTAATAATAGTGGTTAATTAGCCCATTTTTAAAGATGGAGGGCAATTTTGTCATTTGAAGAGGCCAATATTGGTTTAAATGGTATTTTGTCTTGGAGTGCTTTTTGAGATGTTAAGTTGGTTGATTCTGGTGGCTTTTACGTGAGGGAAAGAAGAAGAGAGAGAGAGAGAGAAGGAAGAAAATAGAGAAGAAACGAGAGAGAAATACGTGAGGGAAAAGAGAGAAAGGGAAGGGAAAAACGTGTAATTTGTCAATTTGTCTTTTAGGATAAAGTGTTCGTCGTGTCGAGAGGATCGTTTTGGTGTAGAAATCATGATGAACGATGGAGGATTCCTGTTAAAGTGGAGGAACTGACAAATATGGTAAATATTTCTAACGATTAGAATAGTTAGATTAGATTTTATTGCTTTGATAGGTGGAGATAGATTTCAATTCCGTTTGCATTCTATTCTATTTGGATTTTGAATGAATTGACTAGTAGTGGATAGATTTGATGGAGATAATTGATGTAACACCCAGATTTTTCCGTTTAAGTTAATTCAGACTTACGTAATTGTAATCGGCGGAGTATTGGTTGAAATTGTAGGCGAAAAATTTCTACTCGTTGGTAAAATATTATTTTGGGACTAATGGAGAGGAGAAAAATTTAAGAATCCAATCAGAATTGGACGATATAACAGATTTACAAAACGGTTAAAGGTTGAGGGTGAAATAGTAATTAAAATTAAATATATTAAATATAAAAAAAATAATAATAATAACAGAGGGGAGGAACGGAAATCCCCCCGCTCATCTTCTTCTTCTTCTTTTTCTTCTCCCGCTCGTGGAGCTCTCGGCGACGATTTTTCTTTCGCCCCTCCTCCGTTGTTCAAGCTAAAGGTAAGTTCTTCTTATTTCTTAGTAAATAGTTAGTCTTTTAATGATTTTGAGCGGTAAAAGTGAAGTTAGAAAGAGTTTGGGTGAGCCCTAGGAGTTAGATACAAAAGTTAGAGATTTTAGTCGATTTTTGTAAGTATGCTGATGTTTAATCTAAGAATAGGAGTAGATTACAGAGTTTTATGGGAAAGATCGAGCGTTTGAATAGCCGAATGCTAGGATTGTAGAACGATTTCCATTCAGCCACATTCGGCCAAGTTGTGGAGGTCCAATTAAGGAATAGATGAAACCATTAGAAACTAGATGTTATGAGAAACCCATAGCATTTCGAATTGCCCAAATCGGACGAGTATTGTTGGAGTTATGAAATTTTGAAGGTTAGTCGGAGCGTTAGTTGAAATTTTGTTTTAGGCTAAGTGGGGATTTAGTGACTGACCCCTTAAACTTTTACGGAGTTAATGGAATGTAGAGCTAATGGATGTGCGATTTTATAGGTTTTTCAGTTAGCGTACGCGATTTAGATTACGAGTGCTAAGAACGCCAGGTAAGTAATGCAGTAAGAGTTTTGCCCTCGGGCCTACATCATAGTACAGTAGGTTGCATTGCACGTTTATTTTATGTTATGCTTTATTGATTGTGCATCATGGTTTTAATTTATGAGACGAAAGGAAAGCGAATTTCCGTGTTTTTACGAAGTGAAACAGTAGGATGAGATGAAACGAATGAAACGAGAAGATACGTAAGAACACAATAAAGGTGGGGTTGAGTGGTCTTGTCCCAAGAGGTGGACCGCGAGATGTATCATTCTTCCTCTGCTGTACGTGGTGACCTTGTCCCGAGAGGTGTACCGCGAGGTGTGCCACCTTGATCTAGCACGTAAAGAAGAACTTTGTAGTAAGAAGATAAAGAAGATGCAAGAAAGAGACGAAAATGAAAGTAGAAACGAAACTGTAGAAACTGCATATGTTATGAGGTATTTGATTCTAGTATGGTGTTTTAAGCATTACTTACTTAGCATTAGGCTAATAGTTGAGATCTGTGATGTAGGTGACGACGTGAAAGTTGGTGAGTACTCAAAACGAACTCAGGACTAGGAGACAGTTGGAGGAGCGCGCACGTGGACAATCTAGCCTGCTGTTAGAGCGTTTTGACTATGTTGGGCATAGGTATGGGTTTTTGGTGTAAGCGAAATGATTTTACGATGTTTTAGGTAAATGAGTGCATAGATGGATTGCAAACGTGAGTAGTCGTTTTCTTTATGTAAATAATGATTTTGAATTCATGGAAAAGTATGCGTCAAGTTATTTTAGTGTTGAGTTGAAATAGATTAGTTTTTGTGAAGTTTTTAATTTTTTTTTTTTTAAATTGCGTTATGGGAAGGAAGTGTCGACCGAAAACCATAGGTGTCGACCGGTTAGAGTAAATTGAAGGGTCAGTATTGACTGCGGGGTTCGACCAGTGCGGGCAGAGATAAGTGAGGTGTCGATCGGTGACCATGGGTGTCGACCGGTTAGTGTAAAATCAGTGAGAGTATCGACCACGGGGGTCGATATGCACGGACAGAGAGGGTCAAAGTGTTGACCTGTGAAAGTAGGTGTCGACTACTCTCTAAGCTAAACGTATAAGTGTCGACTGGTGATTCCTAGTGTCGACCGATGAGAAGACCCGAGGGGAACGCAGTGTCGACCGGTGTTCGCCAGTGTCGACCGACAGAAAACCCGAGACGCCCCAGGTGTCGACCGGCGTTTGCAGGTGTCGACCGGTCTCTGTATTTCTATGTTTTAAAAAGGTGAAGTCCATTTAAACCGTTTTTAAATGAGTTTTCCGCTGCAATGCTGATTAAAATGTTGTCTTCAGTCGAGGAATTAAGGTTTTAAAATTTTATACGAAATTGTCGAGGAAACAAGTAAGTGTACGGTTGGCGATACGGGTCCAGAAACGACTCGGGGGCGTTAAAGATGTGGAATCGGAGTAGTGAACATACCAAAAACGGGGAGGTTTTTGGGATGTTACAGTTATGGTATCAGAGCCTTTACCCAACCGGAAGTGTGGCCGACGAAAGTGTCGGGCCCGTATAAAGGGGGGTGGATTGTGAAGGCATGAGAATTTGTCACAATTCTCACACCACTTGGGAGGAAGTAGAGGGGACAGTCAATCAGTTGTAGTAGGGGATGTTACGGGTGTTAGAGTCAGTGAGTCAAACCATTAAGAAGAATGCCTAACAGCGCCAATTGCCGCACGACTTACTCCGACAACTGTAAGTATTTCTTAGAACTCTCGTCTTTTACTTGGACTTATTAGATGTTATTGTGTATAAGATTTACACTATGGTTAGAAGACCGCGTCAAACGATAGGTGACATGGATGACGCCGTCAGACAGCTTACTGAGTTGGTCAACCGCCAGTTTCAGCAACTGGAACGGTTTATGAGTTGAGAGGATTAGAGCCAGCTTAGCGCCAATGTTTCTGTAGATTGTAAGGAGAGATCGCCCCAGCAGAAGGGTTTAAAGAGGCCAAGTGACAGCTCTAGCATCCAGGGGAGCACTGGGAGATATCCTCGGTGTCATGAGTGTTTGAGATATCATCCGGGCGAGTGCAGGTTGATTTCAGGGAGATGTTATAACTGAAATGAAGCTGGACATTTTTCAAGAGATTGCTTGAAATCCAGAGTTACCCGATGTTTCAATTGCAACGGGGTGGGTCACATTAGCAGAGATTGCCCAGCCTTGAATAGCGGTTCGACGCGCACAACATCAAGAGTATTCACCATGATCGAGTTGGGCGAGAATGACCAACCAACCGCGGTGTCAGGTACTATATTGGTAAATTTTGTACCTGCATATACCTTGAGTGACTCCAGTACGACACACTCGTTCATACGTATAAAGGAATTCATGTACCCGATGACAGTTACCCACAGGACTATGCTGCTAGAAAGGTTGCGTAGAGTGTCGATGGGGTAGTTAGAGGTTTAAGTAAATCGAAAAGTCATATGCGAGGATAAATTCGATCAATGAGAAGTTGAGGAAATAGAGGATACAGGAGTATGTAGTATAACTTAATTTAGGAATTTAGAGACTATATTTTAGCTGTACGACTCGAGGACATAGGAGGGATATAAGGTATAGTTCAAGACCTTAAAGAATCAATGGGAACTTGAGGATAACGTTGTATGGAGTTATATCCAGGGATTGGATAGGACCATTACTCCAGGAGATGCCCATGAATGTGAGGACTTGTAACTATCGTAGTGTGACGAAGTCAGTAAGTTGTGAGAATATCGAAAATCTTATGATTAAAATTATAATGAGGTGCTTAGTAACAAGGGGGTGTGATGCGCGTCCTAGGTAACTAGTTTTAGAATACGGCTGATCACCTTAAAGGGGAAAGTTCAGGACAAGGAAACGATTTCTTAGATATTTGGTGTTACTCAATAGAGGAAATACTTAAGGATACCAAGGTTAAGACTTCAGAATTTGAGTACAATTTTGTTCGGAGGCACATAGTGGCAGTGTAACAACCCGAGAAACCCCACGTTCCCGGTGCGCTACAGTGCATCTACACACTACACATTATGACACCACTGAACCTTGAACAACTCACTCAATTTAATACCACTTTCGTTTTCAAAACATCTTCATAGAACATTTGTGAGTATGAAAAATTTTCGACTCGATTCGAAAACAACTCGCCTCCCGAAGAGGGAACACGAAATTCTCAATATAAAAACTACGCAGCGGAAAAGAAACCATTTAAAATAGTTTAGGATAAAACGGCAAGACTCGAAATCCTATGAAAGAATCCAACGCACCTCTCGAACTACACAATCTGGTGCCGTGCACTCACGTCCCCACTTCGACACCCCGCGCGCACCCACGCAGTGCCGCACGCGCCAACTCAACGTCACTTCGTCTCGCGCACGCTCACAGCGCCGCGTGCCCCACGCACCCTGCAGCTGTACAGCACGTCTGCGCGCACGCCCTCACCCGGCGCCGCACGACCCGTGAGTACCCGTAGGGCCGAGTGCCCTGCGCACCTGGGATCACGCCGCACTCTCACGCTCATCTACACTCCTCTATTATTCATTGTATACATCTCAACCTATTCCATATCCTTTCGACTCCCAACCCCTCTCCCGAAATTTCGGCAGAATAACGCCTAAAAACTGGCTATCCCAAAAATTTAAAACCCTGCACACAGTTCACCAAAAACTAACAATATTTATTTATCAACCATCTAGAGAAGTTACCATAACAAAATCAGAGTATGAAGACGATGAAAATCCATCCATTACAAATGAAGAAAATTCACAGTATAGAGCAATGCCAAGCTCCTACATGTAAAATATATGCGTACGTCGCCAAAATCACACGCACTCCATATACACCTATACACTGGCGCATATACCACTCATCTCATCGACTGTACATCATCACAGCAAAAGAAAAATACCTGCAAACAAACCAGGCTACCCCCTAACATCCCCACGGGTCGGGTTGCCCTAACAAAATTTGCCATCCGGTGCCTCGGTCGCACGCCGCCAACCATCCTATGGCTCAAGACTATGCTCTCGAGGCTCACTAGCAATGTCTATAGCACCTACACTATAGAACACACAACTTAAGTGTAACGCTCAGTAAGTAATGCGATATGAAAGTAAAAGCCGTCAATGCAATCCTATCACATGTAGTCTCTACACTCACACTCATGTTGTCACATATGTGACGCATAGTGTAGCCGCACCAGGGTAAGGAGAAACCTAACGCCACCCTACACCCTGACACGTCGCCACCGTCCCGGACTCCCCAGCAACGAGGCCCACAAGCTACACACACACATCACCACACGGCAACCACATCAGGGTAAGGGTGTACCTCGCGCCACACTACACCCTGACATGTCTCCCCCGTCCCAGCCTCCCCAGCACGGGGCTACAGTTACCACACACACACGTTTCGCGACAGCCCAGCCGGCCCACTCCTCGAGCGGAATCCGCGACTGGTGTTGCACCAGCCCACACACTAGTAGGATCCGCGGTACCACTGCCCATCACCCTCACCGTCAACACATTCATGCCGCATGACGGTCCAGCCGGCCCACTCCTCGAGCGGAATCCACGACTGGTGAAGCACCAGCCCGCACACTAGCAGGATCCGTGGTACCACCGCCACGTCTCACCACATACTTAAAATATGCTCAAAACCATTTTCGTTCACGTTTTTAAAATATGATGCATGTCAAACAATACGCACGCACACCACAATCAATCACATAAACCCTAAAGTTCTACAGTGTAGGCCCACTTAGGCAAAACGCATGCATGCACTACTTACCTGGTGTTCTAAGCTCGCTCGACGCAATGCTTTGCCAAAAAACCTCAACCTAAAACACACCAATCACTCATCAGTATTTATTTCAAAATTCACCAAATAGCTAAAAATAACATTCCTTAACTACACATGAAATTCCAACTCAAACGGGTCACTGGTTTGGTTCGGCTAAAAACCAGCTTAAAGTTCAGACGTGCATAACTTTTGCATTTTTTAACAGAATCGAACAATTCAAGTGGCTAAAGGTCCCCTTAGGAACCTAGTTTGACACCCTAAGACGGATTTTAAAATGATAAACCGTAGCTAGGTGGAAAAATCCCGATACCGAATCTGCCCCTTTTTGCTAAATTTCACATTTTTTATTTTTCTTCAACCAAAACTCACTCAATTTAACTTTACGCACCAAAAACAGTCATGCCACTATCACACGTTGAAATTCTATGAAAAACGCTCACTAATTTGACTTGGACCAAAATCCGACATAAACTTCCGACGCGCATAACTTTTGCGTCGGATATCGAAATCGAACGATTCCAGCGGCCATACGTTCCTCTAATAACCTATTTAACCATTAAAACAGAATCGGAAATGATAAACCGAAACCAGGCCAAAACGGCCAAAACGGCCAAAAACAGAATCTGTTTTTATACTAAAAATAGCCGAAATCTCAACTTCAATCTAATCTCGCCAATTTCTTCACCGAACAATCATATTTTAGCTCACATATGCGTACATTGACAAACTTGGGGGTTCCTAATCAGAAAAACAGCAAGGGCAGCACAAAATTCTCACGGTTTCCTTCCCAAAACTATGCATTTCTCAACCGGCTTATTTAACCATGAAATTCACCTCTTATTTTCCTGCATTCCAGCACAAAATCTCCGAGATTTAGAGGCAAAACAACTCCACGCTCGGCCATCAAAACAAAACAAGACCGAAAGGGAAACACCCTGTTTCTCATTCGATTTTGTTGCGGGAAGGGCCGAGCCACACACACACACACTAGGTTCTAAAACACCCCAAAAACCGAGGTCTAACCGTCGGGAGTTCAAGAACAACTGAGCCTTCACGGTCGGTCAACAGAACAAAAAATAGGGGACACTTACCTTCGGTCTTTCAGCGCGGGAAGGCCGAACCAACTTCTCCCTCCAGCTCGTCGACACCGCCTTCGCACAGTCGTCGCCCGTCGACAGCATGCTCCCCCTTCGGTCGGGCTTCGCTCCTCTCGGGCGTCGATGGGCAGCAGCCGAATGGCTTCCTCCTGAAGCCATTCGGCTGGTATATTTACTTCAATTAATTTTTTTTTAATTTTAATTAATTAAATTACCATAACGCCCTCCCGTGCTTTTATCGTCCGTAATTTCATTGAATTCGCGACCTCTCGACTTTAAATTTCAAAAACCATCACAAAAGTAGACTCCGAGTTTTATAATTTAATTTACCCGTTAAATATTTTTCGAAACTCCAACTGAAATTAAATTAAAAGTTTTGGAAATTTAATTTAAAAATCCAAAATTTCTTGGTTATTACAAGCAGAATTAAATTTGATGATAGAAAAGGGATTGACTGTGGAGAGCTATAGTTTAGAATGATTCAATTAAAGATACGAGAGTTTGATAGTACCTTATCAATAAAGAGGAATGATGATAGTAGAAGTGTCGAGTGCTTGATGTTGCTCGATCAAGGAGTATAAGAGCTGATTAAAATTATATAAACATAGTTGAGGTATTTGGATATGAGGTAGAATAATCAGGAGTGGAGGAGCATAGCAAATCACAAGAAAGTTAAGGGACTGGAATTGAAATTATGTACGCTAGTATGTACGTTGGGGAAATGAAATATATATATGAATATATCGGAAAACTTAGAAATAAGCTGAGAGTGCAAGTGCATAATTTCTATTAACATTGGTTGGAGATAGACGGATTAAGTGATAAATGTTAGAGGCTTTAATTAAGGAAAATTTTGAAGAGCTACGTCAATGAGATGGTAGATTATCGACAAGGATTTTGTGGGAGTTCAGTCTATCTGGTGAAAATCATGGACTTAGAAATTTAATTAAGGTACTTAGTCGAAACAAACGTGACCCAAGGATATTTAGAGTAGTATTTTATTAGCGGTGCTAGGTATGAGTTTGAGAATTGAGAATTTGGATGAGATATTGTTGAGAGGAAATAGAGAAGGAATTTAGTTAGGCGGTTTCAGAGATTTGAATTGTGGTTAAGTGGATAGAATTACTGTTGAGTGAGACTTGAGGACTTAAGGATTTGAAGAGATTTGGAGCAATAATGTAGCTTAGTTTACAACAAGTTGCAAACAATAAAATTGATGAACGAATTATTATAGGGGAGCGAGAAGAATATTCAGGAGCGATTTAAGGTTACCACGAGTAGCTTAGAACGGTTCGAGTACGAAGTTTTTAAGGATGATCGGAGTAGCGAATTTAGGGTTTGAGTAAATTCTAGCAAAGAGAACTTAGATATGAAGTTAAAATAGAGGACTTAGAGAAGTTGGATTATAACTGGCTAAATTAATGAACCATGGGGTGTCAAAGTACATGATTGACTTATGAGAGTGGATAGTGCTCAATACATAGTAAGGATGAAATTATTCAGATTGAAGGTAGCAAACGTGCCATGGGACCAAAGTTGGAGTTCAATATAAGTGAGGAAGTATTTTTGGAGATCTCCCTGTTCGAGGGAGTTGTCAGATTTAGGATTTTAGAGGAGGCATTTTGAACGATTTTGGTGATGTATGCATATGTACTATGTATATAAGCATCGTATTGCTCTATACTGAGGGTTTTCGTCGTCCTTAGTTGATAGTTATTTTTATACAAATTATGATCTAGAGAATCATGAGATTGAAATCTTAAAGGGAGGAAACATGAGATTAAGATCTTAGTGGGTGAGCTACTAAAGTTTTAGGATATACATGGAAAACCCGGAAGTAATTAGATGGAACAAACTTGAGGATAAGTAAAACGATTACAAGTTGAACAATGAAGTTGATCATAAAGACGTCTAAAAACTAAAATCTTAAGGTAGATTTGACGGTGTTCGAAGAGAGCCTATTATGAGACCATGAATTTAGCAGCGTCAATATCAGGAAGTGATCGTTACGTAAATTTTGAGGAAAAAATTTCTTTTAAGGAGGGTGAAATGTAACACCAAGATTTTTTCGTTTAAGTTAATTTCGGACTTATGTAATTGTAACTGGCGGAGTATTGGTCGAAATTGTAGGCGGAAAATTTCTACTCGTTGGTAAATGATTATTTTAGGACTAATGGAGAAGAGAAAAATTTAAGAATCCAATCAGAATTGGATGATATAACAGATTTAGAAAACGCTTAAGGGTTGAGGGAAAAATAGTAATTAGAATTAAATGTATTAAATATAAAAATAAAAAAATAATAACAGAGGGAGGAACGGAAATCCCCCCTGCTCATCTTCTTCTTCTTCTTCTTCTTTTTCTTCTCTCGCTCGTGGAGCCCTCGGCGACGATTTCGCCTTCGCCCCTCCTCCGTTCTTCAAGCTAAAAGTAAGTTCTTCATATTTCTTAGTAAATAGTTAGTCTTTTAGCGATTTTGAGCTGTAAAAGTGGAGTTAGAAAGAGTTTCGCGAGCCCTAGGAGTAAGATACGAAAGTTAGAGGTTTTAGTCAATTTTTGTACGTATGCTGATGTTTAAGTTAGGAATAGGAGTAGATTACAGAGTTTTATAGGAAAGATCGAGCGTTTGAATAGCCGAATGCTCGGATGGTAGAACGGTTTCCATTCAGCCACATTCGGCCAAGTTGTGGAGGTCCAATTAGGAAATGGATGAAACCATTAGAAACTAGATGTTATGAGAAACCCATAGCATTTCGAATCGTCCAAATCGGACGAGTATTGGTGGAGTTATGAAATTTTGAAGGTTAGTCAGAGCGTTAGTTGGAATTTTGTTTTAGGCTGAGTGGGGATTTAGTAACTGACCCCTTAAAGTTTTACGGAGTTAATGGAATGTAGAGCTAATGGATGTGTGATTTTATAGGTTTTTCAGTTAGCGTATGCGATTTAGATTACGAGTGCTAAAGATGAGATGAAACGAATTAAACGAGAAGATACGTAAGAAGATAATTAAGGTGGGGTTGAGTGGTCTTGTCCCGAGAGGTACACCGCGAGGTGTATCACTCTTCCTCCGCTTTACGTGGTGACCTTGTCCCGAGAGGTGGACCGAGAGGTGTGTCACTTTACTAAATTGAGGTTAGCCTTATCCCGAGAGGTGGACCGCGAGGTGTGTTACCTTGATCTAGCACGTAAAGAAGAACTTTGTAGTAAGAAGATAAAGAAGATGCAAGAAAGAGACAAAAATGAAAATATAAACGAAACTGTATAAACTGCATGTGTTAGGAGGTGTTTGATTCTAGTATGGTGTTTTATGCATTACTTACTTAGCATTAGGCTAATAGTTGAGTTCTGTGATGTAGGTGACGACGTGAAAGTCGGTGAGTACTCAAAGCGAGCTCAGGACTAGGAGGCAGTTGGAGAGCGCGCACGTGGACGATCTGGCTTGCTGTTAGGGCGTTTTGACTATGTTGGGTATAGGTATGGGTTTTTGGTGTAAGCGAAATGATTTTACGATGTTTTGAGTTAAATGAGTGCATAGATGGATTACAAACATGAGTAGTCATTTTCTTTATGTAAATAGTGATTTTGAGTTGATGGAAAAGTAAGTGTCGGGTTATTTTTAGTGTTGAGTTGAAATTGATTGGTTTTTGTGAAGTTTTTAAGTTTTTTTTAAAAGAAACTGAGTTCTGGGAAGGATGTGTTGACCGAAGACCATAGGTGTCGACCGGTCAGAGTAAATTGAAGGGTGAGTGTCGACTGCAGGGTTCGACCTTTGTGAGCAGAGAGAAGTGAAGTGTCGACCGGTGACCATGGGTATTGACCGGTTAGTGTAAAATCAGTGTGAGTGTCAACCACGGGAGTCGATTTGCACGGGTAGAGAGGGTCAAAGTGTCGACCTATGAAAGCAGGTGTCGACCACTCTCTAAACTGAACGTAGAAGTGTCGACCGGTGATTCCTAGTGTCGACCGACGAGAAGACTCGAGGGGAACGCAGTGTTGACCGGCATTCGCCAGTGTCGACCTATGGAAAACCCGAGATGACCCAGGTATCGACCAGCGTTTGCAGGTGTCGACCGGTCTCTGTATTTCTATGTTTTAAAAAGGTGAAGTCCATTTAAACCGTTTTTCAATGACTTTTCCGCTGCAATGCTGATTAAAATATTTTCAAAAATGTCGTCTTCAGTCGAGAAATTAAGGTTTTAAAATTTTATACGAAATTGTCGAGAAAACAAGTAAGTGTACGGTTGGCCATACGGGTCCAGGAACAACTCGGGGGCGTTAAAGATGTGGTATCGGAGCAGTGAACATACCAAAAACGGGGAGGTTTTCAGGGTGTTACAATTGAAGTGAGGAATTGATGTTGTTTTTTTTTGTATTTCAAATTAATATGAATTGTATATTTCTTATTTTTAAAGAAATATTGAAACGAAAGAATTTTTAAAAGTTTACTTATGTTGAATTTAGCATTGATTTTAAATATCAATTACATTAAATTGATCATATTAAATTTTAAATATCAAATTCGTGTGTGAGTGCGTATTTTGTATATACATAACATTGTTTTATAACTGTTTTTAAAGTATACATTTAGAAATAACGGATAAGGAAAGTGGTGGTAACATAAGAACCCACTGAGCTGGTCTCGCCTATTTGTGGACGATAAATATGGCTATGTAAAGAGAAAGAGATTAATTGTATATTCTCCGTAGGTTAAAAGTCCCTAAAACCTCGCGAGACAGTAATCTGTGTGTCCTACAGCCCTACAGGTGAAAAGCCCGAGAACAAGTAGGTGTATGATGGTCAGATACGTCGATTAGAGTGGATTATATTTTTGACTTATCAATCTGAATGTTAAAAACTGTTGTTTGAAAATTGGATGGAAAGAAATGGATGTTTTAAAATCATGTATATTTATTATAATGCATTAGATTTATCTATTTGTTAAGAATGATTTTAAATTGTGGTTGATGGGTTTTTAATGGATTTTAAACTGTTCGAATTACGAACCTACATGCATTTTTATATAAATGATATGGATTTCAAATAAAAAATATAATTGATTTAAAATGATTTCAAAATAATCATGATTAGGTAGAGGTTGACGTATGGGTCTGAATAGTGTGGATAGGGTCTGGGCTATCTACTCTAGTCGTTAGATTTATTTGCTAGGCTAATAGTTCATTATATAGATATTAATATTTTTCAGATAGAGAAGACGTTCAGCAGGATGGCGAAACCAAGATAAGGTACAGTGCAATGAGGTATAGGAGGTTTGAGGTTGTGAAAAATTACATGTAGTGACTTAATGTGTATTTTATATTTTTATTCGCTTTTGCTAGAATACTCTTTGATGTGAATGATGAGGATGATGTAAACATTTCAATATATGGAATGTGTTTTGTGTTATGATTGGTTGGATTGATTTGAAAAATCTCAATTTAAGATGCCACGTAGGATATATTTGGATAGATCTTATTTTAAGATGTCAGGTATAATCTAGACGGGTTTAGTTATAAATATAAACGTATCCATGCAGTTTGAAAACTGGGAGTTTATTCAAGTTGTTTCCCACCTCGGCAATCCTAATCATAGGGGCTAGTTGAGTCGGATCCTGACACTAGCTGATGATGAGTTCACACTCAGAGTTGGCAACGAGACTGTTGTTCCGGCTTCAGCAGTGGGAGAAGCCAAAATTTATTTTGAGAAAAATAAATATTTACTTTTAGAAAGCATTTATTTTATTCTGGGGTTTACTAGAAACCTCATTTCTGTTTCTCAAATAATTGAACAATTATATGTTATTTCTTTTAATAATAATGTAGTTATTATTTCTCGAAATGGTTTAAATATTTGTTCAGGCTTAATGGAAAATGGACTCTATATGATAAGTCCTATAATAAATACGTCACTGTTGAATCCTAAATTATTCAAAGTTGAATGGCCTAAATCCAAGAAGCAAAATATTTCTCATACGGATGATACATATTTTTAGCACCTTAGACTTGGTCTTATTAACCTTGATAGAATTAACAGACTTGTTAAAGATGGTCCTTTGAAAGATCTACCCATTAGATTTCTACCTGCTTGGTGAAATGATCAAGAGATCATTTATTGGAAAGGGCCAAAGGGCTCAAGAAATACTTGAGCTAATACATGCATATGTATGTGGCTCAATATTTATAACCAGAGGTGGCTATGAGTACTTTGTGACATTTATAGATGATTGATTACTAAAGATATGGATATACTTACCTAATTTAGCTTAAAACTAAAACTTTTAGAAAGTTTCAAGAATTTAAAGTTGAAGTTGAGAACCTTAACAATGAATTCAAAGATTATCTATTAGAACATAGGATAGTATCCCAACTAACAGTACCAGATACACCTAAGCAAAATAGTATTGCTGAAAGAAGAAATTGAACATTGCTTAATATGGTTAGATCCATGATGAACTATTCATCTCTTCCAAAATCGTTTTGGGGATATGCTTTACACACAACAACTATAATAACCCGAGAAATTTTGAATCTTAGATTTAATTTCTGAAATTTGAATTAAGTCTCGGTTGGAATTTTTGGGAAGCTTTTGGAGAGAAATTTATTTTTCGAAGCTCGAGATTTAATTCGTAGAACCATTATGAAATTTTTAAAGTTGGGAGGACGCGAATTTAACGTAGATGCGGACGATTAAAACACGTGAGGGCATTTTGATAAATTTTAATTATTTAAATTAAATTTTATAAAAAAAATTTATGAAAAAATCGAATGGCTTCACGAAGAAGCCACTCGGTTTGCTCATCTGACTGTGAGGGCCCGAGAGAGAGCGACCGTGTGAGGCGAGAGAAATCAGGAGAGGGTGATCGACCGGCGAGCAACGGAAGAGAAAGACGCAGTGTTCGAGTTTCTCCGGTGAGCTAAGGCGAAGTGCGGCTCGGTGTTTCCTGTGCTGAAGACTGAAGGTAAACCGCCTCCCTTATTTTGGTTTCTGTGAGCCAATTGGGGAGTTGGGTTGTTTCCGAACTCCTGCTTTGTTGGGCCCAATTTTTGGTATGTTTAGAGACTAGAGTGGGTGCGCTGGGGGCTCGGCATTTCCGCACCAAACCCAACCAAGAATGGGTGGGGATGTCCCCTGCTCCTTCTCTGTTATGGTGGCCGAGGGTGTAGTGTTGCCAATATTCTGGCCTCGGCTAGTTGTGCCAAAATGTGGAGGGATTAGCAGCGAGGGAAAGGGGCGATCATCGGTGGGTTGTGGTGTTTTGGTTTTAAGAAGAAAACCGTGAAAGATTGTGCTGCCATTCGAATTTTCTGAGTGAGAAGCTTTAAATTTTTGTTAGTTTATGCATAATTGATAGGAATGTGGCTGTTTGGTGAAGAAATTTGTGGAAATCAAGTTGAAGTTGAAATTCAGATTTTTTTTGTGTAAAAATAGGTTTTGTTTTTTGCCATTTCGACCTAGCTTCGGTTATTCATTTTAAATTCTGTTTTAGTGGGTGAAATTAGGTTGTTAGACGAACGTTTGGCTGCTGGAATCGTTCGATTCCGATCTCCGATGCAAAAGTTATGCGTGTCGAAAGTTTATGTCGAATTTTTGACCGAGTCAAATTATTGAGCGTTTTTAGTAGAATTATGACGCGTGATGTTAGGGTTGCTGATTTTAGTGCGTAAGGCGAGTTTTGAGTGAGTTTTGGTTGAGGGCGGAAACGGAGATGTGAAATTTGGGTGAAGGACAGATTCGGTTTTTGGTGTTATTCATTTAGCTACAGCTTACCGTTTTAAAATCCGTCTTAATATGTTAAACTAAGTTCCTAAGGGAACGTTTAGCCTCTTGACTCGCTCGATTCTGATAACGGGCGCAAACGTTATGTGCGTCCGAACTTTAGGCAGGTTTTCAGCCGAACCGAATTAGTGACTCATTTTAGTTGTGATTTCATGAGTTTAGTTAAGGAATGTGATTTTTAGCGTATTTAGTGAATTTTGATGCAAAGATTAATCAGCGATCGTTATGTTTTAGGTTGAGGTATTTTGGTAAAGTTGTGCGTCGAGTAAGGATGTCAGGTAAGTAGTGTATGCATTTGTTTTGCCTAGATGGGCCTACACCGTGGAACTTTAGGATTTATGTTGTTTATTATGGTGTGTGTGTGTATTATTGACATGCATCATGTTTTTTTTAAAAGGGAACGATAATGGTTTTGAACATATTTTGAGTAAGTGGTAAGACGCGTGGCGGTGGCACCGCAGATCCTGCTAGTGTGTGGGCCGGTGCGTAACCAACCGCGGATTCTGCTCAAGGAGTGGGCCGACTGGGCCGTCATGCGGCGTGTATGTGTCGACGGTGAGGATGATGGACAGTGGTACCGCGGATCCTACTAGTGTGTGGGCCGGTGCAACACCAGTCGCAGATTCCACTCCAGGAGTGGGCTGGCTGGGCTATCGCGAAATGTGTGTGTGTGGCAACTGTGGCCCCATTGCTAGGGAGGCTAGGACGGGGGCGACGTGTCGGGGTGTAGTGTGGCGCGAGGTACACCCTCACCCTGATGTGGTTGCTATGTGGTGATGCGTGTGTATAGTTTGTGGGCGTCGTTGCTGGGGAGTTCAAGACGGTGGCGATGTGTCAGGTGTAGGGTGGCGCTAGGTTCATTCTCACACTGGTGCGGCTGCACTACGCATCACAGATGTGACAACATGAGTGTGAGTGTAGAGACTGCCTGTGATAGGATTGCATTGTCGACTTTTACTTTCATATCGCATTACTTACTGAGCATTAGGCTTATGTTGTGTGTTCTATGGTTTAGGTGCAAATATTGTCACTGGTGAGCCCCGAGAGCCTAGTCCTGAGGTGTAGGACGGTTAACGGCGCGCGACCAAGGCACTGGACGGCGGATTGTTAGGGCGACCCAACCCGTGAAGATGGTAGGTGGTGGTGAGATTTACTCAGGCTGTTCTTTTGTGTCGGGATATTTATGTGGTTAGAGGAGTTCGTATAGACGTCGGTTGTACAGGATTATATAGAGTGTTTGTGCTGTTTGGGGACACGTTTGTACTTTTATATGTTAAAGTATAACATTGCTCTATACTGTGGACTTTCTTCATTTGTAGTTGATGGATTTCGTTGTCTTTAAATTTTGATTTTTTTTATGGAGATTTTCTGGATAGTTTGATGGATGGATATTTCTAGTTTTCTGATGAACTGTGTGCAGGGTCTAAATTTTGGGATAGCCAGTTTTTAGGCGTTACTCTGCCGAATTTTCTGAGGAAGGGTTGGAGGGTCGAGAAGGTACGGAATAGATTAGGGTGTGCGCAGTAAGGTGTGAAGGGAATGGCAGTGTGTGCGGGAGCGCGGCGTGACCGCAGGCGCACTGCGCACGCAACCCTGCGAGTGCGCACGGGTCGTGCAGCGTCGGGTGAGGGCGTGCGTGTGGACGTACTGAACGGAGGCAGGGTGCGTGGAGCACGCAGCGCTGGGGGTGTGCACGTGATGCGGCGGTGTCGAGTGGGCGCGCGCGGTGCCAAGAGAGCGCGCGCGGGGCGCCGAAGTAGGGCGTGGGCGCGTGGCTCGCAGGCCGAGTGGGCGCGCGCGGCGCCAGGTCGAGTGTGTACGCGCGAGGTGTGCGCCGCGGGACCAGAGGCACAAGGTGCGCGGCGCTGGCGGCACTGTGTTGGGTATCGCGAGGCGTGTGTTGGAGTCCTTCCTTAGGATTTCGAGTCTTATCGTTTATTTTTAAAACTACATTAAATTTTTTTTTCGCTGCGTATTTTATATTGAAGATTTCATGTTCGCTCTTCGGGGCGCGAGTTGTTTTCGAATTGAGTTGAAAATTTTTATACTTACAAATGTTCTTTTGAATATGATTTGAAAATGAAAGTGATATAAAATTAAGTGAGTTCGTGTCAAGTCTCTCTATGTCATAGTGTGTAGACGTAGTGAGCGCACCGGGAACGTATGGGTTCTCGGGGTGTTACAGCAACGTACGTACATAATGTAATTTTATCTAAGTCTATACATAAAACACTTTTAGAGTTGTGGAGTGGTACAAATCTAGTTTGAGACACTTTTGCATATAAGGACGTTCAGCACATGGGCTAGTAGGTAAGACTAGGAAGCTCGAACCAAGAACTGAGGTTTGTATGTTTGTTGGATATGCGGAAAGCACAAGAGGAGGTTTGTTTTACAGTCCTTCGCATAATAAGGCATTTGTATCGACAAATACCACATTCACAAAACATGACTATATAACAAATTACAAACTTCATAGTAAGATTGTCTTGAAGAGATTCTATCTAACCAGGTTAGACCGGTTACAACAACAGTTGTTGGTCCACGAGATACAGAAACACCACTCTATCTAGTCAACCCATCATTATACGTCGTCATAGTGAAATGGTTGTACGACTACCGTCTCGATATTGACACAATGGTGAAGCACAAGTTGCTATCACTGATGATGGAATGAATGATCCATTGATATATAAATATGCAATGGAAGACTTTGACAAAGAAGCATGGTTTGAAGCTATGAAACTTGAAATGGAATCTATGTATTCCAACTCAGTCCGGTATCTTGTGGGTTTACCTAAAGGAGTTGTAGCGACCAGAAAACCGACTCGCTGGTTTCCGGTCTGCTCTCTTTCTCTCTCTGCTCTGATACCCCAAACTGTAGCGCCCTGAAAACCCACACGGTTTCTTGTACACTCACTGATACAACTCCCACAAACACGCTCGAAAAAAACTCGAGTAAAAATTTAAAACTTTCGTTCCTTGACTTAAAATGACTTTTAAAAAAAAAAACGTTTAAAACTATCGCAGCAGAAGACTTGATAAAAATCAGCTTAAACAAAGTTTCAAGTTTTCTAAACATAAAAAAAAAAAATCATTTTCGGTCGACACTTCCATTAATATTTCACTACCGGTCGACACTTGCATGCACTAATCGACACTACGTTTCTCGCTGTCCGTGTCGGTCGACACTCACGTCCATTTTACACTATCAGTCAACACTTGCGTGCACCGGTCGACACTACGTTTCTCTCTGTCTGCATCGGTCGATCTCGAAAGTCCATTTTACACTGCCGGTCGACACTTGCGTGCACCGGTCGACACTACGTTTCTCTCTGTTTGCGTCGGTCGATCCTTGAGGTCGACACTCCTATCCAATTTTATACTACTGGTTGACACTTACATACACCGGTTGACACTACATTTCTTTATGTCCGCGTCGATCGATCCTTCCGGTCGACACCTACAGAGTTCGGACAACCCTTTTACATGTAGGTCAACACTCTATACGCATTTTCTCAATAAGCGGTCGACACCTTCTAAATACTGGTCAACATCTACTAGGCCTGGTCGACAACTCAGCCTGTAGGTCGGCACTTCCTTCACTAAAATCCTACTTAAAACCTTCATCCTTCAAAGAAAACACTGGAATTCGACTCAACGATAAAACAATGAAAAGTACACTTTTCCATCAACTCAAAATCATATTTACATAGAAAAATGACTACTAACATTTGAAATCTGTCTGTACATCCACATGACTCAAATCGACTCATAACAACTCAAAACGATTCAAAACGGTTTCGACAAAACTAAAATGAACTAACTCTCTCACATACCCCCGCCCTGGTCAAAACGCCCCAACAGCCAGTCGGACCGTCCATGAGCGCACTCCCCAACCGTCTCTTAGTTCTGGGCTTGCTTAGAGTACTCACCACGTATAGCGTCATCACTTACATCACAGAACTCATCTATTAGCCTAATGTTAAGTAAGTAATGCATAAAAACATAATATTGTAAACAAACACATCCTAACATATGCAGTTTTTACAGTTTCGTCTCTACATTCGTTTTCGTCTCTTTCTTACATCTTCTTTATCTTCTTACTATTGGGTTCTTCTTTACATACTAGATCAAGGTGACATGCCTTGAGGTCCACCTCTCGGGACAAAGCCAACCTCAATCTAGTAAAGTGACACATCTCACGGTTTATCTCTCGGGACAAGGCCACCACGTAAAATGAGGGAAGAGTGATACACCTCGCGGTCCATCTCTGGGTAAAAGACCACTCAACCCCACCTATTATCTTCTCATTTCATTCGTCTCATCACATCCTATAGTTTCACTTTGTAAAAACATGAAAATTCATTTTCGTTTCGTTCTCGTACTTTAAAACCATGAATGCATAATCAACTAAAACATAAAATAAAGTAAACGTGCATGCATCCTACTGAACTGTGATGTAGGCCCGAAAGCAAAACACCTACTGCTCTACTACACTACTTACCTGGCGTCTTAGTAATTTGTACTCCATATATGGCTCGCTAACTAGAGAATCTATAAAACTACACATCCATTAATTCTACTTCGTCCAACTGATAAAATTCTAAAACATAAAATCTTAAACTCATACTAATCCGAAACTCCCAATAAAACTCAAAATCTTACACAATTTTAAACCAAATTCATAATTGCATAACTTATCCAATACTCGTCCAATTTGGACGATTCGAAATGCTACGAACTTCTGAGGACGTCTAATTTCTAATGGTCTAATCAAATTCCTAATTCAACACCCACAGCGTGGTCGAATGTGGCCAAATGGAAACCATTCCACAATTCGAGTATTCGGCTATCCAAACGCTTAATCTTTCTCACCAAATCCCGTAATCTACTCCTACTTCCAGTTTAAACACCAACATACAAATAAAATGACTCTAACTTTAAATTCCCATATCTCCCTCCTAGGTTTTCCCCTAAACTATCCAATACTCTCACTAACTTCATTTTTAACACTCAAAACAACTAAAACACTAACTATCTACTAAGAACTAACTAAAACATACCTTAGATTTGAAGAAATGAAAAGGAACTCAGAAGATCGTCACTGGAAGGAAGGAGAACGTGCTGAAGAATAGGGGAAAACCTCGGTGGAGAAGAAAACACCCGATAGTGTTTATGTTCTGTTGTATTTTTTTTAATAATAATAATCTTAATTACTAATTCACTCTCAACTTAAAACCGTTTAATCAAACTGGTATTCAGTTCGTTTCCGATTGAATTCTTAAAATTTTCTCTTATCTATTAACCTCAAAATAATCTTATACTTAATGGTAGAAACTCTCCGCTCTCAATTCCATCCAAAAATCTACCGATTACAATTACTTAATTTTGAAAATTAGTTTTAGTGGAAAACTTCCGGGTGTTACATTCCACCCTCCTTAAAAAATTTTGTCCTCAAAATCTGTTACCTGAACAACTCTGTATATCTGCTTATCATGTCCTTCTGCCGCTCCCAAGTTGCTTCTTCTACGTTATGGTTGCACCATAATACTTTCACCAGTGGAATCTCTTTGTTGCGTAAAATCTTCATTGCATAATCCAGAATCTTCATTGGCTTCTCCTCATACGTCAAAGTAGGTTGAATCTCTATATCCTGCTGCTCCATGACGTGAGAAGGATCTCGTATACACTTCCTTAACATGGACAAGTGAAATACATTGTGAATCTCATCCATTGAGGCTAGAAGTTGTAGTTGGTAAGCTCTCTTCCCTATTCTATTTGTAATAAGAAACGGCCGAATGTACCTAGGACTTAACTTGCCTTTCTTTCCGAATCTTACAACTCTTTTGAATGGAGAGGAAGACTTCGTCGTTCATTTTAAATTCTAGATCTCTCCTCCAACGATCTGCATAACTCTTCTGTCGGCTTTGAGCTGTTGAGATCTGTTGTCCAATAATTGTAATCTTTTATGCAATTTGTTACAAAACATCTGGACCAATCAATCGTGCTTCGCCGACTTTGTTTCAATATAATGGAGATCTACACTTTCTCCTATACAGAACCTCATATGGAGCCATACTTATCATAGCCTGAAAGCTATTATTATAAGAAAACTCTACCAATGGTAAGTATCTGCTCCATGAACCCTGGAACTGCAGTACATAAACTCGAAGCATATCCTCCAATGTTTGAATGGTCCTCTCGGTTTGACCGCCCGTATGAGGATGAAATACTGTACTAAAATTAAGCTGCGTACTCATGACTTTGTGAAGACTCTTCCAAAACTTCGATGTAAATCTAGGGTCTCTGTCTGATACAATCAAAGTTGGAACTCCATGCAACTATACGATCACTTGTACATATAGTTATGTGAATTGGTCTATAGAATATGTCATCTTCACTAGTAGAAAATGAGATGATTTGGTTAACCAATACACGATCACCCATATACCATCATAGTTCTTTGTTGTCTGAGGCAATCCGACAACAAAGTCCATCGATATTTGCTCTAATTTCCACTCAGGAATAGGTAATGGTTGTAATTTCTTTGCTGGCCTTTGATGCTTAGCCTTAATCTGCTGGCAAATCGAGCACGTCTCAGCATACTTTGCTAGAATCCTCTTCATATTAGGTCACCAGTAATGTTGTTTAAGATCCCTGTACATCTTGGTACTCTCTGGATGCACAGAAAACCTTGAAAAGTGGGCTTCAGCTAGTATTTCTCTTTGTAGTTCTTCATTACTCAGAACAAACCACTTATTTCAAAACTTAAGAATCCCGTTGAATCACTGAACTCTGACCTGTCATTGGAAGCCATGTTGGATCTAATTTCTTCGCATTCAACATTGTCCTTCTGGGCCTGCTTAATATTTTCCAAAATAGTGGATTGTAGAGACATAGTCGAAAACATGGCTGATACGTTCGACACCACCTCTAAATTGAATTTCTGAAATTCTGCATCCAAAGTTAATGGCATGCCTAAAGCGACAGCTGAAGTGGATGTCATCACTCTGCTCAATGCATTGGCTACTACATTCGCCTTGCCGGGGTGGTATTTAATCTCGTAGTCATAGCCCTTCACAAACTCTAACCACCGCTGCTGCCACATATTCAATTCCTTCTGAGTGAAAATATATTTCAGACTTTTGTGGTCTGAATATATGTTGTACAACTGTCCATACAGATAATGTCTTCAAATTTTCAGCTCAAAAACTACCGCGGCTAACTCCAGGTCGTGTGTTAGGCAGTTATGCTCGTAAGTCTTATCGTCTAGAGACATATGTTACCACCTTCCTTCCTGCATCAACACACATCCAAGACCTACCTTGCAAGCATCACAATAAATACTAAATCTTCTGTTCTCAGCAAGAAGCGTCAAAATTGGAGCAGTAGTCAACTTTTGCTTCAACGTCTTGAAACTGTGTTTGCAATCTTCAGACCACAGACACTTTACATTTTTCCTCGTCATACGGGTTAGAGGCATTGCAATCTTCGAAAACCCTTCAATGAATCTCTTGTAATAACCTGCTAACTCGTGGAAACTCCATATCTCCGTGACATTCTTCGGCTATGGCCACTCCTTAACTGCCTGGATCTTTGCTGGATCAACAGATATACCATCGCTCGAGATGACATGTCAAGAAACTGAATCCTCTCCAGCTAAAACTCGCACTTAAAAGACTTTGTATAAAGTTAGTGTCGCTTCAAAGCCTCAAACACCAACCTCAAGTTCTCTTTATGATTCTCCTCACTACAAGAGTACACCAATATATCATCGATAAATACTATAACGAATTTATCAACATAATCATGGAATACTCTGTTCATCAAATCCATGAAGGTGGCTGGGGAATTTGTCAAACCGAAAAACATCACCATGAATTCATAATGCGCACATCGCGTCTGAAAAGTCGTCTTTAGAATATCTTCTGGCCTGACCTTCAACTGATAATAACCTGATCTTAGGTCAATCTTTGAAAACACTCATGCACCTTAGAGTTGATCAAATAGATCATTTATCCTTGGCAAAGGGTATTTGTTCTTAACCATCAGCTTATTCAACTCTCTGTAGGCGATACACATTCGTAACGACTCATCCTTCTTCATGACAAAAAAGATCAGCATGCCTTTTGGCGAAAAGCTAGGGAGTATAAATTCTTTCTTCACCAATTCTTCTAATTGTTTTTTTGCCTCCTTCAGCTCCGTTGGTGCCAATCTATAACAATTGTTTGACACCGGCTCAGTTCCTAGATACACATCTATAGCAAACTATATCTCCCGATCCGGAGGAAAATTGGATAAACCATCTAGAAAAACTTCAGGGAAGTCTTGAACAATCAAAACATCCTACGGCCTCAAATCCCTTGAATTTGCATATCTATAATACTGGCAAGAAAACCAAAAGTTTCACCAATCAAAACTTGGCGAGCACTAACAGGCGCCATGACAGATGTCTTCCGGGCATTCTTCGCGGCCTGAAAAGTGTGCTTCTCACCGTCTGGGGGTTGAAAACTCACTGTCCTCGTCCTGCAATCGATTGTGGCGTAGTGCTTGAACAACCAATCCATTCCCAATATCGCATCATATCTAGTTATGCCCATAATAATGAGATTGGCTAATAAATTTTTGCTTCCCACTGACACTACACCATCTAGTACAACTTGATTAGAGTGCATACGCCCACAAGAAAGCAACATCACTTTGTAACTACAATCCATTGATACCGGTCATATGTCTAATTTGACCGTAAACGCGGTTGCAATGAAAGAGTGCGTTGCACCAGAGTCAATCAAAGTATATGCAAGTATAGAATTTATCAATATGGTACCTAACATTACAGCTGGCTGGTCTTGATCGCCCGACTCGATCATGGCGAATACTCTCGGTGTTGTGCGCGTTGGACCATTTTTCAGAGCTGGGCAATCTCTGCTGACGTGGCCCACCTCGTTACAATTGAAACACCGTGTCACCCTGGGCTTCGGGAAATCTCTAGCAAAGTGTCCAGCTTCGTTGCAATTGTAGCACTTTTCCGAGTTTAGTCTGCATTCGCCCGGGTGATATCTCAAGCACTTAGGGCATTGAGGGTACTGCACTGACCCTTGAGGCCTTTTGCTAGTACCCTGGCTGCTTGAACCTTCACTGTATCTCTTAGTGCCCCTCTGTTGTTGCTACTGGGAGGTACTTCTATTCAGCTGTAGGGCAACTTTCTTGAAAAATCTCCTGGGAGCTTCTCGCTGTTTAACACATTTCATTTCGGCTTCCTCCACCTCTAGTGCCTGTACCACCACTTTTGAATATGGCACCTCTTGAGTTCCTTCTATTTTTACTCTTTTATATATCTCCAGTTTTAATCCTTGTACAAACTGAAACAGTTTATCCTCATTCCAGCTCACTAAGTTACTGACAAACCGAGACAAGGACTGAAACTGCCGATTGTACTCGGTCACCGATCTGGTTTGCTTCTGCTGTAGGAACTCCATCCTCTTAGCTGCCTGCATTGTACTGTTGAAATACTTGTCATAGCAGGCATCTTTAAACTTCTCCCATGTCAAGTGTTGTTCATCGATGGTGGTCTCCACAGACTCCCACCAAAACCTGGCATCTCCCGCTAGATGAAATGTGGCTAGCGAGATCTTGTCATTCTCGTCTAGCTTCGCATACTTAAACATACTCTCCATGGTACAGACCCACTCCTTTGCAGTTGTTGGGTCTACTGATTACCCCTCAAATGTTGGTGGTCGTAACCTCCGAAATCGGTCACCTGACTAATCATGGTTAGAGCTAGAACCTGCACTTCCTTGAACCTCTCGATTCAGCAAAATTCCTAATTGCTGAGACTGTCTGTTCACCAACTCTGTCAACTGTCTGATCGTTATCAAGTCATTCTCCTTCCCCGAGTCAGTTGTCTCTCTCGGTACCCTCAGACGTCCTGGTCGTCTAGACATCTTGACTAATTTCCTGAACAATGGTTAATTACTCTCATAAGCATCTACTAAATAACACTAAATTTAAACACTTATAGTTGTCCAAGCACGTCGTGTGGCGATTGGCACTGTTGGGTAATCATTTGAATGGTTTCACCATTTGGCTATGATACCATCTCTGTAGCGACCCGAAAACCGACTCGGTGCTTTCTGGTCCCCTCTCTCTCTCTCTCTCTCTCTCAGCTCTGATACCGCCACTGTAGTGCCCCGAAAACCCATACGGTTTCTGGTACGCTCACTGATACTACTCCCACAAACACGTTCGGAAAAAATTCGAGTAAAAAATTAAAACTTTCGTTCCTTAACTTAAAACGACTTCTCTTTTTTTTAAAACGTTTAAAACCATCACAACAGAAGACTTAATAAAAATCAGCTTAAACAAAGTTTCAAGTTTTCTAAATATAAAAAAAATTAAAAAAAAATCATTTTTGCTCGACCCTTGTAAACACAGGTCGACACATGCGTGCACCGGTAGATACTACGTTTCTTTCTGTCTACGTCGATTGATCCCTGAGGTCGACACTCACATCCATTTTACACTACCAGTCGACACTTGCGTGCACCGGTCGACATTACATTTCTCTCTGTCCGCATCGGTCAAT
Source organism: Begonia peltatifolia (assembly GCA_022433055.1). Lineage (NCBI taxonomy): Eukaryota > Viridiplantae > Streptophyta > Magnoliopsida > Cucurbitales > Begoniaceae > Begonia > Begonia peltatifolia. Next base: position 6,272,752 of record CM039523.1, read on the forward strand.
CCCTGAAGGCAACACTCACGTCCATTTTACACTACCGGTCGACACTTACGTACACCATTTTACACTACGTTTCTCTCTATCCGCGTCAGTTGATCCTTGAGGTCGACACTCCCATTCAATTTTATACTACCGGTCAACACTTACATGTACCAGTCAACACTATGTTTCTCTCTGTCTTCGTCAGTCGATCCTTGCGGTCGACATCTACAGAGTTCGGTCAACCCTTTTACATGTAGGTTGACACTCTGTACGCATTTTTCCAATAAACGGTCGACACCTTCTAAAGACTGGTAGACACATACTAGGCCTGGTGGACCACTCAGCCTATAAGTCGACACTTTCTTCACTAAAATCCTGCCTAAAACCTTAATACTTTAAAGAAAACACCGGAATTCGACTCAACAATAAAACAACGAAAAGTATACTTTTCAATCAAGTCAAAATCATATTTACATAGAAAAACGACTACTAACATTTGAAATTTGTATGTACATCAACATGACTAAAATTGACTCAAACAACTCAAAACGATTTAAAACGGTTTCGACAAAACTAAAATAAACTAACTCTCTCAGATACCCTGCCCTGGTCAAAACGCCCCAATAGCCGGTCGGACCATCCACGAGCGCACTCCACCACCAGTCTCCTAGTCCTGGGCTTGCTCAGAGAATTCACCAGGTATAGCGTCGTCACCTACATCACAGAACTCATCTATTAGCCTAATGCTAAGTAAGTAATGCATAAAAACATAACACTGTAAACAAGCACATCCTAACATATGCAGTTTCTACAGTTTCGTCTCTATTTTCGTTTTCATCTTTTTCTTACATCTTCTTTATCTTCTTACTACTGGGTTCTTTTTTACGTGATAAATCAAGGTGACACACCTCACGGTCCACCTCTCGAAACAAGGCCAACCTCAATCTAGTAAAGTGACACACCTCGCGGTCCACCTCTCGGGACAAGGCCACCACATAAAGCGCGGGAAGAGTGATACACCTCACGGTCTACCTCTGAGGACAAGACCACTCAACCCCACCTTTATTATCTTCTCATTTCATTCGTCTCATCACATCCTATTGTTTCACTTTGTAAAAGCATGAAAATTCATTTTCGTTTCGTTCTCATACTTTAAAACCATGAATACATAATCAACTAAAACATAACATAAAGTATACGTGTATGCATTCTACCGAACTGTGATGTAGGAGGCAAAACACCTACTGCTCTACTACACTACTTACCTAGCGTCTTAGCAATTTGTACTCCGTATACGGCTCGCTAACTAGAGAATCTATAAAACCACACATCCATTAATTCTACTTTGTCCAACTCATAAAACTCTAACACAGAAAATCTTAAACTCATAATAATTCGAAACTCCCAATAAAACCTAAAATCTTACACAATTTCAAACCAAATTCAGAATTACATAACTTATCCAATACTCGTCTGATTTGGACGATTCAAAATACTACAGACTTCTGAGAACATCTAATTTCTAATGGTCTAATCAAATTCCTAATTCAACACCTACAGCTTGGCCGAATGTGGTTGAACAGAAACCGTTCCACAATTCGAGTATTCAACTATCCAAACGCTTAATCTTTCCCATAAAATCCCGTAATTTACTCCTACTTCCAAATTAAACACCAACATACGAATAAAATAAACTCTAACTTTAAATCCCCTATCTCCCTCCTAGGTTTTCACCTAAACTATCCAATACTCTTACTAACTTCATTTTTAACACTCAAAACAACTAAAACACTAACTATCTGTTAAAAACTAACTAAAACATACCTTAGATTTGAAGAAATGAAGAGGAACTAAGAAGATCGTCACTGGAAAGAAGGAGAATGTGCTGAAGAAGAGGGGAAAATCTCGGTGGGGAAGAAAACACCCGATGGTGTTTATGTTCTGTTGTTTTTTTTTTTTAATCAAACTGGTATTCGGTTTTTTTTGCGATTGAATTCTTAAAATTTTCTCTTCTCCATTAATCTCAAAATAATCTTATAGTTAATGGTAGAAACTCTCCGCTCTCAATTCCGACCAAAACTCCACCGATTACAATTACGTAATTCTGAAAATTAGTTTTAACGGAAAAATTTCGAGTGTTACAGGGCTAAAACTCATTAGATGTAAATGGATATACAAGAGGAAACTTGGAGTAGACAGGAATGTTGAGACATTTAAAACTAGACTGCTAGTTAAGGGCTATACCCAAAAGGAAGGGATTGACTATGAAAAAACCTTCTCACCAATAGCAATGCTTAAGTCTATTCGTACTCTACTTTCCATAGCTGCTCATTATGATTATGAGTTTTGATAGATAGACGTTAAAACGATTTTTTTGAATGACCATCTTGAGGAGACTATTGATAACTCTAGAAATAGAGTTATTTTATACTATTTTTATTTATTAAAACTCGTTTGATTTGAGTGAATATAAAAGGAATTAAGTCAAAATTATAGAAATTGAGAAAATTGTTGTGGCACGAAGAGATCTTAAGAAATTTATGACTTTTATGTATATTTTAAGAAAAATCATATTATTATTACTAATTTGAATTCACTTGTTATCACATTTGACCACAAATTTACTAGCAGGAAAGGAGAAAGGAAGATCGTATATTTATTTGAATGATCAAAATAGAGAGAAATTGAAAGAATAAATCCCTAGAATCAAGGAGAGAGAGAGAAATTGCTGGAGAAATATTTAAAATCAAGGAAGTGAGAGAAAATGGGCTAGAAAGAAAAGGGAGAAAAAACCAAAAAAAGAAGACGTTTCTCTTGGCTGGTGACAAACAGAAGAGAAGGTGGCAAGAGGGCTCTCTCTCTCCTTTCTGGTGTGGATGAGCCTCCTACAAGAAGATTTTCCACATAGGAGCATAAACAACAATTCTTCTTCTACTCTTTATTTTTCTTTGCATAAATAATTTTATTTTGGATTTTATTATCATGATTTTGGGCTAGATTTTTAATCTTAGTTATGAGATAAAGTACTTATTACGTGCTTTATTGAGATCTATGAAAGTTGTTATTTTTTCATTGAACAATCTATCATGTTGTTTGTTGTTTAATTCGAATTGTGTTGACGGACAAATTTGATGTTATATATTTCTGTTATATCAAGAGATAAATAGAAATTTTGAGATGCATGATTGATTAAATAAATTAAATTATTACAAAATAGTTTATATTAATTTGCTTTGACATTAAGAACAGAATTCTAAAGAAATTTGGATTAAGTTTTGTCTTTTAAAAAATCAAAAGAAATTATAAAACGAATTTAACTAGGAAATTCGAGAGATCCGTAGAAAATATTAGTTCTTGTTGTTCAGTGGAAAATGATGTAACTTTCTGTGGCATTAGTAATAAATTGCATGTAGAAGAAATTGATCTTAACCAAGGCTTTTATTATCGTAATCTTCTTAAATTATTTAAATTAATTTTTTTATCATATCTGAGTAAACTCTAAGTTTATATTATTCTACCACTCATGCCATTTTTCTTTATATTTCATCTTTATTTTATATAATTTTATAGCAATTAAATTTAGCTAAGAGTATCTTCTTACTTACTCTTTATTACTTTGTTAGTGACATGTGCACTTACATTAGGTGTAAAAAATCATTAACTGTTATCTATACGGAGCAACCAGAGGGTTTCATAACACAAGATGCATAGCAAAAAGTTTGCAAATTGCATATTTATAGACTCAAGCAAGCATCCAAGTTTTGTTATATGAGATTTGATGATGCGATCAAATCTTATGGATTTGTGCAATGTCTTGATGAGTCTTGTGTATACAAGCTCTTTAAGGAGAAACAAGTGATATTTCTAATTTTTTATGTCAATGACATTCTATTTATTGAGAATAATATAAGATTATTATCTGATATAAAAGCTTAATTGGCTAAACAATTCCAAATGAAAGATTTGGAAAAAACGAGCTATATTATTGGGATTCATCTATTTGGAAATCGCAAGAATAAGTTGTTAACCTTGTCTCAGGCATTGTATATTGACAAGATGTCTATCAGATATTCAATGCAAAACTCTAAGAAGGTTAATTTACTTTCTCCCCATGGAGTTACTCTTTCTGAGAAGCAGTGTCCAGACATGCCTCAAAAGGAAGAGGATATGAGATGCTATCCATATGCATCAGCAGTTGGTAGCTTGATGTATGCTATGTTATACACAAGACCTGACATTTGCCATGCAATAGGTGTAATAACCCGGAAATTTTAGATTTTTTTAAATTAAATTTCTGAAACTTTTAATTTAATCTCGGTTGGAATTTTGAGAAATATTTCAACGGGAAAATTAAATTATAAGACTCGGAGTCTATTTTTATGATGGTTTTCAGAATTTAAAGTCGAGAGGATGAGAATTTAACGAAGTTACGGACGATGAAAAGAGGTGAGGGCATTTTGGTAATCTTTATTTATTATATATATAAAAAAAAGAAAATTTAATATAACAACCGAACGGCTTCGGGAGGAAGCCATTCGGCTGTTACACCTTGGCGCCGAGAGAATGGAAAGGGAGACGCGGGAAAGGGAGAGAAGACTCCGAGCTCCAACGACGACTGGCGACCAGAGGAAAGGTTAGCGGCAGCCAACGTGGTTAGGGAACTCCGACGGGTCAGGATGACGTGTAGCTCGACCATTCCCGTGCTGAAAACTCAAGGTAAATCGCCCTCTTCCATTTCAATTTCTGCCAGCAAGTGGGGAGTTCGGTTGCTTCCGAACTCTCGCTTTGTTTGAGCCCGGTCCCTGGAGTTTAGAGGCTAGGGCGGGTGTGCTAGGGGACTCGGCATTCCTGCCCCGAACCCGAGCAAGAACGTGTGGAGATGTCCCCTGCTCCTCTTCTATTTTGGTGGCCGAAGGTGTAGTACTGCTTATGTTCCTGCTTCGGCTAATTGTGCCTGAGTGTGGAGGAATTGCAGCAGGGGAGGAGGGATGGGCATTGGTGGTGTCCTGGTTTTGAGAAGAAAACCAGGAAGGATTGTGCTGCCATTTGAACCTTCTGATCGAGAAGCTTCGAATTGTTATTAGTTTATGCATATTGGATTGTAATGTGGCTGCTTGGTGAAGAAACTGGTGAAATTGGGTCGAAGTTCAGATTTTCTATTTTTTCGTATAAAAAAACAGATTCTGTTTTCGGGCGTTTTGGCTAGGCTTGGGTTGATCGTTTCAACTTCTATTTTTGTGAGTTAAAATAGGTTGTTAGAGGCACGTATGGCCGCTGGAATCGTTCGATTCTGATATCTAACGCAAAAGTTATGCGCGTCGGAAGTTTATGTCAGATTTTGATCCAAGTCAAATTAGTGAGCGTTTTTTCTGAAATTTTGCCGTGTGATAGTGACATGGCTAGTTTTGGTGCGTAAAGCAAAATTGAGTGAGTTTTGGTTGAAGAAAAACAAAAATGTGAAATTTAATAAAAAAGGGCAGATTCGGTTTTGGAGTTTTTTCACATAGCTGCGGCTTATCGTTTTAAAATCCATCTTAGTATGTTAAACTAGGTTTCTAAGGAGATGTTTAGCAACTTGAATCACTCGATTCTGTTAACGGACGCAAAAGTTATGCTTGTCCGAACTTTAGGCTGGTTTTCAACCGAACCAAACCAATGACCAAACCAATGACCCGTTTTAGTTGGAATTTCATAAGTGTAGTTAAGGAAGGTTATTTTTAGCTATTTGGTGAATTTTGAGATAAATACTGATGAGAGATTGGTTGTCTTTTAGGTTGAGGCTTTTTTTGGCGAAGTTGTGCGTCGAGCGAGTTTAGGACGCTAAGTAAGTAGTGCATGCATGCATTTTTTCCAAGTGGGCCTACACTGTAGAACTTTAGCATTTATGTGATTGGTTGTGGTGTGCGTGCGTATTGTTTGACATGCATCATATTTTAAAAACGTGAACGAAAATGGTTTTGAGCATGTTTTGAGTATGTGGTGAGACGCGTGGCGATGGTACCACGAATTCTACTAGTGTGCGGGCCGGTGCTTCACCAATCGTGGATTCCACTGGAGGCGTGGGTCGGCTGGGCATCATGCGGCGTGAATATGTTGACAGTGAGGGTGATGGGCAGTGATACTGCGGATCCTACTAGTGTGTGGGCCAGTGCAACACCAATCGCGAATTCCGCTCGAGGAGTGGGCCGGCTGCGCTGTCGCGAAACTTCTGTGTGTGACAACTGTGGTCCCGTGCTGGGGAGGCTGGGACGGGGGCGACGTGTCAGAGTGTAGTGTGGCGCGAGGTATACCCTCACCCTGATGTGGGTTCCGTGTGGTGATGCATGTGTGTGTAGCTTATGGGCCTCGTTGCTGGGGAGTCCAGGACGGTGGCAACGTGTCAGGGTGTAGTGTAGCGTTAGGTTCCTCCTTACCCTGCTGCAGCTACACTACGCGTCACAGATGTGACAACATGAGTGTGAGTGTAGAGACGGTATGTGATAGGATTGCATTGACGGCTTTTACTTTCACATCGCATTACTTACTGAGCGTTAGGTTTATGTTGTGTGTTCTGTTGTGTAGCTGCTGACGATATCGCTGGTGAGCCTCGAGAGCCTAGTCCTGAAGCATAGGATGGTTAGTGGCGTGCGACCGAGGCACTGGATGGCGGATTTGTTTAGGGCTACCCAACCCGTGGGGATGATAGGTGGTGGCTCGGTTCGTTTGCAGGTATTTTTCTTTTTGCTGTGTTGATGTACAAGCGATGAGATGAGTTGTATATGCGGCAGTGTGTAGGTGTATATGAAGTGCATGTGATTTTGGCAACGTACGTATATATTTTACATATAGGGGCTTGGAATTGCTCTATACTGTGAATTTTCTTCATTTGCATTTGATGGATTTTCGTCGTCTTCATACTCTGATTTTGTTATGGTGATTTCTCTGAATGGTTGATAGATATTTACTGTTGGTGTTTGGTGAACTGTGTGCAGGGTTTAAATTTTGGGGATAGCCAGTTTTTAGGCGTTACTCTGCTGAAATTTCAGGAGAGAGGTTGGTAGTCGAGAGGATATGGAATAGGTTGGTATGTGTACGGTGAATACTAGAGAAGTGTAGATGAGCGTAGGAGTGCGGCGTGATCGCAGGTGCGCGGGGCACGCGGCCTTACGTGTGCTCACGAGTCGTGCAGAGCCGGGTGAGGGCGTGCGTGCGGAGGTACTGTACAGCGGCATGGTGCGTGGGGTACGCGGCGCTATGAGCGTGTGTGAGACGCGGTGATGTTAAGTTGGCGCGTGCGACACCGCGAGGGTGCGCGCGGGGCATCGAAGTGGGGGATGTGGGTGCGCGGCACATGATTTGTGCAGTTCGAGGGATGTTAGATTCTTTCCTAGGATTTCGAGACTTGTCAGTTTATTTTAAAACTAATTTAAATTGTTTTCTTTTCTGCTGCGTATTTTTACATTGAGGATATCGTGTTCCCTCTTCGGGGCGCGGGTTATTTTCGATTCGAGTCGAAAACTTTTCATACTCACAAATGTTCTTTTGAAGATGATTTTTAAACGAAAGTGGTATTAAATTGAGTGAGTTATGTCAAGTGTTAGTGTGTCGTAGTATGTAGATGCACTGTAGCGCACTGGGAATGTGGGTTTTCTTTGGGTGTTACAGTTATGGTATCAGAGCCACGGGGTCGACGTCGTTCAGAGGATTACCTAACACCGCCAGCCGCCGTACGAGAGCACTCCACCAACTATAAGTGTTTAGATTTGAATTTATTGTAGTACTAATGTGAGCTTTGTATATGTTAAAGGTAGAAAATGTCAGGAGAGGCGAGAGGTAGAGGTAGAGGGCGACCACGACGAGAGGCGCCTCCTACAGCTGTGGGTGACATGGATGATACCGTCCGGCAGCTTACCAAATTAGTCCACCGTCAGTCTCAGCAGTTGGAGAGATTTAAGAGTAGGGACGACCAGGGTAAGTCTAGCGCCTAGGGTTCGTCTGACAGAGGGGGTGACAGGCTGCATAGACTTAGACCCCCAACTTTTGATCGGTCATCTCTGGATCCTCTCAGTGCTGAGGAGTGGATACGGAGCATGGAGAGGATGATGGGTTTTGCCAAGGTAGAGGAGCAGCACAGAGTTTCTAGTGTGGCATTCTATCTTGCCAAGGATGCGAGCCATTGGTGGGATACTGTAGTGGCCACGAGAGATGTGGAGGCCATGACCCGGGAGGAGTTCAGGTCGGTGTTTTTCGGCAAGTATTTCAGCCATTCTGTCAGGACGCAGAAGATGGTGGAGTTTGCGCAGTTGAGGCAGACTGACACTGTGGCCAAGTATGTATGGCAGTTCAAGGCCTTGTCGCGGTTTGCAGGGCATTTGGTGAGCCTCGATGAGAATAAGGTACATCAGTTTGTGCAGGGCCTGAAACCAGATATCTATATGGGCATGCGGATTGCGAGGACCCGAGGCATGCCGTACGAGGAGGTGGTAGCGAAGGCCCTTGACATTGAGGAGGCTCGGGCGAAGCTTCCTAGTTATTGAGAGGTACCCAAGGAGCATTGTCAGAGATAATTCAGAGAGTCTCTGCCACAGTCGAGCAGGGAGGCGTCTGTGCAGAAAGGCTTGAAGAGGTCTAGTAACAGTTCTAACAGCCAGGGGAGCACTAAGAGGCCGCAGGGGTCGGCACAGTTTCCAGTGTCCCCGAAGTATCAGAGGAGCCACCCGGGCGAGTGCAGAATGAGCCCAGTGCGGTGTTATAACTGTGGCAAGGTGGGTCACATGTCCAGAGAGTGCCAGAAGCCGCATCAAAACCGCTACTTCAACTGCAATGAGGTGGGACACTTTGCCAGCAGATGCCCAGCTGCGAGCAAGGCGTCAGCCAGAGTTACACCGAGGGTCTTTGCTCTTTTTGAGCCAGATGATGCTGCCCAGCCATCAGTGATTGCAGGTAACATTTTTGTTTCTAGTGTGACAGCTTATACTTTGATTGAGACGGGCGCTATGCACTCGTTTGAATTGACGGGCTTTGTTGTTAAGGCCAACTTGGAGTTCAGTCCCGCCGAGCGACATTATGATGTGACCTTGCCATCAGGGGAGCATTTGTATTTAGAACAGGTGGTGCGGGGCAATGTTATGACAGTGGGGAGAAAGCACTTATATGCCGAGCTAGTCATACTCCATATGAGCGGTGATGAGGTAATCTTGGGAATGGACTGCCTGTTCAGACATCATGTGGAGATTGATGCGCAGTCACAGGGGGATACTCGGATACAGGATATTCTTGTTGTGCAGGAGTTTTCGGAGGTGTTTCGTGATGATTTGCCAGGATTGCCCCCTGACAGAGAGATCGAATTCGAGATAGATGTTTTCCCAGGTGCCGAGCCAGTGTGCAAGAACCCGTACAGGTTAGCACCTACCGAACTTAAGGAGATGAAGGCTCAGTTGGAGGAACTGACGGATGAGGGCTTTATACGCCCTAGTTTTTCGCCTTGGGGTGTACCAGTTCTATTCGTCAAGAAGAAGGACGGATCCCTACGTATGTGTATTGACTATCGGGAGCTGAATAAGTTGACGGTGAAGAAAAGGTATCCATTGCCGAGGATTGACGATTTGTTTGATCAGCTACAGGGTGCCCGAGTGTTTTCTAAGATCGAACTGAGGTCCGACTATCATCAGTTAGAGGTGAAGAAAAAAGATGTACCGAAGATGGCCTTCAAGACGAGGTACGTGCATTTTGAGTTCCTGGTTATGTCTTTCGGGATGACCAATGCCCCTGCAGCCTTTATGGATCTGATGCACCGGGTGTTCAGGGAGTACCTAGACAAGTTTGTGATTGTGTCTATCGACGACATTCTGATTTATTCGCGGAGTAAGGAGAAGCACAAAGAACACTTGAGGACCGTATTGACTATTCTGAGCCAGCATCAGTTGTATGCTAAGTTCTCAAAGTGCGAGTTTTGGTTGGACAGGATTCACTTCTTGGGGCCTGTTATCTCCTCTGAGGGTATTTCAGTTGATCCGGTGAAGGTTCAGGCTGTAAAGGAGTGGCCGCGGCCGACCAGTGCTAGCGAGTTACGCAGTTTTCTTGGGTTGGCTGGATATTATCGGATATTCATTTAGGGGTTCTCTAAGATCTCGGCTCCCTTGACCCGGCTGACCAGAAAGAATGCGAAGTATGAATGGACCGCAGGTGTGAGGACAGCTTCCAGACATTGAAGTAGAGATTGACTACGGCTCCTATACTGACGCTACCAGTGGAAGGAGAGAAGTTCTACATTTATTGTGATGCTTCTAGGATCGGTTTGGAGTGTGTTTTGATGCAGGGTGGGAGAGTCATTGTCTATGCCTCTAGGCAGTTACAGTTTACGAGCAGAATTATCTCACTCACGATTTGGAACTGGCGGCAGTTGTATTTGCACTCAAGATTTGGAGGTATTATCTTTATAGACAGCAGTGCGAGATTTACTCAGACCATCAAAGCTTGAGGTACATTTTCACGCAGAAGGAGCTGAATTTGAGACAGAGAAGATGGCTCGAGCTGGTCAAGGACTACGATGTGGAGATCAAGTACCACCCGGGAAAGGCGAACGTGGTGGCGGATGCCTTGAGTAGGGCGATGACTTCGACTTCTGCCATGACTTCGATAGTGCTTGTTGAGTTGGTGACAGAGATGCAGAGTTTTGGTCTAGAGGTAGTTTCTGATCTGACAGCCACTCTTTCGGCCTTGTCGTTGAAGCCGACTATTCTGGACAGGATCTGGCAGACTCAGGAAACTGACTCGAAGTGTAGCGAGCTGAAGGCGAGTATGGAGGCCAGGCCTGATTCTGAGTTCAGATATTCAGAGGACGAGATTCTGAAATTTCAGGATAAGTGGTACGTCCTGAAGGATGAGAAGCTAAGGAGGGATATATTATCAGAGGCCCATTCATCTTCTTTCTCTGTGCATCCGGGAAGCACTAAGATGTACAGGGATTTGAAGCAGCACTATTGGTGGCCTAACATGAAACGAGCAGTGGTTGAGTATGTTGAGACCTGCGTACTCTGTCAGCAGGTGAAGACGGAACATCAGCGACTGTCTGGGATGCTCCAACCATTGCCAATACCGGAGTGGAAGTGGGAGCGGATCACGATGGATTTTGTGGTGGAATTGCCGAGGACTGCCAAGGGCCATGATGCTATCTGGGTGATTGTAGACGGGTTGACGAAGTCGTCTCACTTTTTGCCTGTGAGGATGAATTATACCATGGATCAGTTTGCCCAGTTGTATATTCAGGAAATAGTCAGACTTCATGGGATTCTGGTGTCGATTGTTTCAGACCGGGACTCCAGGTTCACGTCCAAGTTTTGGAGGAGTTTGCATAAGGCTATGGGCACTAGGTTAGATTTCAGTACGGCCTTTCATCCTCAGACTGACGGGCAGTTAGAGCCGACTATAAAGATTCTGGAGGATATGCTCAGGGCCTGTGTGTTGGAGTTTCAGGGGACTTGGAGCAAGTTCTTACCGCTAGTGGAATTCTCGTATAATAACAGCTACCAGTCCACCATTGGTATGGCGCCGTACGAGGCCCTCTACGGAAGGAAGTGCAGGTTGGCATTGTATTAGGATGAGGTTGGGGAGAGGCCCGATTAATAGGTTCTGAGATTTTACAGCAGACTGTCAACAAGATTTCTGTGATACGAAAGAGGACTGAAGCAGCCCAGAGTCGATAGAAGAGTTATGCTGATCAGAGACGTCGGGAGTTGGAGTTTAATAAGGATGACGTGGTATTTCTGAAGATCTCGCCGTTCAAGGGAGTGGTGAGGTTTGGAAAGCGGGGGAAACTCAACCCTCGATTAGTGGGACCATTCCCGATTGTCAAGCGGATTGGGAGAACTGCGTACCAGCTTCAGTTACCTTCGTCGATGGATGTCATCCATAATGTTTTCCATGTCTCGATGCTGAGAAAGTGTATGCGCGATCCCTCTCAGGTAGTGCCACAACAGGACATAGAGATTTAGCCGATGCTGTCTTATGAGGAAAAGTCAGTGAGAATCTTATGATCAGCTATGAAGGTGCTGCGCAACAAGGAGATGCCGCTGATCAAGGTGATGTGGCGCAACCATGGTGTGGAGGAAACTACTTAGGAGCGGCGTGATGATATGGAGCGGCAGTATCCCAACTTATTCGGTACGTAAATTTTGGGGACAAAATTCTTATAAGGTGGGGGGATGTAATAACCCAGAAATTTTGAATTTTTTTAAATTAAATTTTCGAAACTTTTAATTTAATCTCGGTCGGAGTTTTGAGAAATATTTCAACGGGAAAATTAAATTATAAGACTCAGAGTCTACTTTTGTGATGGTTTTCAAAATTTAAAGTCGGGAGGACGAGAATTTAACGAAGTTACGGACGATAAAAACAGGTCAGGGCATTTTGGTAATCTTTATTTATTATATATATAAAAAAAAGAAAATTTAATATTACAACGGAACGGCTTTGGGAGGAAGCCATTCGGCTGTTACACCTTGGCGCCAAGAGTATTTATTATATATATAAAAAAAAAAGAAAATTTAATATTACAACCGAATGGCTTTGGGAGGAAGCCATTCAGCTATTACACCTTGGCACCGAGAGAACCGAGAGGGAGACGCAGGAGAGGGAGATAAGACACCGAGCTCCGACGACGGCTGGCAACCGTAGAATAGGTTAGCGGCAGCCGACGTGAGTAGGAAACTCTGACGGGTCAGGACGACGTGTAGCTCGACCATTCCCATGCTGAAAACTCAAGGTAAATCGCCCTCCTCCATTTCGATTTCTGCCAGGAAGTGGGGAGTTTGGTTGCTTCCGAACTCCTGCTTTGTTTGAGACCGGTCCCTGGTGTTTAGAGGCTAGGGCGGGTGTGCTAGGGGGCTCAGCATTCCTGCCCCGAACTCGACCTAGAACGAGTATAGATGTCCCTTGCTCCTCTTCTATTTTGGTGGCCGAAGCTGTAGTACTGCCTGTGTTCCTACTTTAGCTAGTTGTGCCAGAGTGTGGAGGAATTGCAGCAGGGGAGGAGGGGTGTGCATCGGTGGTGTCCTAGTTTTGAGAAGAAAACCAAGAAGGGTTGTGCTGCCAGTCAAACTTTCTGACCGAGAAGCTTCGAATTGTTATTAGTTTATGCATATTGGATTGTAATGTGGCTGCTTGGTGAAGAAACTGGTGAAATTGGGTCGAAATTGAGATTTTCAATTTTTTCGTATAAAAAAAAAGATTCTGTTTTCGGCCGTTATGACTAGGCTTGGGTTGATTGTTTCAAATTCTGTTTTTGTGGGTTAAAATAGGTTGTTAGAGGCACGTATGGCCGCTGGAATCGTTCGATTCTGATATCCGACGCAAAAGTTATGCACATCGGAAGTTTATGTCAGATTTTGGTCCAAGTCAAATTAGTAAGCGTTTTTCGTGGAATTTCGACATGTGATAGTGGCATGGCTGTTTTTGGTGCGTAAAGCAAAATTGAGTGAGTTTTGGTTGAAGAAAAATAGAAATGTGAAATTTAATAAAAAGGGCCAGATTCGGTTTCGGGGTTTTTCCACCTAGCTGCGGCTTACCGTTTTAATATCCGTCTTAGTATGTTAAACTAGGTTTCTAAGGGGACGTTTAGCAACTTGAATCACTCGATTCCGTTAACAGACGCAAAAGTTATGCGCGTTCGAACTTTAAGCTGGTTTTCGGCCAAACCAAACCAATGACCCGTTTTAGTTGGAATTTCATGAGTGTAGTTAAGGAAGATTATTTTTAGCTATTTGGTGAATTTTGAGATAAATACTGATGAGAGATTAGTTGTCTTTTAGGTTGAGGCTTCTTTTGGCGAAGTTGTGCGTCGAGCCAGTTTAGGACGCCTGCTAAGTAGTGCATGCATGTGTTTTGCCCAAGTGGGCCTACACTATAGAACTTTAGGGTTTGTGATTGATTGTGGTGTGCATTCGTATTGTTTGACATGCATCATATTTTAAAAACGTGAACGAAAATGGTTTTGAGCATGTTTTGAGTATGTGGTGAGACGCGTGGCGGTGGTACCACGGATCCTGCTAATGTGGGGGCCGGTGCTTCACCAGTCGCAGATTCCACTCGAGTAGTGGGCCGGCTGGCAGTCATACGGCGTGAATGTGTTGACAGTGAGGGTGATGGGAAGTGGTACTGCGGATCCTACTAGTGTGTGGGCCGGTGCAATACCAGTCGCGGATTCCGCTCGAGGAGTGGGCCGACTGAGCTGTCGCGAAATGTGTGTGTGTGGCAACTGTGGCCCCGTACTGGGGAGGCTAGGACGGGGGTGACGTGTCATGGTGTAGTGTGGCGCGAGGTACACCCTCACCTTGATGTGGTTGTTGTGTGGTGATGCGTGTGTGTGTAGCTTGTCGGCCTCGTTGCTGGGGAGTCCGGGACGGTGGCGACGTGTCAGGTTGTAGGGTGGCGTTAGGTTCCTCCTTACCCTAGTGCGGCTACACTACGCGTCACAGATGTGACAACATGAGTGTGAGTGTAGAGACGGCATGTGATAGAATTGCATTGACGGCTTTTACTTTCATATCGCATTACTTACTCAGCGTTAGGTTTATGTTGTGTGTTCTGTTGTGTAGGTGCTGACGATATCGCTGGTGAGCCTCGAGAGCCTAATCCTGAGGCATAAGATGGTTGGTGGCGTACGACCTAGGCACCGGATGACGAATTTTGTTAGGGCGACCCGACCCGTAGGGATGGTAGGTGGTAGCTGGGTTCGTTTGCGGGTATTTTTCTTTTGCTGTGTTGATATACAGTCGATGAGATGAGTTGTATATGTGGCAGTGTGTAGGTGTATATGGAGTGCGTGTGATTTTGACGACGTACGCATATATTTTATATGTAGGGGTTTGGAATTGCTCTATACTGTGAATTTTCTTCATTTGCATTTGATGGATTTTCGTCGTTTTCATACTCTGATTTTGTTATGGTGATTTCTCTGGATGGCTGATAGATATTTACTGTTGGTGTTTGGTGAACTGTGTGCATGGTTTAAATTACAGAAGAAAGGTTGGGAGTCGAGAGGATATAGAATAGGTTGAGATGTGTACAGTGAATGCTAGAGAAGTGTAGATGAGCGTGGGAGTGCGGCGTGATTGCAGGTGCGCGGGGCACGCGGCTCTGCGGGTGCTCACGGGTCGTGCGGCGCCGGGTGAGGACGTGCGTGCGGATGTGCTGTGCAGCGGCATGGGGCGTGGAGTACGCAGCGCTGTGAGCGTGCGCGAGACGCGGTGATGTTGAGTTGGCGCGTGCGACGCCGCGAGGGTGTGCGCGGGGCATCAAAATGGGGGATGTGGGTGCGCGGCACATGATTTGTGCAGTTCGAGGGATGTTAGATTCTTTCCTAGGATTTCGAGACTTGTCGGTTTATTTTAAAACTAATTTAAATTTTTTTCTTTTCCGCTGCGTATTTTTACATTGAGGATATCGTGTTCCCTCTTCGGGGCGCGGGTTTATTTTCGATTCGAGTCGTAAACTTTTCATACTCACAAATGTTCTTTTAAAGATTATTTGAAAATGAAAGTGGTATCAAATTGAGTGAGTTATGTCAAGTGTTAGTGTGTCGTAGTGTGTAGATACACTGTAACACACCGGGAATGTGAGTTTTCTCGGGGTGTTACAATAGGGATAGTTAATCATTTTCAATCCAATTTAGGATTAGATTACTAGATAGCAATCATGTACATTCTTAAGTATCTTAAGAGAACGAGAAATTATATGCTTATATATTCTTATAGGGAAATGATTTTTACAGAATATACTGATTCTAATTTTCAGACTGATATAGATAATCGAAAGTCAGTATCTTGATCAGTATTTACTCTTGGTGGTGGAGCCATCGTTTAGAGAAGTACCAAATAAGGAGGAGTTTTTGACTCGACTATGGAAGCCGAGTATATAGTTGTTTTCAAAGTAGCTAAAAAAGCTGTTTGACTCCACAAGTTTTTTAATTATCTAGAAGTTGTTCCAGATATGAACAAACTACTCACACTTGATTGTGATGATAGTGGAAAAGTGGCGAAATCTAAAGAACCTAAATTCCAACCACTGAGAATCTTGTTGATCCCTTCACCAAGATGTTGTCTGCAAAGAGTTTTGATAAACATATAAAAGGATTAGGGATTAGAGACATGTTTAATTTATTTTAAGGCAAATGGGAGATTGTTGGGAATAATGTGCCCAACAAACAAATGTTATGAATATTTTTATTGCTGTAATTAATAAATAACTTTTATGATTAACTTTTATGTTTGTATTATTCGATATACTTTATAATTTTCAAAGAAAAATCCTTGATTATTTGTGCAATTTTAATTTACAGATATGTTGATATATGTGGAATTAAATTTAAAAAGAAATAATTATATTACTCCATGACTTATATTTGAAATATAGGACCTTTAAAATTAATAAAGTCATAAATACAGTTCACTTCGTTGAGAACATATAATTATATTCCGACTATATATGTAGTGAGATAAAGTGATTGTATTTTATATAATATGATTATATAAAACTGGACCAGATGAAATTATATTATTCTTATAATATCTGTTAAATGAAAAACAATTAATTTTATCATAATGATGGTCATATATGTATGATCTTAATTTAGTAGACTCCTATTTCATTTTAATATATTTTTTGATTTACTCAGTAAAGTTTTATCTAAGATACATTACATAATCTTTGTATTTTGGGAATAAATTAAATAAGTAGATGAGAATGTTAACATTAATACAATGAAATCTATAATATAATATTTCCTTATTTGTTAATTTAGAAATTGAATAATTAGCGCGTAAATTCATAAATATTATGAATTAAATTAAGAACTAATGATAGTCAATGATAGAGTTGTAATATGATAGGTTAACATATTTTAAACCTAACTCTATTACAAATTTTAATGGAAGATTAATACATATGTAATGACTATATCAATGGACTTTACTTTGAATAAATATACTCTATAATTCTAAGAGTGCATCTCTAGATATTTAGTGCAATTACTCTAGAGTTAATAATTGTGTTAATTAATATAAATAATTTATATTAATTAATAAAAATGATTGGAGATTAGGACTATAAGTCCATCGATCCCTCTGTCATATTGTATCACTATTTAATTTTTAATGTTACAAGAATAAATATATAAATAATTAATCATTTATAAACACTCAAATCATTCGAAATATATAAATAGTTTTTATATTTTGAATTAAAAATTAAATGTCTCATTAGATGAGATTATTTTAAAGGATTTAAATTATGTTTGAAAAACTTGATCAGATGAGATTTGATTAGGTAAAAACTATTTTAAGAATGAATTCTTTAAATTTGATTTAAAAGGTGGATCTGAAAAGTCTAATAAGATGATATTTGATTAGGTAAGATTTATTTTAGATCTGAAAATCTGATCAAATACGATTTAATTAGGTAAATTTTTTTATAGATCTAGAAAAACTGATTTGACGAAATTCGATTAGTTTTTTAAAATTATTTTTTAATAGATCTATAAATAAAAGAAAAATACGATTTTTCGATAGAGTTTTCAAAAATAAGATCGAAGAGTTTTTAAAAAAGGTGTGACATTTTCATATTCGGTTTGTATGATAACATGGGCAATATTAGGGGTGTTCGTGGTCCGGTTTTGAGAAAAATTAGTGCCGGATCAATAATATTCGGTTTTCAATTTCCAAGACTGGTACCATTAAAATCTTTTTAAGGATCGGACCAGAAATTTCTGGTCCGGTTATGATTTTCCCATAAAAAATTTTTTTTTAATAATAAAATCCAAATTAAAACAAAAATCTTATATTTTGTTTTTTTTTTACCTATTTTTATTGTTTAAATGAGTGTCATTAGCACAAAAAAGATCTATAATATCTATTATTCAACTTTTAACGCAACAAAAATTCATAATATCTATTATCCAACCATAAAATAAAAATAATTGTTCGTAAAGTAAATTAGTGAAACTACAATGACATTCATTGTCCAACCATTATATTACAAAATATCGACTATTGTGCTACAAACCTGTAAAAATGAAAAAATACAACACGTCATTATTAAAATATGCGAAACAGAAACAACAGAAAAATTTCTTCCGAAGAGAAAAAAAGTGACAATTTCCTAAACTAACATTCGAAAGAACTACATATAACAACCAACCAATTTTGCATTCTTAAATCAGAACAAAATGAAGATTACCATACTAATATTATTGGCTAAGCTTTTCATAACAGAAACATGAGAAACGGAAACCGAATATCGTCACAGAACAAGAGCAAAAACATCTTAGAAGTGAAACAGAATAGCAACATGCTTGACAATAAACACTAACAGAACAGAATAAAAACATCCATTAAAATGATATGCTGGTGGGTGAAACACAATTGATGACAGACACTTAAAATAAAACAGAAAAAAATGAGCGAAAGACAACAACAGAAAAACTCAACAAAAATAGACAACTAAGCTGCAGAAAACAGCAAACCTGAAAATGCATCAAGCTTTCAAACAGAACAGAATTTCGCAAACCAAAATCAACTTCTAAACATAGACATTAAACTAAAACAACCTGGGACAATTTGGACACTAAATGAGCAACAAAGTTGCTGAAAAACTCAGAAAATGTAACACCCCGAGAACCCACACGTCCCCGGTGCGCTACAGTGCATCTACACACTACACACACACACTGACACTTGACACAACTAACTCAATTCAATACCCCTTTCGTTTTCAAATCATTTTCGTAAACACATTTGTGAGTATGAAAATTTTTCGACTCGATTCAAAAAAACAACTCGCGTCCCGAAGAGGAAACACGAAGTCCTCAACATAAAACTACGCAGCGGAAAAGAAAACCATTTAAAACAATTTGAGTTAAAACGGTAAGACTTGAAATCCTAGGAAAGAACCCCACGCTCCACACGAACTACCCAGTCCGGTCCCAAGCACTCACGTCCCCACTCCGACACCCCGCGTACACCACCGCGGTGCCACAGGTGCCAACTCAACGTCGCTGTATCTCGCGCACGCTCACAGCACCGCGTGCCCCACGCACCCTGCCTCTGTACAGCACGTCCGCGCGCACGCCCTCACCCGGCGCCGCATGACCCGTGTGCACCCACAGGGCCGCGTGCCCCGCGCACCTGCGATCACGCCGCACATCCACACTCATATGAACTCCTCTAGCATTCATCATACACACACCTTGACCTATTTCGTATCCTCTCGAACCTCAACCCCTCTCCCGAAATTTCGGCAGAGTACCGCCTAAAAACTGGCTACCCCAAAATTTAACCCTGCACACAATTCACCAAAATCCAACAATATTTACCTATCCATCATCCAGAGAAATCATCCCAACCCAAATCAGAGTAAGAAGACGACGAAAATTCGTCAAATACAAATGAAGAAAGTCTCCAGTATAGAGAAATAACATACTCTAACATGGAAAATATCCGCGTACGTTACCAAAATCACACGCACTCCATATACACGTATACACTGACGCATATACAACAATCAATCTCATCCTCCGTACATAACCACCGCAAAAGAAAGAAAACCCACAAACCGACCAGGCCATAACCTACCATATCCACGGGTCGGGTCGCCCTAACAAAAGTCCGCCATCCGGTGGCACAGTCGCACGCCGCCAACCATCCTACGCCTCAGGACTAGGCACTCGAGGCTCACCAGCGGTATCGTCAGCACCTACACCACAGAACACACAACATAAGCCTAACGCTCAGTAAGTAATGCGATATGAAAGTAAAAGCCGACGATGCAATCCTATCACATGCAGTCTCTACACTCACACTCATGTTGTCACATCTGTGACGCGTAGTGCAGCCGCACCAGGGTAAGGAGGAACCTCACGCCACCCTACACCCTAACACGTCGCCACCGTCCCGGACTCCCCAGCAACGAGGCCCACAAGCTACACCCACGCATCACCACACGGCAACCACATCAGGGTAAGGGTGTACCTCGCGCCACTCTACACCCTGACACGTCGCCCCCGTCCCAGCCTCCCCAGCACGGGGCCACAGTTGCCACACACACACGTTTCGCGACAGCCCAGCCGGCCCACCCCTCGAGTAGGATCCGCGACTGGTGTTGCACCGGCCCACACACTAGTAGGATCCGCAGTACCACTGCCCATATCCTCACCGTCAACACTTTCACGCCGCATGACGGCCCAGCCGGCCCACCCCTCGAGTAGGATCCGCGACTGGTGAAGCACCGGCCCGCACACTAGCGGGATCCGCGGTACCACCGCCACACGTCTCACCTCATACATCAAAGCATGCTAAAAATCATTTTTGTTCCCGTTTTTAAAAAAAATATGATGCATGTCATACAATACACACACACACCGCAATCAATCACATAAACACTAAAGTTCTACAGTGTAGGCCCACTTGGGCAAAACACATGCATGCACTACTTACCTGGCGTCCTAAGCTCGCTCGATACACAGTTTCGCCAACAGAAAGTCTCAACCTAAAACACAACCAATTTCTCATCAGTATTTCTCCCAACATTTACCAATTAGCTAAAAATAATCTTATCTAACTACACTCATTAAATTCCAACTAAAACGGTCCATTGGTTTGGTTTGGCCGAATACCAGCTCAACGTTCGGATGCGCATAACTTTTGCGTCCGTCAACGGAATCAAACGATTCAAGTGGCTAAACGTTCCCTTAGGAACCTAGTTTAACATCCTAAAATGGATTTTAAATCGGTAGGCCGCAGATAGGCGAAAAACGCCAATAACCGAATCTGCCATTTTATTAAAATTTCACATTTTCACTTCCCTTCAACCAAAACTCACTCCCAACTAGTTATATGCATCAAAATGGCTATGCTACTCTCACACGTCGAATTTTCCACGAAAGACGGTCACTAATTTGACTTAAACCAAAATCTCGCATAAACTTCCGACGCGCATAACTTTTGCGTCGGATATCGGAATCGAACGATTCCAGCGGCCATAGGTTCCCCGAACCACCTAATTTATCCCACAAAAATAGAATTTAAAATGATCCACCAAACGTAGGCCGAAACGGCCAAAAACAGAACTGCCTCCAAACAAAAAAAACGTCCGATTCTTGATCCAAATTCGAATTTCACAACTCCTATACAGAATTGGTCATATCCCACTTATACATTCCGGCCAAGCTTGCTGGAATTGAAAGGAGGCCGAGCACCAAGCTCGGCCAACAACAGGAAAACCGACAGGGCTCGCCTTCGGTTCCCCCCCTTCCAATTTCTCGGCACTTCCCCGTCAATATTTCAGCCAAAATTACCGAAGATGGAGGGGGAAGGGGCCGAGCCTTACACTCGGCCAAACCGGACAGAACAGACAGAGGGAGGAAGAGAGGCTTACCGAGCAAATGAAGTTCTGCGCGCAACGAAAAAAGCAATATTCCAGTAAGGCGCCCAAATCGTCGATGGCAGAGCTGGTCAGCAACCGCCCTTCGCGGTCGTCGGCAGAACACGCTCGCCCTCGCTACCTTCGGAAATTCGAGCTACAGCAACCAAACGACTCCGAATCGCCGGAGAAGAACCACTCGGCCGCGGTTTCGCTCACACCCTCGAGCTCGACGTCCACCGATCGAAGATCGCACCTACACTCCCGATCGCCCTCTCTCCCTCGCGCCACTCCCCTGCTTCCCTCGGTGGCAAGGGAAAACAGCCGAATGGCTTCTTCCCGAAGCCATTCGGTTGTTATGTGAGATTTTTTTTTTTTTTTTTTTTTTTTATATATACCAAATTACAAAACTGCCCTCACGTACTTAAATCTTCCGTAATTTCGTTAATTTCTCGATCTCCCGACTTGAAATTCTGAAAAAAAAAATCACAAAAGTAGGCTCCGAGTCTTATAATTCAAATCTTTCCCGTTGAAATATTTCTCCAAACTCCGACCGGGATTAAACTAAAAATTCTAAAAATAAAAATATAAATTCGAAATTCCCGGGTTATTACAGAAAACCAGAACAGAAAAGTTGCAGAAAAAAATTGCAACAATTTTCTCAAAAACCAGAACTGATTTTCAAGCAATTTCAACTCCTAAATATGTGACACTCTAAACAAAAATAAGTTGGGACTTAACAGACACTAATCAACAGGAAAAGAACAACAAACACCTGCTGCAAAAATACAAATAATGACAGAAAA
Organism: Begonia peltatifolia; assembly: GCA_022433055.1. Lineage (NCBI taxonomy): Eukaryota > Viridiplantae > Streptophyta > Magnoliopsida > Cucurbitales > Begoniaceae > Begonia > Begonia peltatifolia. The sequence goes on from CM039523.1 coordinate 6,294,927, forward strand.
CAGAACAAAATTTTTATTTTCAAAAATTATCCTAAAACTTCTAACAGATCAGTCATCAATATGACAGAAATTCAACCGAAAACTAATCCTAAGCATGAAACTCCTCTAAGCAGAAACAAACTTGTAACACCCCGAGAAAAAAACCACGTTCCCAGAGCGCTACAGTACGTCTACATATACGCACTATAACACACTAAAACTTAACACAACTTACTCACTTTAATAGTACTTTCGTTTTCAAACCATCTTCAAAAGAACATTTGTAAGTATGAAAAATTTTCGACTCGATTCGAAAACAACTCACGCCCCGAAGAGGGAACACGAAATCCTCAATATAAAAAAAATACGCAGCGGATAAGAAAATAACTTAAAATAGCTTTAAAACAAACCGACAAGACTCGAAATCCTAAGAAATAATCTAACACACCCCTCGAACTACACAATTTCGGTTCCGCGCACTCACGTCCCCACTTCGACGCCCCGCGCGCACCCTCGCGGTGCCGCGCGCGCCAACTCAACATCACCACATCACGCGCACTTTCACAATGCCGCGTGCCCCACGCACCCTGCCTCCGTACCGCACATCTGCACGCACGCCCGCCCTCACCTAGCGCCGCACAACCCATGAGCACCTGCAAGGCCGCGTGCCCCGCGCACCTGCGATTACGCCGCACCCTCACGCTCACCCACACTTCTCAAGTACTCACTGTACACATCTCAACCTATCCCATATCCTTTCGACTCCCAACCTCTCTCCCGAAATGTCGGCAGAGTAACGTCTAAAAACTGGCTTTCCCCAAAATTTAAACCCTACACACAGTTCACCAAACACCAACAATATATATCTATCAACCATCCAGAGGGTCTGCATAAAAAAAATCAGAGTTTAAAGACAACGAAATTTATCAACTACAAGTGAAGAAAACCACAATACAAAACAAATTCCAAGCTCCTACATGAAAAATATATGCGTACGTCGCCAAAACCACACGCACTCCCTAAACACCTATACACTGAAGCATATACAACTCATCTCATCGACTGTACATCAACATAGCAAAAGAAAAATACCCGCAAACGAACCCAACCACCACGTACAATCCCCACGGGTCGGGTCGCCCTAACAAAATCCGCCATCCGGTGCCTCGGTCATACGCCGCCAACCGTCCTAGGCCTCAGGACTAGGCTCTCAAGGCTCACCAGCAATGTCGTCAGCACCTACACCATAGAACACACAACATAAGTATAACGCTCAGTAAGTAGTACAATATGAAAGTAAAAGTCGTTAATGCAATCCTATTACATGCAGTCTCTACACTCACATTCATGTTGTCACATCTGTGACGCGTAGTGTAACCGCACCAGGGTAAGGAGGAACTTAACGCCACCCTACACCCTGACACGTCGCCACTGTCCCTGACTGCCCAGCAACGAGGCCCACAAGTTACACACACTCATCACCACACAGCAACCACATCAGGGTGAGAGTGTACCTCACGCCACACTACACCCTGACTCGTCGCCCCCGTCCCAAGCCTCCCCAACATGGGGTCACATTTACCAAACACACACGTTTCGCGACAGCCCAGCCGGCCCACTCCTCGAGCGGAATCCGCGATAGGTGTTGCACCGGCCCACACGCTAGTAGGATCCGCGGTACCACTGTCCATCACCCTCACTGTTAAAACATTAACGCCGCATGACGGCCCAGCCAGTTCACTCCTCGAGCGGAATCCGCGACTGGTAAAGCACTAGCCCGTACACTAGCAGGATCCACGGTACCACCGCCATGCGTCTAACCACATACTCAAAACATGCTCAAAACCTTTTACGTTCACGTTTTTAAAATATGATGCATGTCAAACAATACGCACGCACACCACAATCAATCACATAAAATCTTAAAGTTCTACGGTGTATGCCCACTTGGACAAAACGTATGCATGCACTACTTACCTGGCGTCTTAAACTCGCTCGATGCACAGCTTCGCCAAAAAGTGCCTCAACCTAAAACACAAACAATCACTCATCAATCTTTATTTCAAAACTCACCAAATAATTTAAAATGACATTCCTTAAATAAAAAATATGAACCTTCAGTTAAAACAGGGCATCAATGTGGTTTGTTCGAAAACCAACCTAAAGTTCGAACACGCATAACTTTTGCGTCCGTCAATGGAATCGAACGATTCAAGTGGCTAAACGTCCTCTTAGGAACCTAGTTTGACAACGTAAGATGGATTTTAAAATGATAAACCATAGCTAGGTTGAAAAATTCTGAAATCGAATCTGCCTCTTTTTATCAAATTTCAAATTTTTTGTTTTCTTCAATCAAAACTCATTCAAACCACTCTTACGCATCAAAAATGGCCATGCCACTATCATACGCACAATCCTACGAAAAACGCTCACTAATTTGGCTCCTACCAAAATCCGACATAAACTTCCAACGGGCATAACTTTTGCGTCGGATATCGAAATCGAACGATTCCAGCGGCCATACGTTCCTCTAATAACCTATTTCAACCCACAAAAACAGAATTGGAAATGATCAACCGAAGCCAGGCCAAAACGGCCAAAAACAGAATCTGTTTTTATACGAAAAATAGTCGAAATCTCAACTTCGATCCAATCTCGCCAATTTCTTTACCGAACAATCACATTTTAGCTCACCTATGCATACATTGACAAATTTGGGGGTTCCTGATTAGAAAAAACAGCAAGGGCAGCATAAAATTCTCACAGTTTCCTTCCCAAAACTATGCATTTCTCAACTGGCTTATTAACCATGAAATTCACCTCTTATTCTCCTGAATTTCAGCGCAAAATCTTCAAGATTTAGAGGCAAAACAACTCCATAATCGGCCATCAAAACATAACAAGACTGAAAGGGAAACACCCTGTTTCTCATTCGGTTTTCTTGCGGGAAGAGTCGAGCCACACACACACACTAGGTTCTAAAACACCCCAAAAATCGAGCTCTAACCGTCAGGAATTCAAGATCAACTAAGCTTTCGCGCTCGGTCAACAGAAATCAAACAGGAGAGAACTCACCTGGGATTTTCAGCTCAGAAGAACCGCACCCGCGCCTCCACTTCAGCTCCATCGGGACACTCAGCGCACCGACGTCTCACCCTCGGCGATCGATGGTCGGAACCCCCTTCCCGATCGCTCCCTCTGTCTCTCGCGTCTCCCTCTGCTCTCGGCGTGATGGTGTAGCAGCCGAATGCCCTCTCCTGAGCCATTCGGTTGTTACATCCTATTATTTTTATTTTTTTTTAAATTTTATATAATAAAATAAAAGATTACCAAATTGCCCTCACGCGTTTTTATCGTCCGTAACTTCGTTAAATTCTCGTCCTCCAGACTTTAAATTCCGAAAACCATCACAAAACTAGACTCCGAGTTTTATAATTTAATTTACCCGTCAAAATATTTCTCGGAACTCTAACCGAGATTAAGTTAAAAAATTTTTAATTTAGATTTAAAATTTTGTAATTTTCCGGGTTATTACATCCCCCCTATCTTATAAGAATTTTGTCGCCAAAATTTACGTACCGAATAAGTTGGGATACTGCCGCTCCATATCATCACGCCGCTCCCAAGTAGTTTCCTCCACACCATGGTTGCACCACAACACCTTGACCAGCGAGATTTCCTTGTTGCGCAGCACCTTCACAGCTGATCCTAAGATCCTCATTGACTTCTCCTCGTAGGACAGCGTCGGTTGGATCTCTATATCCTGTTGTGGCACTACCTGAGAGAGATCGCGCGTACACTTCCTCAGCATCGAAACATGAAAAACATCATGGATGGCATCCATCGACGCAGGCAACTGAAGCTGGTACGTAGTTTTCCCAATCCGCTTGACAATCGGGAATGGTCCCACAAATCGAGGGTTGAGCTTCCCGTGCTTTCCGAACCTCACCACTCCCTTGAACGGCGAGACCTTAAGAAATACCTCATCGCCCTCACTAAACTCCAACTCCCGACGCTTCTGATCAGCATAACTCTTCTGTCGACTCTAAGTCGCTTCAATCCTCTTCTGTATCACAGAAATTTTGTCGACAGTCTACTGTAAAATCTCAGGACCTATCAATCGGGCCTCCCCAACTTCATCCTAATACGATAGTGACCTGCACTTCCTTCCGTAAAGGGCCTTGTACGGCGCCAAACCAATTGTGGACTGCTTACTGTTATTATACGAGAATTTCACTAACGGTAAGAACTTGCTCCAAGCCGCCTGAAACTCCAACATATAGGCCCTGAGCATATCCTCTAGAATCTGTATAGTCCGCTCTGACTGCCCATCGGTCTGAGGATGAAAGGCCGTATTGAAATCTAACCTGGTGCCCATAGTCTTATGCAAACTCCTCCAAAACTTGGACGTGAACCTGGCGTCTCGGTCTGAAACAATCGACACCAAAATCCCATGAAGTCTGATTATCTCCTGAATATATAACTAGGCAAACTGATCCATGGTATAAGTCATCCTCACAAGCAAAACGTGAGACGACTTCGTCAACCTATCTACAATCACCCAGATAGCATCATGGCCCTTGGCAGTCCTCGGCAGTCCAACTACAAAATCCATAGTGATCCGCTCTCACTTCCACTCTGGTATTGGCAATGGTTGGAGCATCTCAAACAATTCCTGATGTTCCGTCTTCACCTGCTAGCAGACAACGCAGGTGTCAACATACTCAGCCACCGCTCGTTTCATGCTAGGCCACCAATAGTGCTGCTTCAAATCCCTGTACATCTTAGTGCTTCCAGGATGCACAGAGAAAGAAGATGAATAGGCCTCTGATAATATATCCTTCTTCAGCTCTTCATCCTTCGGGACGTACCACCTATCCCGAAATTTCAGAATCTCATCCTTTGAATAGTTGAACGCAAAATCAGGCCTGGCCTCCATACTCGCCTTCAGCTCGCTACACTACGAGTCAGTCTTCTGGGCCTGTCTGATCCTGTCCAAAATAGTCGGCTTCAACGACAAGGTCGAAAGAGTAGCGACCAGATCAGAAACCACTTCCAAGCTAAAACCTTGCATCTCTGTCATCAACTCAACAGGAACTATCGAAGTCATGGCAGAAGTCGAGGCTGTCACCCGACTCAAGGCATCCGCCACCACATTCGCCTTTCCCGGGTTATACCTGATCTCCACATCATAATCCTTGACCAGCTCGAGCCATCTTCTCTGTCTCAAATTCAGTTCCTTCTGTGTGATAATGTACCTCAAGCTCTGATGGTCTGAGTAAATCTCGCACTACTGTCCATAAAGATAATGCCTCCAAATCTTGAGTGCAAACACAACAGCCGCCAGTTCCAAATCATGAGTGGGATAATTCTGCTCGTAAGCCTTCAACTGCCTAGAGGCATAGGCAATGACTCTTCCACCCTACATCAAACACACCCCAAACCAATCTTGAAGGCATCACAATAAATGCAAAACTTCTCTCCTTCCATGGGCAGTGTCAGTATAGGAGCCGTAGTCAACCTCTGCTTCAATATCTGGAAGCTGTCCTCACATCTGTCGGTCCATTCATACTTCGCATTCTTCCGGGTCAGCCGGGTCAAGGGAGCCGAGATCTTAGAGAACCCCTCAATAAATCTCCGATAATATCCAGCCAACCCTAGAAAACTGTGTGTCTCGCTAGCACTGGTCGGCCGCGGCTACTCCTTTACAGCCTGAACTTTCACTAGATCAACTAAAATACCCTCAGAGGAGATAACATGTCCCAAGAAGTGGATCCTGTCCAACCAAAACTCGCACTTCGAGAACTTAGCGTACAGCTGATGCTGACTCAGAATAGTCAATACAGTTCTCAAGTGCTCCCTGTGCTCCTCCTCACTCCGCGAATAAATCAGAATGTCATCGATAAACACAATCACAAACTTGTCCAGGTACTCCCTGAATACCCGGTGCATCAGATCCATAAAGGCTGCAGGGGCATTGGTCAACCCGAAGGACATAACCAAGAACTCAAAATGCCCGTACCTTGTCCTGCAGGCCGTCTTCAGTACATCCTTTTCTTTCACCTTCAACTGATGATAGCCGGACCACAGGTTGATCTTAGAAAATACTCAGGCACCCTGTAGCTGATCAAACAAATCGTCAATCCTCGGCAATGGATACATGTTCTTCACCGTCAACTTATTCAGCTCCCGATAGTCAATACACATACGTAGAGATCCGTTCTTCTTCTTGACGAATAGAACTGGTGCACCCCAAGATGAAAAACTAGGGCGTATAAAGCCCTTATCCGTCAGTTCCTCCAACTGAGCTTTCAACTCCTTAAGTTCGGTAGGTGCTAACATGTACAGGTTCTTGCACACTAGCTCGGCACCTGGGAAAATATCTATCTCAAATTCAATCTCCCTGTCTGGGGGCAACCCCGACAAATCATCACGAAACACCTCCGGGAACTCCTGCACAACAAGAATATCCTGTAACCGAATATCACTCTGTGACTGCGCATCCCTGACACTTGCCAAAAATCCCTGGCAACCCTTGCCCAACAACCGTGGAGTCTGACGAGTAAAGATAGCAGAAATCCTGGCAAGACCTTTACCTACTTTAAATGTGTAGCTCTCACTGCCCGGGGGCCGAAAATGAACCTCTCTAGTCCTGCAGTCAATCTTCTCATGATGTCTGAACAGGCAGTCCATTCCCAAGATCACCTCATAACTGCTCATATGGAGTATGACTAGCTCGGCATATAAATACTTCTCCCCCACTGTCACAACATTGCCCCGCACCACCTGTTCTGAATACAAATGTTCCCCTGATGGCAATGTCACATCATAATGTCGCTCAGCGGGACTGAACTCCAAGTTTGCCTTAACAACAAAGCCCGTCGACACAAACGAGTGCGTAGCACCCGTATCAATCAAAGTATAAGCTGCCACACAAGAAACAAAAATGTTACCTGTAATCACTGATGGCTGGGCAGCATCATCTTGCTCAAAAAGGGCAAAGACCCTCGGTGTAACTCTGGCTGACGTCCTGCTCGCAGTTAGGCATCTGTTGGCAAAGTGTCCCACCTCATTGCAATTGAAACAGCAGTTCTTACGCTGCTTCTGGCACTCCCTAACCATGTGGCCCACCTCGCCACAGTTATAACACCGCACTGGGCCCACTCTACACTCGCCCGGGTGGATCCTTTGACACTTCGGGCACACTGGAAACTGTCCCGACCCCTGCAGGCTCTTGGTGCTCCCCTGGCTACTAGAACTGTCACTAGGCCTCTTCAGGCCCTTCTGCATGGACGCTTCCCCGCTCGACTGTGGTAGCGACTCTCTAAATGATCTCCGAGGCTGCTCCTTGGGTACATCCCGATAACTAGGAAGTTTCGCCCGAGCCTCCTCAATGTCAAAGGCCCTTCGCTGCCACCTCCTTGTATGGCATGCCCCGGGTCCCCACACAAACTGATGTACCTTATTGTCATCGAGACTCACCAAATGCCCTGCAAACCGCAACAAGGCTTCAAACTGCCGTATATACTCGGCCACAGTGCCAGTCTGCCTCAACTGCGCAAACTCCACCATCTTCTGCGTCCTGACAGAATGACTGAAATACTTACCGAAAAACACCGACCTGAACTCCTCCCAGGTCATTGTCTCCACATCTCTCGTGGTCACTACCGTATCCCACCAATGACTCGCATCCTTGGCCAGATAGAATGCCGCACTAGAAACCCTGTCCTACTCCTCTACCTTGGCAAAACTCATCATCCTTTCCATGCTCCGTATTCACTCCTCAGCGCTGAGAGGATCCAGAGATGACCCGTCAAAAGTCGGGGGTCTAAGTTTATGAAACCTGTCACCCCCTCTGTCAGACGAACCCTGGGCGCTAGACTGACCCTGGTCGTCCCTGCTAATAAATCTCTCCAACTGCTGAAACTGACGGTGGACTAACTCGATACGCTGCTGGACGGTATCATCCATGTAGCCCACAGCTCTAGGAGGCGCCTCTCGTCGTGGTCGCTCTCTACCTCTACCTCTCGCCTCTCCTGACATTTTCTACCTTTAACATATACAAAGCTCTCATTAGTACTACAATAAATTCAAATCTAAACACTTACAGTTGGTAGAGTGCTCCCGTGCAGCGGCTGGCGGTGTTAGGTAATCCTCTGAACGACGTCGACCTCGTGGCTCTGATACCATAACTGTAACACCCCGAGAAAAACCCCACGCTCCCGGTGCGCTACAGTACGTCTACATATACGCACTATGAGACACTAAAACTTGACACAACTTACTCAGTTTAATAGTACTTTCGTTTTCAGACCATCTTCAAAAGAACATTTGAGAGTATGTATAATCTTCTACTCGATTCGAAAACAACTCGCGCCCAGAAGAGAGAACACGAAATCCTCAATATAAAAAAAAATACGCAGCGGAAAAGAAAATAACTTAAAATAGCTTTAAAACAAACCGACAAGACTCGAAATCCTAAGAAACAATCCAACACACCCCTCGAACTACACAATTTTGGTGCCGCGCACTCACGTCCCCACTTCGACGCCCCGCGCGCACCCTCGCGGTGCCGTGCGTGCCAACTCAACATCACCATGTCACGCACACGTTCACAGCGCCGCATGCCCCACGCACCCTGCCTCCGTACCGCACGTCCGCACGCACGCACGCCCTCACCCGGCGCCGCACGTCCCGTGAGCACCTACAGGGTCGCGTGCCCCGTGCACCTGCGATCACGCCGCACCCTCACGCTCACCCACACTTCTCAAGTACTCACTGTACACATCCCAACCTATCCCATATCCTTTCGACTGCCAACCTCTCTCCCAAAATTTTGGTAGAGTAACGCCTAAAAACTGGCTATCCCTCAAATTTAAACCCTACACACAGTTCACCAATCACCAACAGTATATATCTATCAACCATCCAGAGGGTCTCCATAACAAAATCAGAGTTTAAAGACAACGAAATTCATCAACTACAACTGAAGAAAATCCACAATACAAAGCAAATTCCAAGATCCTAAATGAAAAATATATGCGTACGTTGCCAAAACCACACGCACTCCCTAAATACCTATACACTGACGCATATACAACTCATCTTATCGACTGTACATCAACACAGCAAAAGAAAAATACCCGCAAACGAACCCAGCCACCACGTACAATCTCCACGGGTCGAGTCGCCCTAACAAAATCCGCCGTCCGGTGCCTCGGTCGACGCCGCCAACCGTCCTAGGCCTCAGGACTAGGCTCTCGAGGCTCACCAGCAATGTCGTCAGCACCTACACTATAGAACACACAACATAAGCCTAACGATCAGTAAGTAGTACAATATGAAAGTAAAAGCCGTCAATGCAATCCTATCACATGCAGTCTCTACACTCACACTCATGTTGTCACATCTATGACGCGTAGTGTAACCGCACCAGGGTAAGGAAGAACCTAACGCCACCCTACACCCTGACACGTCGCCACCGTCCCGGACTCCCTAACAACGAGGCCCACAAGCTACACACACACATCACCACACAGCAACAACATCAGGGTGAGGGTGTACCTCGCGCTTCACTACACCCTCACATGTCGCCCCCGTCCCAGCCTCCCCAGCAAGGGGCCACAGTTGCCAAACACACATGTTTCGCGACAGCCCAGCCGACCCACTACTCGACCGGAATCCGCGACTGGTGTTGCACAGGCCCATACACTAGTAGGATCCGCGGTATCACTGTCCATCACCCTCATCGTCAACACATTCACGCCGCATAACAGCCCAACCGGACCACTCCTCAAGCAAAATCCGTGACTGGTGAAGCACCGGCCCGCACACTAGCAGGATCCGTGGTACCACCGTCACGCGTCTCACCACATACTCAAAACATGCTCAAAACCATTTTCGTTCACGTTTTTAAAATATGATGCATGTCAAACAATACGTACGCACACCACAATCAATCACATAAAATCCTAAAGTTCTACTATATTGGCCCACTTGGGCAAAACGCATGCATGCACTACTTACCTGGCATCCTAAGCTCGCTCGACGCACAGCTTCGCCAAAAAATGCCTCAACCTAAAACACAAACAATCACTCATCAATCTTTACTTCAAAACTCACCAAATAATTTAAAATGACATTCCTTAACCAAATCCATGAACTTTCAGTTAAAACGGGTCACCAATGTAGTTCGTCCGAAAAACAGCCTAAAGTTCGGACGCGCATAACTTTTGCGTCTGTCAAAGGAATCGAACGATTCAAGTGGCTAAACGTCCCCTTAGGAACCTTGTTTGACACCGTAAGATGGATTTTAAAACGATAAACCGTAGCTAGGTTGAAAAATCCTGAAACCGAATTTGCCCATTTTTATCAAATTTCACATTTTTTGTTTTCTTCAACCAAAACTCATTCAAAATAGTCTTACGCATCAAAAATGGCCATGCCACTATCATATGTCACAATACTACGAAAAACGCTCACTAATTTGACTTGGACCAAAATCTGACATAAACTTTCGACGCACATAACTTTTGCGTTGGATATCGGAATCGAACGATTCCAGCGGCCATACGTTCCTCTAATAACCTATTTTGACCCATAAAAATAGAATTGGAAACGATCAACCAAAGCCAGGCCAAAACGGCCAAAAACAGAATCTATTTTTATACGAAAAATAGCCGAAATCCCAACTTCGATCCAATCTCACCAATTTCTTCACCAAACAATCACATTTTAGCTCACTTATGCATACATTGACAAATTTGGGGGTTCCTAATTAGAAAAAAACAGCAAGGGCAGCACAAAATTCTCACGGTTTCCTTCCCAAAACTATGCATTTCTTAACCGGCTTATTTAACCATGAAATTCACCTCTTATTTTCCTGAATTTCAGCGCAAAATCTCCGAGATTTAGAGGCAAAACAACTCCACGCTCGGCCATCAAAACATAACAAGACCGAAAGGGAAACACCCTGTTTCTTATTCGGTTTTGTAGCTGGAAGGGTCGAGCCACACACACACACTAGGTTCTAAAACACCCCAAAAATCGAGCTCTAACCGTCGGGAATTCAAGAACAACTGAACTTTTCGCGCTCGGTCGACAGAAATCAAACAGGGGAGAACTCACCCGAGATTTTCAACTCAAGAGAACCGCACCCGCGCCTCCACTTCAGCTCGTCGAGACACTCAGCGCACCGATGTCTCACCCTCGGCGATCGATGGTCGGAACCCCCTTCCCGATCGCTCCCTCTGTCTCTCGCGTCTCCCTCTGCTCTCGGCGTGATGGTGTAACAGCCGAATGGCCTCTCCCGAGCCATTCGGTTGTTACATCCTATTATTTTTATTTTTATTTTTTAAAATTTTATATAATAAAATAAAATATTACCAAATTGCCCTCACGCATTTTTATCGTCCGTAACTTCGTTAAATTCTTGTCCTCGCGACTTTAAATTCTGAAAACCATCACAAAAGTAGACTCCGAGTTTTATAATTTAATTTACTCGTCAAAATATTTCTCGGAACTCCAACCGAGATTAAGTTAAAAATTTCAGAATTTAGATTTAAAAATTTGAAATTTTCCTGGTTATTACAAAACTATCACACGCAAGACTAAACATGGACAGAAAACAGGAAATGAGACTCCAACAAAACACACAAGACAACTTGATAAAAACAAAATCGATAATAGCAGATTATCGTTAATAGCAGATTAACTAGGAAATATCGTTAATAGCAGATTAATCAAGAAATAAAATACAGAATCGGAAATAGCAGAGACTAGAGAGCTTACCTTCGAGCTTCATTTTTCACAAGCTCAAAAAGGAAAAGTCGAAAAGGGCGTCGAAGAGAGTGCCTAAAGGTAGAGTTCAAATCGAGAGGCGCCTGTCGAAGTCAAGGTCTCAGGAACTCAGCGGCGTCGGCGAGAGAGAAGAAGAGTTTGTCGTCGACGAGAGAGAAGAGGAGACCTGTCGACGAAGAAAGTGACTGGCTGGCTGCAGGCTGCAAGTGCGGGCAAAAGGCGAATGGAGTTTGTTTTTTAGCAGAAAGCCAAAAATGATCAACTGAAGACTTCAGTTTAGTGGTCCGGTTCGGGTTAAATGGTTTTGTATCATTAAACCCGAAAACCGAACCAAAAACTTCGGTTCTCCTAAAAACAAACCGAAATTCTTTTACTTAAAGTGTAAAACTGCCCAGAACCAGACCAAATACCTCGGTTCTGATCCGGTTCTTCGGTCCGGCTCGGTTTTGTACACCCCTAGGCAATATCTGTATTTATTTGATAACATGTTGCATACTAGTGGGTGTATGTAGTTTTATATTATTGTGCTTCTATAGATTTTTCCTGCATGGTTTTGATTTTTAGCTTTTGGTATTATTAGTTTTTACAAGACTTCAAGCTTGGAATGCAATTTTTGTGCGTGAGCACATTAGTTTCTATATGAAGAAACCAAGGTAGCTCAAGGGAGTGTCGCATTCTAGTTGGATTGTGAAGACTAGGCATGTTGTCCTTAGCCTCTCACTTTGAGAATTCACAAGTCACGGTTTTGGTCAATGGAGGATTGGACCGTGACAAACTAAATTAAAGAATCAGAAAGGAAGCACAAAACACGATAACATCGGAGAAATTAAAAAAAAAAACATTAGATTTACAGCAAAACAAAACAATACTAAAAAAATCTTAAGTCAATAAACAAGGAAGGTCTTCAGTTTATGCAAAAGTTCTTGCTTTTCTATTTAGGTGCTTCTCTATAGTCCGTTCAGTTCAGAGTCCCACCAGATATATCTCTAAAACTAATCAAAACTCCACCTAAAAGTCCATTTTCCCACTAGATTGTAAGTTTTTCCAATTGGAGATTTTCTGACATCTGAGATGGAGTTCAAGGTGTCGCCAAAATCCATACTGGCTTGTTGATGAAATCACTTTCAAATCATGTCAAGTCTCAGATAAACGATTCATTATAAGATTGAGTAGATGAAGATTTAGTGGACATTTAAATCAAAATATGTTGATAGAAAAAGTTATCACATGATAATAAATATTAACATTTGAAAAGTTGAGCATCAGCAAAAAGATTCAAAACTTTGAATCTTTATAAATACAAGCATTTTTTCACTCTTTGAACTAATTTTTGTGAAAAGTTTTACTCTTATTTTTTATCAATAACAATGCATATTGCATCAATCAATGAGAAGTCATTAATGCCTGTTCTTGAGTGATATAGAGATCATTCTCAATTGGATACTTGTGATTTGTCATTTTCCTTCCAAGAGAACTTACTCAAAAATGGAAAACCTCCATGGATGAAATTAGAAGAATGACAAATTTTGTAAGCATCTTCCTTTGAGAAGAACGATCTTTTGTTGATCGTTGAAGTAGTGACGCATGGACTTGGGTGGAAGAGGCTCAATTGGCTTCCCAAACTGTTTTCTTTAAAATATTGCTTGATTTTTTAGTTTTTTAATCGAGTAATGGTTGAGTATGCAACTCATAATTTGTGAAAACCAACAACGTAGTTATAAAATGGGTGTGTGATAATACGTTTGAGTTCAAATAATCTTTGATTATCACTTTCATCTGTTGTACGACTTTTGAAGAACATTTGAACTCCCTCTTTCGATTCAATCTGGAATGGAGGTTGAGATTCTCAATTATCATTTCTAGAGGTTACAAAACATTCATTTTTTGGTCACAAATCTTAATTTGGGAAATGAAAAACTGTGTTTGACAACTCCAAACATTTGTAGACGTATTGGCAAAGTGGGTCTCTCTCTCTCTCTCCTCTCATTCCATGTTGGGTCTACCTAAAACTTTACGGAAGCCATGGGAGGAAAATGATGGATCAAGAAAATCTTCTATACCCCATCCAGGCAACGTCTCTAAGTACTCTGATATACTACTTGCTGAGAAGGTTCCTGAATCAATGCCTTCCGGCTGAGATATTTCAGACGGACAAGAAGATACTCCATTGTAAGCTGTATTTGATGATCTCTTTGTCCGTGTTCTCGACCTTCTACTTTCGGTGTCAATGGATGCTTCACACCCACTGGACGAAGAACAAGTTGGGGAGAACGAAGAAGTTGAAGAAAGCTTGACGCCTGTAAGAAGAAATCTATTATGTTTCTGGGTATGTTCGTTTGCTCTGTGAATTGGAACGTCGCATTCTCTACAGAGGATTGCCCGATCTTCCTGACAGAAAAGGAAAGCTCGCCTCTCCTGCGAGAATTTCATGAAAAAAAAATTCGATCAAACGCGAATTCTGATGATCTGTGGTTGAGAATTAGAGGAAGAAATTGATTGAGCACCTGGCAGATGTCGCAGAGAGGTGACTCTTTGAAGGTGGGATTGAGGAGAGAGAAACGGGTGTGTAGTCCGGCGAGCTTGTTCGCATGGTGGACATGGCTGTCACAGCCGTCGCAGAGAGCGGCTTCGTCGGCGGAGCAAAAGACGGAGGCTTCGCGTTTGCCACAAACATCGCATCGGATCTTCATTCGATTTACTCTGTTTAGAATTTGGAGTTTCTATATTCAGTTTCTCTATCCGCTTCCTTTTTGTTGATAAAAACCAGGTTGAAGCAAATGGAGGAATGCGATTAATGGCGGATGAAGACAAAAGTAAGATGGGGTTTCAGGGAAGATTGAATATCTTTGGTTGCTTCTGACTAGGAAGAAAGATCTAGATGAAGAGAGTCCATGCTTTCTCTCTCCACCTTTTACTTTCTCTCTCTCAAATGCAGAGTGTAGAGAGAGGAAACTGGATGCTGGAGTGTTACCGCAAAGAGAGGGATGGAAGGGATAACAAAGCATTCAGTCTCTTCCAGAAGGCATGGTCGGCGTTTATAGGCTTATTTATTGGTTCCACACTTACCTCTGCCGTTTTCATTTACAACAATTATGATATTTTAGTATCTACACCTAATTTGTGCAAATTGTAAATGAAATTAGATAATAATTAAAATAATAAATTAATTATTTATAATTTATTATATTAATTAATATTATTTAGATAATAAAAGAAAACAATAAGCATAGCATTACTCTTTCATTTATATTTTATAATACGATCAAATATATTGGGATAATTTGGTTCTAAACTAATTGGGCCAACCCCTTGAGATTGAGAATAATAAAGATAATATAGGATTGCAAAATTCAAAGGATAGTGTCAACAAATTTTGTAATAGCATGATGTGTTTTCCTGTTGAAATAATCTAATTACTTTTAAATATTCAGTAATGTCAATTGTCTTTGGCTCTAAATTGGTAAGGTAAATTAAGGTAGGGTGTAATCAAAGATGAAAATTTGCCCAACTTTACTTTCTACGGCTAATTATAATACAGGTGGCCCAAACCACGCCGTTTTAATCGACCTAGGTGGTTTGCTTTGGTTATCTGCTGAAGAAATGGCCAACAGTTCCACCCCTCCAAAACCCACGTGCCATGGTTGAAAGGACAAGGAGAAAAAAACATAGTCATTCCACCCCCAAGACATTTCAAGTAAAGAAATAAATGTCTTATGATTAGCCATTTTTAGTGCTAAGAGAGATGAAAGAGAAAGGGAAAAAGGACAAAAAAAGAAAAAGGGGAAGAGCGGGTATTTTAAAAAAATCTCCTATACAAAAGTCGGTGACCACATTAAAAAAGTGTTCACGAAAAAGAAAGAAATTGTTAATTTACACTTATTTTTCACATTTGTCGAAATATCAATTAAATGCGCATTAGGAATCTTTTTCATTAACATTTTTACTGTAGAACAATGATGGTTTGAATATCTTGTTAGAATCCTCAAACGGCCCATACATGTTTTAGAAATAGAAATTAAAGCATTGATACCAAAGTGCGGAATAATAAAAAATACTTCTCGTCATTTATGTCTGAAAACAGAGACTGTTGTTTTTCCTCATAGATTAGTCGTTATAAAACCTTTAACGATCTCTAATTCAATGATGCATTGTTCCTAATGAGATTGTAAGCTTAGAAGATTCAATGGTGTATTGTTTATAACAAACTACAACAAGATTTATAAATCTTGCTGAAGAGAAGAATTATGGATGAAAGTATGAGCATGAGTCTTTCATCGTTAAAGAGACCCCACGAACCAAAACAACTAACATTCTCCTACTTGGTTTAAATTTAACTTAATTTTTGTAGTAAATAAACATAATACATAAATTATAGCGATAAATTCTCTTATCTAATCGAGAATTTTTTTTCATATATCACAATGCATTATGTTTATTTCTTCGTTTGCCTATAAACATATTAAATAATCTTATTTTATTCCAAGTTCATTACTAAAGTATATTTATCAAACATAAATGTGTATACAAAATAAACAATGAGAAATATGATAAGAAGAGTTAATCAACATTCATTTTTATAACAAAAAATAACATAAAGGAACCAAGTTCCATTTTCGTTACATGATCCTTAAATTTCGAAATTGACATGCCTTTAGTTAAATATCTACTATCATCAATTCACTATTAATGTATTCGATGACCACTAAAGCATTCTTAACACGTTCCCTCGTTGTTAAATACTTAACTTTGACATGCTTACTTTGACTACTTTTTTTGTTATTTTTAACCATAAAACAACAGTCAAATTGTCACAATATATCTTTCATGGCCTAGAAATAGAATTAAGGATTCTACGTCCTGAAGTAAAATTCTTCACCCATATATGTAACACTCTGAAATTTTTCGTTAAAATGATTTTCGGATTTACGTATCGGTAGACGGCGGAGTTTTACTCGGAATCAAGAGACGAAAATTTATACCGTTAAGTAAAAGATTATTTTGAAGCTAATGGAAAAGAGAAAATTCTAAAATTCTAAATGGAAGCGAACTGATTGACCGTTTAACAAAAAAATCAGAGGTTGAAGGCGATTTAGTAATTAGGTTTATTATTATTATTATTATTTATATTAAAAAAAAAAAAAAAAACCTCCTTCTGCTGGCAACTCACCCCTCCCCGCAGTCTTCTTCTCTGCCCCTCCCTGTTTCTTCTCTTCCGCATCCTTCCCTCTCTGTTTTTTGTTTTCCTCTCCTCTCTTTTTGTTTCATTTCTTCTCAGTTTTGCACGAAAGAGGAACCAGCTCGTCCACTTTTCCTCCCCCGAAGAACGCAGCTCCCTCTCCTCTTCGTCTTCCTTCTCTGTCCCGCGTGAAAAAACGGCCCTCTCTTCGATTTCGGTAAGTTTTCTCCTTCTTTTCTGGTTTTGGCCAATAAAAGTCTAGGGTTTCAGATTGGGCAGCTCGGTTTTGGTATTTTTCACCTGAGCTCCGGTTGTTCATTTTAAAAACTGTTATAGTATGTTGAATTAGATACTTTAAGGAAAATTTTGGCTTCGAAATCGAGTTGTTTCGATTATCGTAAAGGAAGATATGATTTTTCTAAGTTTGATAAAAATAAAAAAAATCTGTGAAGAGGTTTTGGGCAGCTGCGGTTTTTTTCGAATTTCTGCTATTTATCAAGTCTGGTTTTTGGCAAATGGATGAAACCACGTCAAAGTGGACATAATTAGGGTTACGTAGCATCTTGAATCGTTGAAATCGGGTAAGGATTGAATGAGTTATGAATTTTAGAAGTTATTGTGCAAAAACTGGAAAATTTCAGCTGACATTCGGTTTTGATTTTTCTGGCATTGATTATGCTTTGATTTTGGAAAATGGATTTCACCAGCATAAACTAGACCTTATAAGGTTTCCAAAACATGTCGAATCATCGAATTCGGCCAAATATACGATTTGATATGAATTTTCAAAGTTGAATAAAAAAATTGTGAAACGATTTCCAGGCAGATTCGGTTTTTGATTTTCTGCTATTAATTGAGTTCGATTTTTGACAAATGGATTTCACCATGTTGAAATAGACTCGTTTAGAAGCCCTTACCATTTTAAATCATTGAATTTGGACTTATATTCAATTTGTTGTGAATTTTTGAAGTTGGACAAGATTTATGACAAATTTCGAAAGTTGAGTTGTGATAGTTTCAATTTTAATTCCTTGATATTGAGTTATTTGGTTGAAATTGATTGAAGTGTTAAATTTTTAGGGTGGTTGATTGAGGTTGTGTGGATGATAACCTACCCTTGGGATAATTATTTGAATTGGACTTCAATTTTTAGATTGTGCATTATAGAATGATGAGTGTTTGGAGATAGGGGTTATATGCACATCTTTTGAGTTCTATTATGTTTGGATACTAGATATTAGATTGGTGTTCATGCTGGTTGATGGATGTTAAGAGAATAGGTTAGCTTAGTTGTTGATTTGGAAGTTAAGTGCATAGAGTTACACTTGATGATTTTGTGGTTGTTTATTTAGTGTTTAAAAATAGAAATTTGTGGATTTGGTTATATGTGGTGGTTGTGAATTAGAATTGTAAATCGTGAATGATAATTTATAACTTTATGTTTTAGAATTTCAGGAAAACAGAATTGATCAGGTTGGATCGAATAGCTAAGGACGCCAGGTAAGTAGTGCATGCATGTGTTTTGCCCAAGTGGGCCTACACTGTAGAACTTTAGTGTTTATGTGATTGATTGCGGTGTGTGTGCGTATTGTGTGACATGCATCATATTTTTTTTTAAAACGGGAACGAAAATGATTTTTAGCATGCTTTGATGTATGAGGTGAGACGTGTGGTGGTGGTACCGCGGATCCCGCTAGTGTGCGGGCCGGTGCTTCACCAGTCGCGGATCCTACTCGAGGGGTGGGCCGTCATGCGGCGTGAATGTGTTGACGGTGAGGATATGGGCAGTGGTACCGCGGATCCTACTAGTGTGTGGGCCGGTGCAACACCAGTCGCGGATCCTACTCGAGGGGTGGGCCGGCTGGGCTGTCGCGAAACGTGTGTATGGCAACTGTGGCCCCGTGCTGGGGAGGCTGGGACGGGGGCGACGTGTCAGGGTGTAGAGTGGCGCGAGGTACACCCTTACCCTGATGTGGTTGCCGTGTGGTGATGCGTGTGTGTAGCTTGTGGGCCTCGTTGCTGGGGAGTCCGGGACGGTGGCGACGTGTCAGGGTGTAGGGTGGCGTGAGGTTCCTCCTTACCTTGGTGCGGCTGCACTACGCGTCACAGTTGTGACAACATGAGTGTGAGTGTAGAGACTGCATGTGATAGGATTGCATTGTCGGCTTTTACTTTCATATCGCATTACTTACTGAGCGTTACGCTTATGTTGTGTGTTCTGTGGTGTAGGTGCTGACGATACTGCTGGTGAGCCTCGAGAGCCTAGTCTAGAGGCGTAGGATGGTTGGCGGCGTGCACCCGAGGCACCGGATGGCGGATTTTTGTTAGGGCGACCCGACCCGTGGTAGTGGTAGGTGATAGTGGATTTATCATTTCATGTTGGGTATTTGTGTAGATAGCGGGGTTGTATAGACATTGATCTTTTGAGATTGTATAGAGGGGTTATAGTGTTTTGGAGGACTTTCTTCATTTGTATTTGATGGGTTCTTGTTGTCTTCTTACTCTGATTTGGTTATGATGATTTCTCTGGATAATGGATAGATAAATATTGTTGGATTATGGTGAATTGTGTGCAGGGTTTAAAGTTTGGGATAGTCAGTTTTTATCCGTTACTCTGTCGAAATTTCGGGAGAGAGGTTGGGAGTCGAGGAGATACGAAATAGGTTGAGGTGTTAATAGTAAATGCTAGAAAAAGGTAGATGAGCGTGGAAGTGCGGCGTGATCGCAGGTGGGCGGGGCATGCGGCCCTGCAGGTGCACACGGGTCATGCGGCGCCGGGTGAGGGCGTGCGCACGGACGTGCTGTACAGAGGCAGGGTGCGTGGGGCACGCGGCGCTGTGAGCGTGCGCGAGATACAGTAACATTGGGTTGGCACCTGTGGCACCGCGATGGTGTACGCGGGGTGTCGGAGTGGGAACGTGAGTGCTTGGGACCGGACTGGGTAGTTCGTGGGGTGCGTGGGATTCTTTCCTAGGATTTCAAGTCTTACCGTTTTATCTCAAATTGTTTTAAACGGTTTTCTTTTCCGCTGCGTAGTTTTATGTGGAGGACTTCGTGTTTCCTCTTCAGGACGCGAGTTGTTTTTCGAATCGAGTTGAAAAATTTTCATACTCACAAATGTTCTTTTGAAAATGATTTGAAAACGAAAGGGGTATTGAATTGAGTTAGTGGTATCAAGTGTTAGGGTGTGTGTGTAGTGTGTAGATGCACTGTAAAGCACCGAGAACGCGGGGTTTCTCGGGGTGTTACAATATACCTTATGAAATAACCTTAAAACTTGATACGATTTCAACCTCTATAATGCATGTAGCAGTTAAATGTTCTTTTGCACTTCTCGAAGATATAGCTACACTAACAAGCATAAAAATGTATTCTACTGTTGATTTACACGAATTAACACAACTAGCAAAGTCTGAATTTAAGTAGCTAATCACATCCACGCTATTAGTTCATCTGTATAGAAGCGTGTAGTCTTTTGTTCTTTGAAAGTACCTTAACACTTTCTTTGAAGCAATCTAGTGATTTTTACCCAGTTACTCTCATATCTTTCTAACATCTCAACAATAAATGCGATGTGAGGCCTTGTGTAGATATAATGTAATCGTTTGAACTTTATTACATTTTGGTTAGTAATGTAATAAAAGATATTTGTGTATGAAAAATATGTAAATATAAGTTGTATTGAAGAAATGATACACCATGAGAAAAAATTTAACATATAATTTATTTTAATCACATAATAATTTATGTTAGATTATAATAGATTAATAGTAATGAATACTAAGAATTTTATTATGATGCAAATAGATTTAATAATGGATTAGAAAAATCAAAAACTTGAAGAAATAATGATAGAATTGGCATTGAGGATAAGAGGCAATGTTGTAGCGCCCCGAAACCTGACTAGTTTTCGGTTCTCTCTGATACCAACTCTGTAGCGCTTCGAAAATCCACTAGTTTCCAGTTCGCTCTGATATGAACACTATAGCGCCCCGAAGTCATCACTGGACTCGGGTCACTAACCATACTTTACTCATAAAATCGAACAAAATTCGTGTAAAATTTAAAACTTTATTCCCTAACTTAAAACGACATCTTTGAAAATGTTTAAAAGTATCGTAGCGGAATACTCTAACCAAAATTAATTTAAATGAAATTTCAAGTTTTAAAACAATAAAAGTGATTTTCGGTCGACCTCTAAAATCTTTGGTCAACACTTGACCTGTTCTGCACACAGGGGTCGACACCTATATACATAGATCAGCACCTCATTTGCCTCTGTTTGCACAGGTCGACACTTGGTTACGCAGGTCGACACATTAATCTTTTCTGTTCGCCAAGGTCGAACCTTGCGGTCGACACCTCTATGTTCATTTCACTAACAGGTCGACACTTGCTTTCATAGATTGACACCCTAATCCTCTATGTTTGCACCGGTAGAATCTTGTGGTCGACACTTTTACCATTTTTACACTAACCGGTCGACACTTACACACACAGGTCGACACTTACTTTGGTTCTATCTCTGTAGGTCAACCCTCGCGGTCAACATTTATCTAGTTCAGTCGCCACCTATGCATACAAGTTGACACTTTACACCAGTATCTTTAACAGAAAATTTTTCATTTAAATAAAACGAACAGAGTTTCGACTCGATGTTTAAAAACCAAAACCTATACTCCCCAATCAATTTTAAAATCAACTATATACATCAAAAGGACTACTAAAACAACTCAAAACAGCTCACAACCTATACATACACACACATGGTCAAAACGTCCTAACAGCCGACTAGATCATCCCACGAGCGCACTCCTACAACTGCCTTCTAGTCTTGGGCACGCTTTGAATACTCACCTACTATCGCCTCGTCACCTACATCACAGAACTCATCTATTAGCATAATGCTAAGTAAGTAGTGTATAAAAAACATAGATATTGAAAATAATACATATCTTATCGTATGCAGTTTCTACAGTTTCGTCTCTAATTTCATTTCCTTCTCTTTCTTACACATTCTTTATCTTACTATTGAATTCTTCTTTATGTGCTAGATCAAGGTAACACACCTCGCGGTCCACCTCACGGGACAAGGCTACACAAGTAAAGCGGGAGAAGTAGTGACACACCTTGCAATCAATCTCACGGGATAAAGCCACTCAACCCTACTTTCATTATCTTCTTACGTACCTTTTCATTTCATTCATCACATTTCACATCTTACTGTTTCATTTCGTAAAAACATAAAAATTCATTTTTTTTTCGTTCTCGTATTTTAAAACCATAATTCATAATATACTAAAACATAAAATAATCATGCATACAACCTATCAAACTGTGATGTAGGCCCGAAGGCAAAAACACCTACATACACCACTTATCTAGCGTCCTTAGTAACTCGCTCATAAGTCGTACACTAAACTGAGAAACGAGAGAACCTATAAAAATCACACATTTATTAATTCTAACTTCGTCCAATTCATGAAATTCAAACACAGAAGTCATAAACTCGTATAAAAACCGCAAACTCCTAGCTAAACTCGAAATTCGACTCAATTTCTAACCAAATTCAAAAATTCATAACGCATCCAATACTCGTCCCATTATGACGATTCAAAGTGCTACGGAGTCCTTAGTACATCTAGTTTTTAATGGTTTAATCCATTTCCTAACCTAACATCCACAACTTATCCAAATTCATCTGATAAGAAACAATTTTTTGAAAAACTGTGTATGTTATGGTTTTAGTATTTTAGACCATCTTCATGATTTTATTTTGCTAAACCATTTTATTATAATATATTAGACACTTCAAAAAAACCGTAACCCCTGAAATCGGAGCAATTGGATAAGTATATTTAAAGATATGATTTTTCAAAGTTGAGACAGAAAGTGTAAAGAGTATTCTGGACAGTTTTGCTTTTTGATATTTTTAGCCTAATCAAATGGTTTTTAATGGTTGAAAAGTTTTATCATGTTAAAGTAAATATCGTGAGTGAGCTTTGGGCTTTGGTGTTGAAGCATTTGGATATTTATACATTAAGTTATGAATTTTTGAAGTAATGTAAAATGTTGGTCATGTTCCGAAGTTAATATATGGAATGTTTTATTTGGCTATATTATGTTCAAAACCATTATAAATTGGATGTTCAAGTTGAGTTTAGGAATGCATGTATGTTCTACTTGAAAAACCTTGGAATTAAAAATTTGATCAAATTGGATGTTATGTTTGATCAAAATTATTGGGATGCTAATGGTTTAATGCATGTGTTATAGGTTTTCAAGTTATAAGGAATATTGATCAAGTTACTATAAATTGTGCTAAACACATAAGGTAACTAATTCTAACGGTTAAAATAGTTATTTTAAACTTTATTGCAATGTTAAGTAGAGATAGTTCTAACTGCTGTCTTGGATCTGAATATGATATAAATTAATTGATGATTGAAGCGAATAATGGACATTAGAGTAAGGAAATGGATATCGTTTTTAATTTAAATTGATATGAGTGTTGAAAAATAACATGTTTCGATATTCATAGAAATGTTTCAAAAATATTATTTTGAAAACGAAGATTATGTTAAATTGAACATATTGATTTTAAATATCAATTGCATGGGTGGGTTGAGTTGCATTATTTTAAACGTGCATAGCATTGCTTTACAAATATTTTAAAGCATGAATTTAAGAATGAGGATATGACGCCCCGAGAACGCACCCGTTCGCGGTGCCCAACAGTACGTCTACTCATACACACTGAAAACTTGACACAACTCACTCAATTTAATACCACTTCCAATTTCAAATCATCTTCAAAAGAACATTTGTGAGTATGAAAAATTTTCGACTCGATTCGAAAATAACCCGCGCCCCGAAGAGAGAACACGAAATCCTTAATGTAAAAATACGCAGCGAAAAATAAAACAATATAAAATAGTTTTTAAAATAAACCGACAAGACTCAAAATCCTAGGATGGAATCCAACACACCCCCCGAACCACACAAATTCGGGGCCGTGCCACTTCGACGCCCAACGCGCACCCTCACGGCGCGCGCACCAACTTAACATCACCCCGTCACGCGCACACTCACAGCGCCGCGTGCCCCACACACCCTGCCTCCGTACCACACGTCCGCACGCACGCCCTCACCCGACGCTGCATGACCCGTGAGCACCCGCAGGGCCGCGTGCCCCGCGCATCTGTGACCATGCCGCACTTCCACTCCACTCCAAACTTCTCTAACACTCACTGTACACATCCCGACCTATTCCACACCCTCTTGACTCCCAACCACTCTCCCGAAATTTCGGCAGAGTAACGGCTAAAACTGGCTATCCCAAAAATTTAAAACTCTGCACACAGTTTGCCAGAAAACTAGAAACATCTATCCATCAACCATTCAGAGAAAACTCCATAACGAGATCGAAATTTAAAACGACAAATCAATCAACTACAAATAAAGAAAATCCACAATACAGAGCATTTCCAAGCTCCTACATGTAAAGTATACGCGTATGTCGCCAAAATCTTATGCACTTCATAAACACCTATACAACCAACGTCTATACAACTCATCTAATCAACTGTACATCAACACGGCAAAGAAAATACCCGCAAAAAAATCAGGCCACCACCTATCATCCCCACGGGTCGGGTCGCCCTAACAAAACCCGCCATTTGGTGCTCGGTCGCCACTGCCAACCGTCCTATGCCTCAGGACTAGGCTCTCGAGGCACACCAGCAATATCGTCAGCACCTACACCATAGAACACACAACATAAGCCTAAGGCTCAGTAAGTAGTACAATATGAAAGTAAAAACAACAATGCAATTCTATCAAATGCAGTCTCTACACTCACACTCATGTTGTCACATCTGTGACGCGTAGTGTAACCGCTACCAGGGTAAGGAGGAATCTAACGCCACCCTACACCCTGACACGTCGCCACCGTCCTGGACTCCCCAGCAACGAGGCCAACAAGCTACACACACACATCACCACACAGCAACAACATCAGGGTGAGGGTGTTCCTCGCGCCACACTACACCCTGACAGGTCGCCCCCATCCCAGCCTCCCCAGCACGGGGCCACAGTTACCACACACACACGTTTCGCGACAGCCCAGCCAGCTCACTCCTCGAGTGA
The DNA here is from genome assembly GCA_022433055.1 of Begonia peltatifolia. NCBI lineage: Eukaryota > Viridiplantae > Streptophyta > Magnoliopsida > Cucurbitales > Begoniaceae > Begonia > Begonia peltatifolia. Next base: position 6,320,029 of record CM039523.1, read on the forward strand.
AATCCGCGACTGATGTTGCACCGGCCCACACACTAGTAAGATCCGCAGTACCACTGCCCATCACCCTCATCGTCAACACATTCACGCCTAGCGATGGCCCAGCCGGCCGACTCCTCGAGTAAAATCCGCGGTTCGTTACACACCGGCCCACACACTAGCAGGATCCGTGGTACTACCGCCACGCCTCTAACCCCTTACTCAAAATATGCTTAAAATCATTTTCGTTCCCTTTTTAAAAATGATGCATGTGAAACAATACGCACGCACACCACAATCAATCACATAAATTCTAAAGTTCTACGGTGTAGGCCCACTTGGGCAAAACACATGCATGCACTACTTACCTGGCGTGCTAAGTTCACTCGACGTACAGCTTCGCCAAAAATGCCTCAACCTAAAACGCAAAGAATTCACTCATCAATCTTTACTTCAAAACTCACCAAATAATTTAAAATGACATTCCTTAACCAAATCCATGAAAGCGCAGTTAAAACGAGTCACCAATGTGGTTCGTCCGAAAACAAACCTAAAGTTCGGACGCGCATAACTTTTGCGTCCGTCAACGGAATCGAACGATTAAAATAGCTAAACATTCCCTTAGGAACGTAGTTTAACATACTAAGACGAATCTTAAAACGGTAAGCCGCAGCTAGGTGGACAAACCTCGAAACTGAATCTGCCCATTTTTATTAAATTTCACATTTTTGTTTTTCTTCACCCAAAACTCACTCAAACTTGGCTTTACGCATCAAAAATAGCCTTGCCACTATCACACGTCGCAATTCTACAAACACGCTCACTAATTTGACTTGAACCAAAATCCGATATAAACTGCCGACGCACATGACTTTTGCGACGGATATCGGAATCGAACGATTCCAGCGGCCACATGTTCTTCTAACAATCTAGTTTAACCCACAAAAACAGAATTGGAAACGATCAACCAAAGCCAGGCCAAAACGGCCAAAAACAGAACTGCCCCTACACAACACAATGATCCGATTTTGATTTCAAATTTTAATTTTACAATTTCTACTCACAACTAGCCAAATTTCGCTCATATACTTCAGCCAAGTTCACCGAAAATGCAAAGAGGCCGAGCACCAAGCTCGGCCAAAACAAGGAAACCGATAGGGCTCCTGATGTGCCCCAGAGGGCCGTCACTCGATCACAAACCAAGACACGAACTTTATCCAACCTGTTAACTAACAACTTCAATTCTTTTGTAGGAATTACAGGTGTCGAATGCCTCTTCGCGGATTTAGAATGGGACCCGAGTACAAATGACAAGGATCAACCCTTGCACTTGCTATCGTGGGAACTGAAGGTGGAAGCACATGAAGAAAGGATTTGTCTCCCTCGGAATTAATTTGTAATTGAATTTTATTCGGCAAACATTCGCCTTCTTGTAATGTTTTATAATTTCATGCATCCTTAGGCATTAGGATTAGATGTATGTTAAGTTAGATGGTGGTTAGAAGCAATAATTGGGCCGGAGTTTAGCAGCCCACTGATGCAACAAATGGGCCAAAGCTTAAAGAGTGATCTGGTGTGTAAGTGGACTAAGAATGGTCAACCATATCGCCCATTTCGAAGCCCAAGTCCATTCTAACCTTCAGCCACCCTAGGTCTATAAATACATGGCTATTGGTGTGTGTAAAGGTGGTTCAATACATGAGAAATAGCTTTTTTGTGTTCAGCCGAAGTTGTAACGACTCTTTTTCCCAGTAAGATATTGTCCGCTTTGGGGATTGGGCCGTAGCCCAATATCCTCCCCTCACGGATTTGTTTTTTGCGAGGACTTCCCAGTCGGTCACCCAACCTGGTACTGCTCTCGCCAGAGCACTCTTAACTTCGGAGTTCTTATGGGATCCGTTGCCAATTGTGCTCCAAAACGCGTCTTACTATCTTGGCAGGATTTCCTTACATATGTTTCATTTCCATATACCCCCCCAAGCGATGTGGGACTGTGACGACCCCCTTCTCTACGACCCGGCCTACACTCGAGGCGTTACGTCACACCGCCCCTCGAGGTTTGCCCCACATTCAACCTCATACATACTCATCCGGGTCATCACAGAAGTAGTTGAAGCTTGGTGAACGGTAAGGCTTGGTTCGGTCAAGAACCGAGAAGGAGTTCATCTCCTTGAGCTTTCAAGCCCGAGGTTGCTTGAATAGCCATCGTTCCACTCGTCTTCCCTCTCTTTTCCAGAGAAGGATACACGAAGAGAGTTGCTAGAAACCCGTCCCGTTTGCTGCCGTCTTCCTGCGAAAGATCATTATGCCGAGAGCCTAAAAGGTTGCTCATCGGACATCATTCGGTTTTCTGCTTATATTTTGTTTTTCTGTTTCGTTTGTGGGTAAAACACGACTCATTCGAGGTGGAATCGTGTCATGTGGTATCAGAGCTATGGATAGCTTCCCCTGAATGTCTACAAACTTTTCATTTCTTCTCTGGTTTGTTGATTTTGAACAAGGCAGAAACCGATTCTATTATTTTTGTGTTTAACATATAAGGATAAGCTTGAACACTACCGTAGATATGTTATTACTGGACAAAATTTAAAAACCAGAAACTCGAAACCATTTAGGGTTCATATTCGTATACGTATGTTCATAATCGTATGTTCATATTCGTATGTTCAAAACTTAAAAATCGTATTGTGTTTTCTGCACAAGTCTTACTCAACTGATTGGTTGCTATTTGAGGGTAGGTGCAGGTGAGGACAGAACACCCTACAGCCTAGCTGCTGTTAGAGGGTAGGTGCAGGTGGTAGGTGTCTATTGCTGGACCACTGGTATTGTACGTTTATGTTATTATGCATATGGGTGTGCTATGTAGCAGCTAGTGTTATTACCTTATTCGGAACAACCATTCTGTTGCTACTCTGTACCTGGTGATTTAATACTATTTTTGTGCTGATTATGTTGTCTGCTGTCTCATTCTATGCTAGCTAACACTTTGCAGAATACTTTGTTTACTTGCCTAATCTGTGATTATGTTATTATATCCTTACTGTGTGGTTTAATGATAACTGAGTTGATGCATGATATAAACACTAAAGGAAAAACATGTTTATCATAATATGTTAATACCCTGGTAAAGTTTTATGCCTAGTTTGCTTGTTGTTTTGGTAGGTTTGACCCATTGAACTTAAAACGATCATAACTTTTGCTACGGACGTCAGATTTTCGCCCGTAAGATACCGATTCGAAGCTCTCTCAGAGCTCAGTTACCATTCCCCAGATCACCTCATAATCGCTCATATGGAGTATGACTAGCTCGACATATAATTGTTTCTTCCCCACTGTCACCACATTCCCCCGTACCACCTGTTCTGAATACAAATGTTCCCCTGATGTCAAGGTCACATCATAATGTTGCTCGGCGGGACTGATCTCCACGTTTGCCTTAACAACAAAACTCGTCGACACAAACGAGTGCGTAGCGCCCGTATCAATCAAGATATATGCTGCCACAGCAGAAACAAAAATGTTACCTGCAATCACTGATGGCTGGGCAGCATCATTTGGCTCAAAAAGGGTGAAAACCCTCGGTGTAACTCTGGCTGACGTCTTGCTCGCAGCTGGGCAACTGTTAGCAAAGTGTTCCACCTCATTGCAGTTGAAGCAACGGTTATGACGCGGCTTCTGGCACTCTCTAGACATGTGGCCCACCTCGCCACAGTTATAACACCGCACTGAGCCTACTCTACACTCGCTTGGGTGGCTTCTCTGACACTTCGGGCACACTGGCAACTGTCCCGACCCCTGCAGCCTCTTGGTGCTTCCCTGACTGCTGGAACTGTCAATAGGCCTTTTCAGGCCTTTCTGCATGGACGCCTCCCCGCTCGACCGTGGCAGCAACTCTCTGAATGATCTCCGAGGCTACTCCTTAGGTATCTCCCGATAACTAGTAAGCTTCGCCCGATCCTCCTCAATGTCCAGGGCCTTCGCTACCACCTCCTCATATGGCATGCCTCGGGTCCCTGCAATCTGCATGCCCATATAAATATCCGGCTTCAGGCCCTACACAAACTAATGTACCCTATTGTCATCGAGGCTCACCAAATGCCCTGCAAACCGCGACAATGCCTCAAACTGTCATACATACTCGACCACAGTGCCGGTCTGCCTCAACTGCGCAAACTCCACCATCTTCTGTGTCCTGACAGAATGGCTGAAATACTTACCGAAAAACACGGACCTGAACTCCTCTCAGGTCATGGTCTCCACATCTCTCTTGGGCACTACAGTATCCCACCAATGGCTCGCATCCTTGGCCAGATAGAATGCCGCACTAGAAACTTTGTCCTGCTCCTCCACCTTTGCAAAACCCATCATCCTCTCCATGCTCCATATCCACTCCTCAGCATTGAAAGGATCCGAAGATGACCCATCAAAAGTCGAGGGTCTAAGTCTATGCAGCCTATCACCCCCTCTGTCAGACGAACCCTGGGCGCTAGACTGACCCTGGTTGTCCCTGCTCATAAATCTCTCCAACTGCTGAGACAGACGGTCGACTAACTCAGTAAGCTCCTTGACGGTATCATCCATATCACCCACAGCTCTATGAGCCTCTCGTCGTGGTCGACCTCTACCTGTGCCTCTCACCTCTCCTGACATTTCTTACTTTTAACATATGCAAAACTCACATTAGTTCTACAATAAATTTAAATCCAAACACTTACAGTTGGAGGAGTGCTCCCGTGCAGCGGCTAGCGGTGTTAGACAATCCTCTAAACGATGTCGACCCTGTGGCTCTGATACCATAACTGTGATGCCCCGAGAACCCACCCGTTCCCGGCGCGCTAGCGTACGTTTACATATACACACTGAAAACTTGACACAACTCACTCAATTTAATACAACTTACGTTTTCAAATCATCTTCAAAAGAACATTTGTGAGTATGAAAAATTTTCGACTCGATTCGAAAATAACTCGCGCCCCGAAGATGGAACATGAAATCCTTAATATAAAAATACGCAGTGAAAAAGAAAACAATATAAAATAATTTTTAAAATAAACAGACAAGACTCGAAATCCTAGGATGGAGTCCAACACACCCCTCGAACCACACAGGGCCGTGCACTCACGTCCCCCACTTCGACGCCCCGCGCGCACCCCCACGGCGCGCGCGCCAACTCAACATCACCCCGTCACGTGCACACTCACAGCGCCGCGTGCCCCATGCACCCTGCCTCCGTACCACACATCCGCACGCACGCCCTCACCCGACGCCGCACGACCGGTGAGCACCCGCAGGGCCGCGTGCCCCGCGCACTTGTGATCATGCCGCACTTTCACCCCACTCCACATTTCTCTAACACTCACTGTACACATCCCGACCTATTCCACACCCTCTCGACTCCCAACCTCTCTCCCGAAATTTCGGCAGAGTAACGCCTAAAACTGGCTATCCCAAAAATTTAAAATCCTGCACACAGTTTGCTAGAAAACTAGAAATATCTATCCATCAACCATTCAGAGAAAACTCTATAACCAAATCGAAATTTAAAACGACAAATCCATCAACTACAAATGAAGAAAATCCACAATACAGAGCATTTCCAAGCTCACACATATAAAGTATACGCGTATGTCACCAAAATCACATGCACTCCATAAACACCTATACAATCGACGCCTATACAACTCATCTCATCAACTGTACATCAACACGACAAATAAAATACCCACAAGAGAAACAGGCCACCACCTACCATCCCCACGGGTTGGGTTGCCCTAACAAAATCCAACATCCGGTGTTCGGTCGCATGCCGCCAACCGTCCTATGCCTCAGGACTAGGCTCTCAAAGCTCATCAGCAATATCGTCAGCACCTACACCATAAAACACACAACATAAGCCTAATGCTCAGTAAGTAGTACAATATGAAAGTAAAAGCCGACAATGCAATCCTATCACACGCAGTCTCTACACTCACACTCATGTTGTCACATCTGTGATGCGTAGTGTAACCGCACCAGGGTAAGGAGGAACCTAACGCTACCTTATACCCTGACAAGTCGCCACTGTCCCGGACTCCCCAGCAACGAGGCCCACAAGCTACACACACGCATCACCATACAGCAAACACATCAGGGTGAGGATGTACCTCGCGCCACACTACACCCTGACACGTCACCCCCGTCCCACCCTTCCCAACACGGGGCCACAGTTGCCACACACACACGTTTTGCGACAGCCCAGCCAGCCCAATCCACGAGCAGAATCCGCGACTGGTGTTGCACCGGCCTACACACTAGTAGGATCTGCGGTACCACTGCCCATCACCCTCACCGTCAACACATTCACGCCGCGTGATGGCCCAACCAGCCCACTCCTCGAGCAAAATTCGTGGTTGGTTACGTACCGGCCCACACACTAGCAGGATCTGCGGTACTACCACCACGCGTCTCACCACTTACTCAAAATATGCTAAAAATCATTTTCTTTCCCTTTTTTAAAATGATGCATGTCAAACAATACGCACGCACACCACGATCAATCACATAAATTCTAAAGTTCTACGGTGTAGGCCCACTTGGGCAAAACACATGCATGCACTAGTTACCTGGCGTTCTAAGCTCACTCGACGTACAGCTTCGCCAAAAATGTCTCAACCTAAAACGCAAACAATTCACTCATCAATCTTTACTTCAAAACTCACCACATAATTTAAAATGACATTCCTTAACCAAATCCATGAAATTCCAGTTAAAACGGGTCACCAATGTGGTTCGTTCGAAAACCAGCCTAAAGTTTGGACGCACATAACTTTTGCGTCCGTTAACGAAATCGAACGATTCAAGTGGCTAAACATGCCCTTAGGAACCTAGTTTAACATAATAAGACGGATTTTAAAATGATAAGCTACAGCTAGGTGGAAAAATCCCGAAACCGAATCTGCCCCTTTTTATTAAATTTCACATTTTTGTTTTTCTTCACCCAAAATGCACTCAAACTTGGCTTTACGCATCGAAAATAGTCTTGCCACTATCAAACGTCACAATTCTACGAAAAACGTTCACTAATTTGACTTGCACCAAAATCTGACATAAACTTCCGATGCGCATAACGTTTGTGTCGGATATCGGAATCGAACGATTCCAGCGGCCACACGTCCCTCTAATAATCTAGTTTAACTCACAAAAATAGAATTGGAAACGATCAACCGAAGCTAGGCCAAAACGGCAAAAAACAGAACTGCCCCTACACTAAACAATGATTTGATTTTGATTTCAAATTTTAATTTCACAATTTCTACACACAACTAGCCATATTTCTCTCATATACTTCAGCCAAGTTCACCAAAAATGCAAAGAGGCCGAGCTTACAAGGAAACCGATAGGGCTCCCCTTCGATTTCAATTCACGGCACTCCCTCCCTCCCCCTATACAATCCAATATTGCGGCCAAATTCCTCGTCAACGAAAGGAGGCTGAGTACTAAGCTCGACCAAAATGAAACAACACGGAACACGGCAGAAAGGAAAAAACTTACCAAGGGTGTCATGGTGCGCTCAGTCGATGGGAGGACAAGACACATCCGAGCACCTAGTCGTCGGCAGTTTCTCCCACGCCCACGTTCGTTGGTCGAAACTCAAAGCTCGGCAATCCCTCCTTCCCGATCTCTCTCTCTCTCGCATCCTTCTCGGGTGTCGACGAGTAACAGCAGCAGAATGGCTTCCTCCCGAGGTAATTCGGCTGTCGTATTGTTTTTTTAATTAATTAAATTACCAAAATGCCCTCACGTGTTTTTATCGTCCGTAACTTTGTTAAATTTTCGTGCTCCAGACTTTAAAATTTCAAAAACCATCACTAGAATTAGATGCCGAGTTCTATGACTTAATTTACCCGTTAAAATATTTTCTGAAACTCCAACCAAGATTAAATTTAAAATTTTAGAAATTAGATGTAAAATCCAAAATTTTCCGGGTTATTACAGAGGAAGTTGGAAGTCATGGTGACATAAGAACCTATTGGACTGTACTTGCCTTTTCCTGTGCGATAATTATTACTATAAAACTGAGTAAGAGATTAGCTATATGTCATCATTAAATTGAAAGTCCATAAACCTCGAGAGCCAGCAATGCAATAAGGGTTGTACAATCTTACTGGAGAAAGCCCAAGTAAGGTAGGGGTGTGTCATGGTCATATGAGTTGGTTTAGAGTGGATTGCATTTTTACATTTCAAATAGAATGCAAAAAGCTATTTGAGAAACTTAAATAAAAAGTGGATTTTAAATCATGCAAATTCATTTAATATTGCATTGGAGTTAATCATTGATTGAAAATGCTTTGAACAGTGGTTGATGGATGTTCAAAGGCTTTGAATTTGAATATGCATATATTTTATAACGATTGCATGGATTTCAAAGCATAAATTGATTTCAAATATAATCACAAATAGGTAGAGTACGGAATATTATCCTAAATAGGGTGGATAGAGTTTGAGTTATCTATTCTAACTGCTAGATTTATTTGTTAGGCATAAAGCTCGTTATGTGAATATTGTATATATTTCAAATATTGAGAACGCTTATCAAGAAGATAAATCAAAGGCAATATAAAGGTGTAAAGAGGCGTAGGCGAGCCATCGAGATAAATGGTTCTTCTTTTGTGATGGGACAAGGGTATTAGTTTTATTATGCATAAACTCTTTTGAACAGTCACGTGTATGTGATCTAACTCTGTAATAGCTTCTACTAGAGAACTCTGATGATGATGATATGAAACTCTAATGTAAATAGTTGAATGTATAGTATAAATATTGTTTCGAAGTTATTATTAAAAATATCTTAATTTAAGATACCAGGTTAAAGAATGGAATTCATTAAAATACAAACAGATCCATACAACTTTAGAAATTGAGCTTTGTTCCCACCTAGAGAATCCTAAATTGTCAGAGCCCATCAGGTTTGGGTCCTGGCAGATTTGGTATCAGAGTTATACGTAATAGCTCTAACTAGTTGGGAGGGTTAGTAACTATGTTTAGAATGCCTATAATATTACCTTGATGGTGATCCTTATCTGATAAATATATGAATTTTTGTAGATAAAGAAAGGAAATCCTACAAGTAGAATTGATAGTCCAGATGATCACATAGTTGAGATGAAAAGGGCTATCATTGTTTTAGCTGACATTGTGAATAGAAACATTGCTCAACAGAGCAATGAAAAAGGGGAAAATGCAGACTCTTCGGAGATAAAGTCGTTGGAAAGATTTGGAAAGGCCAAACTTCCCTTGGTTATGGGAGAAAGTAATGCAGCCATAGCTGAAGAGTGGCTGAGGCAAATAAAGAAAAAGTTTGAAATGATAGGAATAACAGAAGAGTTTAAAGTCAGGTTTGTTGTGAATCAACTTGACGATAAAGATGACAAGTAGTTGGATCAGACGAAGGCATCTCTAGGTGACCATTGTACTTGGGACCAATTCGAGAATGTCTTCTTAGAAAGATTCTTTCTCAAGTACGTTCGGCAAGCAAAGGCTAAGTAATTTTTGGAGCTGGTTCAGAAAAACATGACTGTTCTGGACTACCAAACGAAATTTGAGGAGTTGGCTAGGTGTGCGAGCCAGTTCATTCTAGATGAATCTGCTAAGGCTCAACGATTTGAATAGGGTCTTAGAGAAGACATTTCCAACAGATTGGTGGTTATACAGATTGAGTCATACCTCGATATGGTAGAAAGGGTCATGTTGCTTGAACAGAAGGTAGAAGCAAACAAGGATGAATGGGAAGATCAAAGGAAAATGTAAGGAAAAAAACCAAAGGTTAGTAGTGGAGAAGATCAGCAGTTCAAAAAGCCTAGATTCACTCCACCTCAATCCCAGTTTTAAACTTAGTGTTTATATCAGAGTGGATCAGCGAAAAGTGAGGGTGGCAGTTCACAAGCGACTGATAGTCAGACTTGCTATTATTTTGGTAAAGTGGGTCACATCAAGAGGAACTGCAAAAAATGGAAAGCGTTTACCAAGGGTCAACCAACTCAGTTTCCAGCTATGAGTCCTCCTTCAAGCATGTGGCCAAATCAATAAGCCTCTAGACAGTTTGGAGGGAATGTTTTATAAGCTGCAACTCTCAACCAAAAATGCATGCCTTTGGTGCTTTTGGTGAATACTCTGACAATGCAGTGATTGAAGTCTTTCTTACTTTACAATTTCAAAGTAAGAATTTTATTTGATTCTGGAGCAACGCATTCTTTTGTGTTAGCCTCTGTTGTGCATTCTTTGGGATTAGAAATTTTGTCTTTACCCTATGTTTTGAGTGTGGAATCCCCTTTAGGAGGAAATGTTGCTGTAGATAAAATGTGCAAATCCTGTGTTGTGCGGATTAAAGAATATGAGATAGTGGCTGATCTTATAGTGATGGAACTTGAATGGTTTGATGTTATCTTGAAAATGGATTAGCTATCCATGTACAAAGCAATTATGGACTATTAATCGAAAGAAAATAACGATATGTCTTCCCAAGGTAAAACCATTTTATTTTATGGCAAGGGAAACTCGATCAGATACTACTTGCCTCGAACTTCGTTGGAGTTCAACGGATGTATAGCTAACCTTTTGTTAGAGCCAGATGGTGATAACATGGTTAACTATATTGATCTTGTAAGCGAATACAAAGATGTATTTCCAGAAGAATTACCCAGTCTACCTCCAAGACGAGAGATAGAATTTTTGATTGAAAAGTATCCATGTACAGATACGACTTCAATCACTTCTTATCGTATGGCACCAGAAAAATTAAATGAATTGAAGGTGAAATTAAAAGAATTGCAAAAGAAAGGATTTTTACGAGCTACCACGTCTCCGTGGAGTGCTCCAGCCCTGTTCGTCAAAAAGAAATATGACACTTTAAGGATGTGCATCGATTATCGTAAATTGAACAGAGTAATAGTGAAGAACAAATACTCACTTCCTCATATTGATGATCTGTTTGATCAGTTGAGAGGTTCTCGCTAGTTCTCGAAGATTGATTTGAGATCCGAGTACCATCAACTCGGAATCTGGGAAGAAGACATTTAGAAAATTGCTTTCAGAATCCGTTATGGTCATTACGAGTTCTTGGTGATGCCCTTTGGTTTGACCAATGTACCTGTAACATTTATGTATCTGATGAACAAAGTGTTCAGACAGTATCTACACAGCTTTGTGATTGTATTCATAGATTATATTCTGGTATATTCCTCTTCAAGAGCAGAACACGAAAAACACCTGCATTGTGCTTTGAACTTGTTGAGACAACACATGCTATATGCCAAGTTGAGTAAGTGTGAATTTTGGCTGGAAGAAGTCAAATATTTGGGCCATATGATTTCTAAAAAGGGTATTGCAGTTGATCTTTCAAAGACATAAGTAGTGCAGAATTGGGAGCAACCAAAGTCAGCTTTAAAAATAAGAAGTTTTCTAGGATTGGCCGGATATTATAAAAGATTTATGGAAGGCTTCTCCAAAATCTCAATGCCTTTGAATCGGTTTGAATCGGTTAACTCAGAAAGACATGAAGTATAAATGGGATGACAAATGTGAAGTAGCTTTTTAGTTGCTAAAAAAAAAACTAGTATCCCCACCAATTATGATAATTCTAGAAAGAGCAAAAAGATATGTGGTTTATTGTGATACATCATTAAATAGTTTGGGATGTGTTTTGATGCAGAATGATAAAGTTGTCATCTATATTTCGAGGCAATTGAAGTCGTGTGAAAGAAATTATCCAGTTCACGATCTGGAGCTTGCTGTCGTAGTGTTCACCCTAAAGCATTGGAGATATTATCTGTACGGTGACACATTCGAAGTATTTTCAAATCATAAGAGTCTGAAGTATCTATTCACTTAAAAAGAACTGAATCACAGACAAAGATGCTGGATGAAATTTTTACATGATTATGACTATAATACACTTCAGTACCATCTAGGTAAAGCTAACAAAGTTGTAAATGTTTTGAGTAGAAAATCTAGAGTGATGGCAACTAGCATCGACATTAAAGAGTATGAGATGTGGGCTGAGGTTGACCAATTCAATTTGTAACTGAAAGAAGGTGATGAATTGGTATGTCTACAAAACGTAAACGTGAGACTGAGACCCAATCTTGTGAAAAGGATTATGGAGGCAAAAGACAATAGTGCTGAAATAACCAAGTTGAAAACAAAGATTGAAGCAAAAGAAGTTGAAATTTTTTCCAAGGATATCAATTCGGGGGTAAGATATCTAGGTTGTATAGTGATTCCAGATGACCAGGAATTGAAAGAGGAGATTTTGAAAGAAAAATATTGCTCAAAATCCGCCATTCACCTTAGAAACAACAAAATGTATCAAACATGAAGAAATAATATTGGTGGAAGGGAATGAAAGCTGAAATTGCTAGATTTGTTTCCAAATGCATGACCTATTATATAATTAAAGTTGAACATAAGAAACCAATTGGATTGCTAGTTCCATTACCGGTAGCAAAATGAAAATGGAAATTTATAATGATGGATTTTGTAATGGGATTACCTAAATCGTCGAAGGGAAACGATATTGTTTGGGTAATAGTGGATCTACTCATCAAATTGAGTCACTTTTTACACATGCGCAGTACTCATTCGATTGACCATGTTAATAAATTGTATTTGAAAGAAATTGTCAGATTACATGGTGTGTCTATTTTCATAGTTTCAGATCGAGACCCGAGATTCACCTCGAGATTCAGACAATGATTACAAAAGGCTATGGATACAAAGTTAGATCTCAATACAACTTATCACCCACAAACTGATGGCCAATTTGAGAGGACAATCTAAGCCTTAGAGGATATGCTACGATAATGTGTAATGGATTTTCAAGGAGGTTGAGAAGATTACATGCATCTGGTGAAATTTACTTATAACAACAACTACCAAGCAAGTATCGGTATGACATTATTTGAAGCATTGTATGGGAGAATTTGTAGTTCTTTGTTTTGTTGGACCGAGATAGGTGAAACAGTACTATTGGGACCTGACTTGGTAAAAGAAACCAAACAAAAAGATCAAACTCATTCGACAATGATTGAAAATTGTTCAGAGTCGTCAGAAGAGTGATGCTGATAGACAGAGATGACCACTTGAATTTAATGAGGGTGATCATGTGTTTATCAAGGTAAAATTACATCAGAGTTTGAGTAAGTTTGGAATAGGTGGCAAATTATCTCCAAGATTTGTCGAACCTTTTCAGATATTACAAAGGGTAGGTTTGGTAGGTTATAAAATCGCACTACCTCCTCAATTGGGGGGAATCCATAATGTATTTCATATTTCAATGCTGAGAAACTATAAACTTGATCCCTCTCATGCTGTAGATTGGACTGAATTAGACTTTCAACCTGATATGACAATTGTGGAAGAATCAGTTGCTCTTTTGTATTCACAGGATAAAGTGCTAAGGAAAAAAATGATTTCAATTGTCAAAATCTTATGGAAGAGAAAATGAGTCGAAGAAGCTACATGGAAGCAAGAAAGTAAAACTAGAGAAAAATACCACCAACTTTTTAAAAAATAAGTTAGCGGAAAATTTTGGGATCAAATTTTATTAATAGGGGGAGAATATAATGGTTTGAACTTTTTTACATTTTGGTCAATGATGTAATAAATAATATTTATATATGAAAAATATGCAAATATAAGTTGTATTGAAGAAATGATACATTACAAAGAAAAATTTAACATACAATTTATTTTAAGCACATAATAATTTATTTTAAATTATAATGAATTAATAGTAATAAATAGTGAAAATTTTATTGGGGTGTAAATAGATTTAATAATGGATTAGAAAAGTCAAAAACTTGAAGAAATAATGATGGAATTGAGTATAAGAGGCAACGGGAGGGATTTATTTGTAATTAAGAAGAGTTGAAGGATAGTTATGGAAAGGGGAGGGTAAAATAGATATTTTTAAAGGATAAACAAAGTGAAAGGGTAATTATACCCCTAAAATCTTTTTGAATGTGTTAGGTGGTAACCCTTCAGTCACTTGCGTAGAGAAAATGAGAGGAAAAAAAAAACAAAGAAAGGAATAGAGAAAAAAGAAAAAGAAAGGTGAGAAGATTATTTTGACATAAATATCTCCCTCTGTGATAACCCGGGAATTTCGAATTTTATTTTTAATTTCTGGAATTTTTAGTTTAATCCCGGTCGGAATTTTGAGAAATGTTTCAACGGGAAAAATTTAAATTATAAGGCTCGAGGCCTACTTTTGCGATTGGTTTTCAGAATTTAAAGCCGGGAGGTCGGGAAGTTACGAAATTTCGGACGATTGAAGTACGTGAGGGCAATTTGGTAATTTGTATTTATTTCTGTAATATAAAAAAAAAAAAAAAAAAATTGTAAACACCCGAATGGCTTCGCGATGAAGCCATTCGGTTGTTTCCTCTGTGCACCCGAGAGAGCCGAGAGGGAAGGAGACGCGGGAGAGATTCGAGCTCCGACGACGGCCGACGACCGGAGGAGAAGGATTTCGGCAGTCGACGTGGATAAAGGGCTCCGACAAACCGGGAACGACTTGTAATCCAGCCATTCCCGTGCCGAAGACCCAAGGTAAACTGCCCTGCCTTTTTCGTTTTTCCGTTAGCAAGTGGGGAGTTCGGTTACTTCCGAACTCTCGCCTGGTTTGAGCTCGGTTCCTGGTGTGAGGAGGGCTGGGATAGGCGCGCTAGAGGCTCGGCATTTCCACCCCAAACCCGGCTGAGCAAAGGTGGGAATGTCCCCTGTTCCTCCACTAATCGTGGTGGCCGAAGATGTAGGCTACCTATGTTCCTACCTCGGCTTGTTGTGCCATGGTATGGAGGAATTGCAGCAAGAATAAAGGGTGGGGGAGGGGAGAGCTGGTAGTGCCCTGGTTTCGAGAGGAAAACCAGGGAAGTTTTGCTGCCATTCGAGCTTTCTGATCGAGAAGCTTCGAAATTGTGATGAGTTATGCATAATGGACTGGAATGCGACTGCTTGGTGAAAGAATTTGCGAAATTGGATCGAATTTAAATTTTCGGCTATTTTTAGGTTAGAAGCAGATTCTGTTTTTGGCCATTTTGGCCTAGTTTTGGTTAATCGTTTTAAATTCTGTTTTGCGGGTTAAAAATAGGTTGTTAGATGAACGTGTGGCCGCTGGAATCGTTCGATTCTGATATCCGACGCAAAAGTTATGCGCGTCGGAAGTTTATGCGAGATTTTGGTTTAAGTCAAATTAGTGACCGTCTTTCGTGGAAAATTCGACGTGTGAGAGTAGCATAGCCATTTTGATGCATATAACTAGTTGAGAGTGAGTTTTGGTTGAACGGAAGTGAAAATGTGAAATTTTAATAAAATGGCAGATTCGGTTATTGGCGTTTTTCGCCTATCTGCGGCCTACCGATTTAAAATCCATTTTAGGATGTTAAACTAGGTTCCTAAGGGAACGTTTAGCCACTTGAATCGTTTGATTCTGTTGACGGACGCAAAAGTTATGCGCATCCGAACGTTGAGCTGGTATTCGGCCAAACCAAACCAATGGACCGTTTTAATTGGAATTTAATGAGTGTAGTTAGATAAGGTTATTTTTAGCTAATTGGTAAATGTTGGGAGAAATACTTATGAGAAATTGGTTGTGTTTTAGGTTGAGGCTTTCTGTTGGCGAAGCTGTGTATCGAGCGAGCTTAGGACGCCAGGTAAGTAGTGCATGCATGTGTTTTGCCCAAGTGGGCCTACACTGTAGAACTTTAGGGTTATGTAATTGATTGTGGTGTGCGTGCGTATTGTTTGACATGCATCATATTTTTTTAAAAAAAAAGGGAACGAAAAGGATTTTTAGCATGTTTTGATATATGAGGTGAGACGTGTGGCGGTGGTACCGCGGATCCCGCTAGTGTGCGGGCGGGTGCTTCACCAGTCGCGGATCCTACTCGAGGGGTGGGCCTGCTGGGCCGTCATGCGGCGTAAATGTATTGACGGTGAGAATATGGGCAGTGGTATCGCGGATCCTACTAGTGTGTGGGCCGGTGCAACACCAGTCGCAGATCCTACTCGAGGGGTGGGCCTGCTGGGCTGTCGCGAAACGTGTGTGTGTGGCAACTGTGGCCCCGTGCTGGGGAGGCTGGGACGGGGGCGACGTGTCAGGGTAGAGTGGCGCGAGGTACACCCTTACCCTGATGTGGTTGCTGTGTGGTGATGCGTGGGTGTAGCTTGTGGGCCTCGTTGCTGGGGAGTCCGGGACGGTGGTGACGTGTCAGGGTGTAGGGTGGCGTGAGGTTCCTCCTTACCCTGGTGCGGCTGCACTGCGCGTCACAGATGTGACAACATGAGTGTGAGTGTAGAGACTGCATGTGATAGGATTGCTTTGTCGGCTTTTACTTTCATATCGCATTACTTACTGAGCGTTAAGCTTATGTTGTGTGTTCTGTGGTGTAGGTGCTGACGATACCGCTGGTGAGCCTCGAGTGCCTAGTCCTGAGGCGTAGGATGGTTGGCGGCGTGCGACTGCGGCACCGGATGGCGGACTTTTGTTAGGGCGACCCGACCCGTGGATATGGTAGGTTGTGGCCTGGTCGGTTTGTGGGTTTTCTTTCTTTTGCGGTGGTTATGTACGGAGGATGGGATTGATTGTTGTATATGCGTCAGTGTATAGGTGTATATGGAGTGCGTGTGATTTTGGTAACGTACGCAGATATTTTCCATGTTAGAGTATGTTATTTCTCTATACTGCAGACTTTCTTCATTTGTATTTGACGGATTTTCGTCGCCTTCTTACTCTGATTTGGGTTGGGATGATTTCTCTGGATGATGGATAGGTAAATATTGTTGGATTTTGGTGAATTGTGTGCAGGGTTAAATTTTGGGGTAGCCAGTTTTTAGGCGGTACTCTGCCGAAATTTCGGGAGAGGGGTTGAGGTTCGAGAGGATACGAAATAGGTCAAGGTATGTGTATGATGAATGCTAGAGGAGTTCATATGAGTGTGGATGTGCGGCGTGATCGCAGGTGCGCGGGGCACGCGGCCCTGTGGGTGCACACGGGTCATGCGGCGCCGGGTGAGGGCGTGCGCGCGGACGTGCTGTATAGAGGCAGGGTGCGTGGGGCACGCGGCGCTGTGAGCGTGTGCGAGATACAGCGACGTTGGGTTGGCACCTGTGGCACCGCGGTGGTGTACGCGGGGTGTCGGAGTGGGGACGCGAGTTGTTTTTTTTAATCGAGTTGGAAAATTTTCATACTCACAAATGTGCTTTTGAAAATGATTTGAAAACGAAAGGGGTATTGAATTGAGTTAGTTGTGTCAAGTGTTAGTGTGTGTGTGTAGTGTGTAGATGCACTGTAGCGCACCGGGGACGTGTGGGTTCTCGGGGTGTTACACTCTCTCTCAAGATTTTCTGCAAAAACCCTCTCTCCCTCTTTGAAGAAACCTACGATTTTCCTCCCTCTTTTTTTCAAGTTCTTAAAGGTAAGATGAAGTTATTTTCTTGGTTTGAGGTTGATGGTAGAAAAAAAAATAGTTTTCTTAAAAACTGTGTATGTTACGATTTTAGTATTTTTATACTCTCTTCATGATTTTTGTTTGCTAAACTGTTTTAATATGATATATTAGACACTTCAACAAAACCGTAGCCTTTGAAATCGGAGCAATTGGATTAGTAAATTTAAAAATATGATTTTTCAAAGTTTAGATAGAAACCGTAAAGAGTATTCTGGACAGTTTCAATTTTTGGTGTTTTTAGCCTAAACAAATGGTTTTCAATGGTTAAAAGGTTTTGACATATTAAAGTAGACATCTTGAGTGAGTTTTGGGCTTTGAAGTTGAAGCATTTGGATATTTATACATTAGGTTATGAATTTTTGAAGTAATACAAAATGTTGGTCATATTTCGAAGTTGATATATAGAATGGTTTATTTGGTTATATTATGCTCAAAACCATTATAAATTGGATGCTCAAGTTGAGTTTAGGAATGCATATATGTTCTACTTGAGAAACCTTAGAATTAGGAATTTGATCAAATTGAATGTTATGTTTGATCTAAATTGTTGGGATGCTAATGATTTAATGAATGTGTTATAGGTTTTCAAGTTACAAGGAATATGGATCAAGTTGCTATAAATTGTGCTAAAGACATAAGATAAGTAATTCACGGTTAAAATAGTTGGTTTAGATATTATTCCATTGTTAGGTGGAGATAGTTTTAATTACTGTCTTGAATCTGGATAAGATAAAAATTGATTAGTGATTGAAGTGAATAATGAACGTTGGAGTGAGGAAATTGATATCGTTTTTAATTCAAATTGATGTGAGTTGTGAAAAATAACATGTTTCGATATTTATAGAAATGTGTCAAAAATATTATTTTGAAAACGAAGATTTTGTTAAATTGAACATATTAATTTTAAATATCAATTGCATTAGTGAGTTGAGTTGCATTGTTTTAAACATGTATAACATTGCTTTATAAACATTTTAAAGCATGCATTTAAGAAGGAGGAAGTTGGAAGTCGTGGTAATATAAGAACCCATTGGACTGGACTTGTCTCTTCGTGTGGGATAATTAGGACTATGAAATTGAGTAGAGAATTAACTATATGTCCTTCGTAAGTTGAAAGTTTCTAAACCTCAAGAGACAGCAATGCAAGAGGGGTTCTACCACCCTACTAGAGAAAGCCCAATCACTGTAGGAGTGTGTGATGATAATATAAGTAGTTTAGAGTGGATTACATTTTTACATTTCAAATAGAATGTGAAAAAATATTTGGGAAACTTAAATAAAAAGTTGATTTTAAATCATGCAAATTCATTTAATATTGCATTAGATTTATTCATTGATCGAAAATGCTTTGAACAGTGGTTAATGGATGTTCAAAAGCTTTGAATTTGAATATGCATATATTTTATAAAAGCTGCATGGATTTCAAAGTATAAATTGATTTTAAATTGAATGCAATCACGAATAGGTAGAAGACGGAGTATGGTCCTAAATAATGTGGTTAAACTTCGAGTTAGCTATTTTAATTGCTAGATTTATTTACTGAGCGTAAAACTTATTATGTGGATATTGTCTATTTTTTAGATTTCGAGAATGTTTATAAAGAAAGTAAATCAAAGGCAATATAAATGTGTAAAGAGGCATAGACGAGCCATCAAGGTAGATGGTTCTTCTTTTGTGATGGGACATGGATTTTAGTTTTATTATGCATAAACTCTTTTGAACGGTCACGTGTGTGTGATCTAAATCTGTAATATCTTCTGCTAGAGAACTCTGATGTAAATATTTGAATGTATAGTGTAAATATTGTTTGGAAGTTATTATTAGAAATATCTTAATTTGAGATATTAGCTTAAAGAATAGAATTTATTAAAATAAAAACATATTAATGCAAATTTAGAAATCAAGCTGCGTTCCCACCTCAAGAATCCTAAATTGTCAGAGCGTGTCAGGTTTGTGTCTTGACACCAGAGCATACATCAAGCTTATTACAATTGAGGAATATAGAATGTTTTTCATTTGCTCTCTCTCAAGATCATTTTTCGAGCACTGGTTCTCATGGACCTGTAATCCTTCACAAAGGGAACTTTACTAAGTGAATAATCTTTCATCTGAAGATCTCTAACTATTATTGCTGTAAGTTTTCATGAGACAAGCCTAAAGTTACATAGAATCTGTCTCGATTAATTTTTATACCAATAACATAGGATGTATCATTATGTTTTTCATATCAAAGTTTTTAGAGAGAAATAGTCTCACATCATGTAATAATTTTTTATCATTGGTTGCAAGTAAAATATCATTTCATATAGAACTAAGAAACAAATTTTACTACCATTAACATTATGGTATATACATTGATCCATGATATTCTTTTTAAAACCAAATGTAGAATTAACATCATGAAACTTCAAATACCATTGGTGGGAGGCTTCTTTTAATCCACGTATGGATTTCTTAAACTTGAATACTAAATATTCACCATCACTAGAGGATAATCTATTAAGTTGTTTCATGTAAACCTCTTTCTCTACTTTTTCATTGGGAAAAATTGTTTTCACATTTATTTATTGCAACTCAAAATCATAATGTGCAACCAATGCTAAAATAATGTAAAGAGAATCTTTCTTAGATATAAGAGAAAAAGTTTCTTTATAATCAATTCCTTCATTTTGAATGAATCTTTTAGCAACGAGTCTTGATTTATGTCTTTTGATATTGCCCAGTGAGTCTCTCTTACTTTTAAAGTTTATATCTAATAGGTTTTACACCATCAGGCAACTCGACAAGATCTCAAGTTCTGTTTGAATTGATAGAATTTATTTCATTTTTTATGACATCATACCATAAACTTTATTCACTACAACTTATAACTTGTGAAAACATTTCATGATCATTTGCGGCTCCCACATTATAATATGATTGCTGTAGATATGTCATATAATCAATAGGAATATTTTTTTTTTCTCTAGTAGATCTTCTTAATGTTGTTCCAATATTTTCTTGAGAAATTTTTTGTCCAACAGGTTGATCAACAATTTATAAAACTTTCTTAAGAATTTGATCTACTGCCATTAGCAACTTATGGAATCTCATTTATTAATTATTCAACACTCGCTTGAACTCGAAGAGTGTTATGAACAACAATTAATATTTCACTTGAATTAAAAGGTTGAACATTATTGTGATCTTTTTCAGAAACAATATCCTGAAATCATGTTAGTCTCAATAAATTTTGGATTTCTTGATTCCATATTACTAGTATTGTGAGATGAACAATAGAATATATACCCATTAGAACTTTCAACATATCTAATAAAATAGCCAATAATGGTTCTTGTAGGTTATAAATCCTGACTTTGGACGGGCATACCCAAATTTGTATATGTGACGAACTCATTTTCCAACCTTTCTATAACTCAAATGACATCTTTTCAATAGTTCTGGTTAGAACTAGATTTAGCATATGCTTAGCCTTCTTAAGAGTTTTAAGCCACAAGAAATTAGGAAGTTTTGAGTTGTTATGCATACTTCTCATCATATCTAATAATGTTTGATTTCTTATTTCTACTATACCATTATGATCCGGAGATCCATGCATGATGTATTGAGCAACAATTCCATGCCCTTAAACAAATCTAGCAAACAGATCATATGTTTCTCCATTCTTAGTGTATCTACCTTAATATTCTCTACTCCTATCAGTACTCATGATCTTAATTTGTTTACCACATTGTTTCTCTACAACTTCAGAGGCATCTAATGCTTTAATTTTATTGTAAAGCAAGTAAAAATACATGTATTAAGAGTAATCATCAATGAAAGAGAAATATTTTGGACCATTTTGAGTCCATAATTAGATTACAAATATCTGAATGTATAATTTCTAAATGGAGACGTGTTTCAATCTCTGTTGTCATAACATAGAGGAATTTTCATTTATAATACATCATCTTAAATCAGTATGAACATGCACAACATTATTAGTAGTATCATTTTGTAAATCAATAGATAAAAGGCCTTTAGGCATGAACCATTTTCAATAAGTCCATATTTATAAAATAAACTGAAGTTTGTATATGAAAAATTAAAGAAAAAATCGAAAGGTACAAGTCTTGAAACTAAATTAAATTTCTAAAAAAACTAGGAATGTGTAAGGTCTTTTCTAAAACAAAAATAAAACCACAGCTAAAAACTAAATTTCATGTTTTACCAGCTTTCATGTAATAACCTGGAAATTTCAAATTTTTAATTTTTATTTCTGAAATTTTTACTTTAATCTTGGTTGGAGTTTTGAGAAATATTTCAACGGGAAATTTAAATTTTAGGACTCGGAGCCTACTTTTGTGATGGTGTTCGGAATTTAAAGTCGGAAAGTCGAAAAATTAACGAAATTACAGACGATTAAAACAGCGTGAGCGCATTTAAGTAAATTATTATTGTTTAAAATAAAAAAAACAGAAAATAGGAGAGGGATGAAAACACCCGAATGGCTTCAGGAAGAAGCCATTCGGCTGTTTTCTGCATAGCACCCGAGAGCGCCCGAGAGCGATCGTGCGGGGGAGAGCACTCTGTGTGTCGAAAATCGGAGCTACGATCAACTGCCGACAAGCGCGAGTGTGAGGGAGGAGCTGCGAGCGGGTGCTGCTTATCCGACGAACCGAAGTTGTTCGGTTTCTACGGCTTGAGCTCCCGAAGGGTGAGGGCACGAGCGCCTTCAACCGTCGACCGAGGGAGAAGGTTGAGCTAAAATTCAGATTTCTTGAATTTCTTATTTCGGGTTATATTGTGCTTAATAGGTTGAAATGTGAGTGTTCGGTGCAGAGATTTGCGAGATTGGATCGAAGTTATGATTTCGGCTATTTTTTCGTATAAAAACAGCTCTGTCTTTAGCCGTTTCGGCCTATGTTCGGTTAATTGTTTTAAATTCTATTTTGCGGGTTAAAAATAGGTTGTTAGATGAATGTATGGCCGCTAGAATTGTTCAATTCTGATATCCGACGCAAAAGTTATGCACGTCGGAAGTTTATGTCGGATTTTGGTCCAAGTCAAATTAGCGAGCGTCTTTCATAGAAATTCGACGTGTGAGGGTAGCATAGCCATTTTTTATGCATATAACTAGTTGCGAGTGAGTTTGGTTGAAGAGAAGTGAAAATGTGAAATTTGATAAAAGGGGCAGATTCAGTTTTTACCGTTCTTCGCCTGTCTGCGGCTTATCATTTTAAAATCCATCTTAATATGTTAAACTAGGTTCCTAAGGAGACGTTTAGCCACTAGAATCGTTTGATTCCGTTGACGGACGCAAACATTATGCACGTCCGAACTTTTTAAGCTGGTTTTCGGCCGGACCAAACCGATGACCCGTTTCAGTTGAAATTTCATGAGTGGAGTTAAGGAATGTTATTTTTAGCTATTTGCTGAATTTCGAGATAAATACTGATATGAGAGATTTGGTTGTGTTTTAGGTTGAGGCTTTCTTTTGGCGAAACTATGCGTCGAGCGAGCTTAGGACGCAAGGTAAGTAGTGTATGCATGTGTTTTGCCTAAGTGGGCCTACACTGTAGACCTTTAGAGTTTATATGATTGATTGTGGTGTGCGTGCGTATTGTTTGACATGCATCATATTTTAAAAAAAAACGTGAATGAAAATGATTTTTAGCATGTTTTGATGTATGAGGTGAGATGTGTGGCGGTGGTACCGCGGATCCCGCTAGTGTGCGGGCCCGTACTTCACCAGTCACGGATCCTACTCGAGGGGTAGGCCGGCTGGGCCGTCATGCGGCGTGAATGTGTTGACAGTGAGGATATGGGTAGTGGTACCGCGGATCCTACTAGTGTGTGGGCCAGTGCAACACCAGTCGCAGATCCTACTCGAGGGGTGGGCCGGCTAGGCTGTCGCGAAACGTGTGTGTGTGGCAACTGTGGCCCCGTGCTGGGGAGGCTGGGACGGGGGCGACCTGTCAGGGTGTAGAGTGGCGCGAGGTACACCCTTACCCTGATGTGGTTGCCGTGTGGTGATGCGTGTGTGTAGCTTGTGGGCCTCGTTACTGGGGAGTCCGGGACGGTGGCGACGTGTCAGGGTGTAGGGTGGCGTGAGGTTCCTTCTTACCCTGGTGCGGCTGCACTACGCGTCGCAGATGTGACAACATGAGTGTGAGTGTAGAGACTGCATGTGCTAGGATTGCATTGTCGACTTTTACTTTCATATCGCACTACTTATTGAGCGTTAGGCTTATGTTATGTGTTCTGTGGTGTAGGTGCTGACGATACTGCTGGTGAGCCTTGATTGCCTAGTCCAGAGGCGTAGGATGGTTGGCAGCGTGTGACCGCAGTACCGGATGGCGGATTTTTGTTAGGGCGACCCAACCCGTGGAGTTGGTAGGTTGTGGCATGGTTGGTTTTGGAGGTTTTTTTTCTTTTGTGATGATTATGTATAGTCGATGAGATGAGGTGTATATGTGTCAGTGTCTAGGTATATGGAGTGCATGTGATTTTGGTGACGTACGCAGATATTTTTCATATTATAGTATGATATTACTCTATACTGGGGACTTTCTTCATTTTTATTTGATGGATTTTCGCTGTCTTCATACTCTGATTTGATTATGGTGGTTTCTCTGGATGATGGATAGATAGATACTGTTAGTTTTGGTGAGCTGTGTGCAGGATTTTTAAATTTTGGGATAGACAATTTTTAGCCGTTATTCTGCCGAAATTTCAGGAGAGAGGTAGAGAGTCGAGGGGATATGAAATGAGTTGCGATGTGAATAGTGAATGCTAGAGAAGGGTAGATGAGCGGGGGAGTGCGGCGTGATCGCAGGTGAGCGGGGCACGCGGCCCTGCGGGTGCTCACAGGTCGTGCGGCGCCGAGTGAGGGCGTGCACGCGGACATGCTATACAGTGGCAGGGTGCATAGGGCACGCGGCGCTGTGAGCGTACGCGAGACACAGTGACGTGTAGAGGGCACGTGCGGCACTGCGAGAGTGCGCGCGGGGTGTCGAAGTGGGGACGTGAGTGCGCGGTACCGGATTGTATAGTTCGAGGGGTGCGTTGGATTCCTTCCTAAGATTTCAAGTTTTACCGTTTTATTTTAAACTGTTTTAAATGGTTTTCTTTTCCGCTGCATATTTTTATATTAAGGATTTCGTGTTCCCTCTTCGGAACGCGAGTTGTTTTCGAATCGAGTCGAAAATTTTTCATACTCACAAATGTTCTTTTGAAAACGAAAGGGGTATTAAATTGAATGAGTTATGTCAAGTGTACGTGTAGTGTGTAGTGTGTAGTTGCACTGTAGCACACCGGGAACGCGGAGTTTCTCGGGGTGTTACATTTCACATGTGAATGTATCTTACTTCTTAAATTG
This sequence comes from Begonia peltatifolia, assembly GCA_022433055.1. Lineage (NCBI taxonomy): Eukaryota > Viridiplantae > Streptophyta > Magnoliopsida > Cucurbitales > Begoniaceae > Begonia > Begonia peltatifolia. The sequence continues at coordinate 6,344,851 of CM039523.1, forward strand.
ATGCATTGTTCTCTTACCATTGGTTTATGAAGGTTTTGCATACCCTGCAAGATATTCAAAATATAAATTATAGAACAAGAATCAATCTACCATGTATTATATGTAACACCCCAAGAACTCACACGTTCTTGGTGCCCTCACTACGTCTACAAACTATGATATACAGAGACTCGACGCGAACTCACTTAATTTCATACTACTTTCATTTTCAAATCATATTCAAAATAATATTTGTAAGTATAAAAAAAATTTCGACTCGATTCGAAAACGACTCACGCCCCGAAGAGGAAACACGAAGTCTTCAATATAAAATACGTAGTAGAAATGACAATTTAAAGGAGTTTTAAAAATAAGACGCCAATACTTGAAATTCTAGGAAGGAGTCCAACACACGTCTCACGCTACCCGACTAAGTGCCATGTGCCCGAGTAGCGGCTTCGCGTGCCCGCGCACTCGACCTGGCACCGCGTGCCCGTGCGCGCCCATTTGGCCTGCGAGTCGCTCGCCCCGCGTGCCCATGTCTCCACTTCAGTGCCCCGCGCGCACCATCCTGGCGTTGCGCACGCCAACTCGACACCGTCGCGTCACACGCACGCCCACGCCCACAACGCCGCGTGCCCCACGCACCCTGCCTCGACGCATCACGTCCGTACGCACGCCCTCACCCAACGCCGCCCGACCTGCGCGCACTTGCAGGGCCGCATGCTCCGCTCGCCTACGGTCATGCCACACTCCTGTGCACATCGCCACTCCCTTCGTTCCTCACCACGCACACCCCGACCTATTTTGTACCCCCACGACTCCCCAACCTTTCTCCAAAAGATTTGGAAGAGTAACGCCTAAAAACTGGCTATCCCAAAAACTCTAACCTTGCACATAGTTCACCAGAAAATTTCTAAAAGTATCCATCCATCAAACTATCCAGAGATTCCCATAACAAAATCGAAGTTTAAAGACAACGAAATCTATCAACTACAAATGAAGAAAGTCTACAGTATAGAGCAATGACATACTCCAACATATAAAAGTACACACGCGTCTCCAAAACATCACAAACACTCTATACAATCCTGTATAACTGATGCCTATCCGAACTCATCCGACCACATAAATATCCCGACACAAAGCAAACAACCCGAGAAAATCTCACCATCATCTACCATCTCCACGGGTCGGGTTGCCTTAACAATCCGCCGTCCGGTTCCTCGGTTGCACGCCGCCAACAGTCCTACGCCTCAGGACTAGGATCTCGAAACTCACCAGCAACAATGTCTGCACATACACCATAGAACACATATCATAAGCTTAACGCTCAGTAAGTAATGCGATATGAAAGTAAAAACCGACAATGCAATCCTATCATATGCAGTCACTACACTCACACTCATGTGGTCACATCTGTGACACGTAATGCAAGCACACCAGGGTGAGAATAAACCTAGCGCCACCCTACACCCTGACACGTCACCACTATCCCGGACTTCCCAACAACGAGGCCCACAAACTACACATATGCATCACCACACAGCAACCACGTCAGGGTGAGGGTGAACCTCGTGCCACATTACACCCTGACGCGTCGCCCCCTTCCCACCTCCCCAGCAATGGGGCCACAGTTGCTACACACACACATTTCGCGACAGCCCAACCGGTCCACTCGTCGAGCAAAATCCGCGATTGGTGTTGCACCAGCCCACTCCTCAAGCGGGATCCGCAACACCACTATCCATCATCCTCACTGTTGACACATAAACACCGCGTGACGGCCCACTTCTCTGGTGAAATCCGCTGTTGGTTACGCACCGGCCCACACACTAGCAGGATCCGCTGTACCACCGCCACACGTCTCACCACTTACTCAAAATATGCTCAAAAATCATTTTCGTTCCCTTTTTAAAACATGATGCATGTTAAACAATACGCATGCACATTACAATCAACCAACATAAGTCTTAATGTTCCACGGTGTAGGCCCATCTGGGCCAAACGCATACATGCACTACTTACCTGGCGTACTAAGCTTTTCCCCGGTGCACGTTTTCACAAAAAAAAATCTGGTTCAGCCTAGATATAAACAATCACGCATCAATCTACGCATCAAATTCACTAAATATGCTGAAAATCACAACTCTTAACTAAATCCATGAAATTCCAACTAAAACGGGTCACTATTTTGGTTCGACCAAAAACCAGCCTACACTTCGGATGCACATAACTTTTACCTCCGTTATTGGAAACGAGCTATTCAAGAGGCTAAACATTTTCTTAGGAATCTAGTTTAATATACCAAAACAAATTTTAAAACAATAAACCGCAGCTATGTGAAAAAAACACCAAAACTAAATCTGCCCTTCACTGAAAATTTTCACATTTTCGGCTTTTCAAAAAATATCACTCAAAACTCGTCTTACGTACTAAAATCAGCAACGCTAATATCATACGTCACAATTTCACTAAAAACGCTCAATAATTCGACTCGGTCTAAAATTTGACATAAACTTCCGACGCACATAACTTTTGCGTCGGACATCGGAATCGAACGATTGCAGCGGCCAAATGCTTCACTAACAACCTTATTTAACATACCAAAACAGAATTTAAAACGATCAATAGAAACTAGGCCGAAACCCCCAAAAACAGAACCTGTTTCCAACCCAAAGTGCTCTGAATTTCAACTTTAATTCAATCTCACCAATTTCTTCACTCAATCGGTCACATTTCACTCATTCCAGCATAATCTAACAAGGAATCAGAAATTCGACCACCAACCCAAAATTTTGGCTCAACCTCCTCCTTAGTTTTTCTCCCTTCCACCGGACATTTACTGTCCATCCACTAAACACACACATTAACACTCTTAATTCACTCGAATATTTCAGCCAAGTCCACAGAAAATGGAAAGAAGTCGCGCACTAAGTTTGGCCAAAATAGGAAAACCGCAACAGAAGTCACCTTTAGTTTTGAGCTTGGGAAAATCAAATCACGCCCGAGCCTTTGTTTCGTCAGAACGGTCTGGCAAGCCGGTGCGCGCTTCTCCACGCCGGCCGTCGGTGCTCGGTAGCTCAGGGTCGGTCTCTCTCTCTCTCGCTCTCTTGGCTTCCCTCACGAACGATAGCCGAATAGCTTCTCTCCGAAGCCATTCTATTGTTTATTTTTATTATTATTTTTTTTTTTTAATTAATAAAACAAATTACTGAAATGCCCTTACGTACAAAACCGTCTGTAACTTCGTTAAATTTACGTCCTTCCGACTTTAAAAATTTTAGAAACCGTCACTAAATTTAGACTTTGAATTTTATAAATTAATTTACCCGTTAAAATATTACTCGAAATTTTAACCGAGATTTAATTAAAACTTTCAGAAATTATATCTAAGATCTGAAATTGTTCGGGTTATTACATTATAAATAACATCAAGCATGTTAGAATCATAACAAAGAAATTAGATTGATGATCATTTTTTTCCAAGCCACAACTTAAAACTCGTGCAATCTTTCTTAATGTGTTCATTCTTGTCACTAAAGTAACTCTTAGAGTCTTTGATTTCACCACTTTGGATTGATGTGTTACCTTTCTCTTTATCTTTCTTTCTGACTCCAATCCTTTTCTTTCCATGAGACGTCATCAATACATTATCACTCGTCTCCATTGTTAACCTATCTTCTTGTTGAACACACATGGTTATTAACTCATTTATCAACCATTTATCCTTATGTGTATTATAAGAGATTTTAAAAGGACTATGTGTTTGTGGAAGAGTTTAATGCACCATAAACGAATCTTACATATTGTCACACCATACATTTTATCGAATACCGTAACTTAAGTGCATAGATTTGGCACTAGATTTTCATGACTTGCCAAATAAAAATAAAAGGAGTTGAAAAACAAAAATCTTAAAACCAAAAAAATAGTATAAACGAAGAAGGAATTTAAAGGTATACAATTAAAGGCTTAACAATTCGAATTATGTGAAAATTTTGGATCAAATTGCAAAGCTTCTTGAAGAAGCCATCCACTATCTTTAAATCCAAACACCCCCACCAACCCCCTCTCTCTCTCCTCACATTCTCTTCCTCCCCCCGACACATACTCACACTTCTCTCTATCTCTTCCTCGATTTCTGGTTCTTTCTCATCACGACATACCGCGATTCCTCTCTTCTCTTCAGCGAGCTTCCCCACGGATTTTTGCTTCTTCTCCCCTCCAACTTCTCAAGGATTTGTAAGGTATGAAGAGTTATGGATTTTAAGGTTAAATGTTGACGAAGTGTTGGTTGTTGTTGAAATTTTGGATGAACTTTGAATCCTAACAATGGATTCCACGAATTTAAGCTTCCATTTATCAATTTCTTGCTCTTTAGATGTTAATTGGGTTATAATGGTTGAGTTTTGGATGGATTGGAAGGTAGATATCATAAATGATCAAAATAGAATTCTTTTGAATGTTTGGATTCTGATTTTAGGGGCTTAATCGATGAGTCTTAGTTGATAAATAATTATGGTGTGTTAAAATAGACTTCTTAAGGGAACTTTTGGCTTTGGAATTTTTGGATTTGGTTAAGTATACAAATATTTATGGATTTTCAAATTTTAAGCAGAAATCTGGATCGAGTTTACAGGGTAGTTGCGGTTTTTTAATTTCTGCCATTGATTTGGGTTGAGTTTTAATAAATGGATTCCAACATGTTAAACTAGACTCTTTAAGTTGGATTTTGGCTTTTAAATTGTTAGATTTCATTAAGAATTGGATGAGTTATGAACCTTTGAAGTTTAGCCAAAACCTGGGTGGGATTCCGAGATTTAGTTTGAACGTGTAAATTCTTTGGTTATTATTGAATTTAAGCTATTGTATGGGAATCTTTGGACTTATTATGATTGATGGATAACATGTATGATTCAATGGATGGATTCTAATTATGTTAAACGTACATGTTTTATGTTGATTTCACAAAGGAAGAGCAAACAAGCTTGCATAAATGGCTAAGAACACAAGGTAAGTGGACGTGTAGGTTTGGCCCTTATGGCCCTACATCGCAAGGGTACTAGGAAATATGAGTCTTGTTTAGTGAGTTGCATGTTGAAAAGGGGTATGTGTTACAGGTAGTTAAGTTGTAGGAAATTTCATGCGTCTAAGTTTCGTCAAATGTCCAACATTTATGTCTCATTCACTTAGATGAAATATTATGTGTAGGTTATGTTTATATTATGTTATATGTGCACTTTTACGAATCATGCATCATATTTTAAGAAAAGCATATAATATGTTTTACGTGCATGTTTTACGTAAGAAAAACAGGAATATATAATATACGTAAATGGTTAAGTTGTGAGCCGTGGTTAAGTATGACTTATGTTTATCCACTTCGATGGTTCACGTTATAATTTGTTGTCCACTTCAGTGGTTTATGTTATGTTATGTTGTCCACTTTGGTGGTCTAAGTTATATTATGTATGAGCTTACTCTCCACGTAAATTCCCCCCTTAACCCATGTCATGTGAATGCAAAGGTAATGTGATAAAGAACATGTTTTACGAATCATGCATACATGATCATTCATTGCATTTGCACCTGCTTCCTAAGCATTAGGCTTATAGTTTACCTCGTGATGTAGGTGAAGACGTTACAGGTGAGGACTTCAAAACCTCAAGTTGATGTGTAGGTGCGGTTGGAAGGGCAAGTTCATAGCAAAGTGCTTGTCGTTGTCCGACTATTTTGACCCGTGTGTGAACTTCAAGTATATTTTGGGTATAAGATATTGTGATTTAAAGTCTATGTATAGAAGTATTTACATATTGAAAGTACTGAAACTGTTTGAGATTTGGACGTATTTTGATAGGAAATATTTCAATGATAGGTTTAACATTTTCTAAAGGATGTTTTGATGTATAGGAGTATTTGATGAAAGAATGGATGATTTAGAATTTGAAATGTAATGTTTTGAAGGTTTGAGGATGATATTGAAGTGTGGATGAAATGATCTTAGGTGTTGAAAGAGAAAAATGAGGAGAAAGGAGAAAATGAGGCGAGCTAGGCGCGCAGGTCAGTGCGATGCCCTAAAGTGTGCGCGTACGCGCGTTCGAGGCACACCCGTGGTGCACTCGAGGCCTGCACAGCCGATTGATTGCCATAGGGGCTCGACCGATCGGTACCTGATGGATAATAAGTGAGGCGCGGGCAGAGCGCCTGTTAATCGATCGGCTCTATTTGCGCAATCGATCGGCGTTTGATGGCATTTGCGAGGCGCGGACAGAACGCTGCCGATCGATTGGCGTCATGTGCACAATCGATCGGCGCTTGATGGCATTTCTGAGGCGCCAGCAGAAGGCTTGCCGATCGATCGCCCCCGTGCACATGATCGATCGGCGTTTGACGATACGCGGGCAGAGAGCTTGTCGACCGATCGCCTAACCAGGGGCGATCGATCGACTCTTGCACGCAACCGGGTTAGCGCAAGGCTTGCATCCAGAATATGTGTGTATGCGCGCCCGAGGCACATCCAGGGCACACTCGAGGCCCGCCCAGCTGATCGATCGCCACAGGGGTTCGACCGATCGGCACCTGATGGGTAATAAGTGAGGCGCAGGCAGAGCGACTGCTAATCGATAGGCGCTATGTCTGGGATCGATCGGCGTTTGATGGCATTTGCGAGGCACGGATAGAACGCCTGCCGATCGATTGGCGTCATGCGCGTGATTGATCGGCGCTTGATGGCATTTGCAAGGTGCGAGCAGAGCGCCTGCCGATCGATCGCCCCCGTGCGCGCGATCTATCAGCGTTCGACAATACGCGGGCAGAGAGCTTGTCGACCAATTGCCTAACAAGGGGTGATCAATCGACTCTTGCACACAACCCGGTTAGCGCAATGCTCGCATTCAGGTGTGCGCCGCGCGCGAGCGTTGCGATAGGGTGATGCACGCATGCCATGCACATACCACCTGATGTGTCTTGTTGATTTTTTTTAAACTTCAAATGATTTTTTTCAAATTACTTAATAAATGTTTTACACTTATTTTTAAATGATTTAAAGAGGCTTAAGGTCCAAGTTTCGATTGTTTTAAATTCTCAAAAAGAAATTTATATGTGAAAGTTCCTAAGTTTAAATGAAATGTGCAAAATGTGTTGCAGCCCATTTTTGGGTCGTGACACATATCAACCTTAAGTGTCGTAAGTTGAGCCCCTATGTCTCTCATCTGCATGATTAGCTCACGCACACGAGTCAATAAAGTGAGCTTTAAGGATGAAAATTTCCCAATGAGAATACTGGTAAGTGTTTAATCTGAATTCTCATATTGCTCATCAATTGTCTTTAGTAATATCACGACATTATTATGCAGATCAACAGAACCATGAATACTAGCAACGATCTTGGTCTTTATGAACATCACACCAAGGTAATTTGAACATTCCCAACATTCATAAAGAGCAAGCTAATCAAGAGTGCTAGTCAATGTAATAATTAGTTTTCTTTTTATATAGCATAATCCATATCCATACACAACAAGTGAAGAAGAATCCTCTCCTTCCACACTTAATAATTATCACCCTGTAATTCACAAATATCGCATTTGATATCATTATAACTCAGAGAATATGTAGCTGCAAAAATTAAATTACACATGCTAAAAATTGAAACTTAAATTATAAATTATGTTGTACCAAGGTAAATGATGCTTAAAATATGATGAATCAATTGAGATAAAACTTACTTGTGAACTAAAATTTTAATTCAATATGATTCATAAAATTTTATGATAAAACTATTGAATTATTTTTCATTTCTTAATACTTGTGTGTGAATTTAGAAATATAATTCGATATTTTTTCCTAATCAATTATACAAATTTAATAGAAATTATTGTGCGATAAAATCTATTATATTTATACAATTTATCATAATTGATTTTAAATACTTAACATATACTTTAACATGATTAAAGATGTTATGGTTATTTTTAAATTAAATAAAATTATATTAATCACTCAACATTTAAATTATCACAAACTTTAATTTCATGTCATTATCTTATATTATTTTACAAAACATAATCAAGGCCAAAACATATATACAAACCAAATAAATAATTTTAAACTAAATGAACATGAAATTTAAATTTTTACTTAACAAATTCATATTTATTTTGTGCATATAATATACTGAACTATGCATACATAATAAATTATAATCTATGTAGCAAATTAATACGTGAATATAATACAAATGTAATTAATATGCAAAAATAAATCCGTAAGTTGTTTGGACCGAATGACTTAGGTTCAATTATTAACCTATACAGGAAGCAAGTTTAAATTACAACAGATGCAACTTTACAAGCTTAATTTTATATTAAATGTAATACACAATATTAATATAAACTAAATGTAAAAATACATACAAAGAAGAATTCTATCCGAGTGGCCACCCACTCTCTCCCCCACATTGAAGGCTTGAGTTTGAATCACTTTAGCCGATATATATATATATGGGATTAAAAACAAGTAAGTCACAAATTCATCATGAAAATATTCTGCTTGAGTGGCAACCCACTCATTATTCTTTGTTTGAAATGCAGTTTCGAGTCCCTAGTTGGGCAATTTTGACACTAAAGTCACAAGACTAGGACGACGTACTTTTCCAAGTTGATTTTAAATTTCTTAAACACCCTAAACGACATATAATTTCAAAATTATCTGACACTACGTGTTGTACAAGTCGTCTTCAACCTCCAGTTGGGCTGCTCAACCCGCTTTGACCCCGCAAATACACAAATGAAACCCGATGGTTTCCTACCATTTTGGACAAAAAATTTGACATTTTTTTTGTTACAGAATACTCAATCAAATTTTTGAATAAAATTCGTAATGTTTTCATGTTTGAAAAATGACTAAACGGAGGAGTGAAAATCAGAAGTTTTTCACATTTTTCAAAACACCAAAACAGAAGCTTTATTTTGCTCGCCAGCCAAATGTTAGAATCTTCAAACGGTCTAAACACGCTTTAGAAATTGAAATTAAAGCATTTATACTAAAGTGCAGAATAATAACATATACCTCTTGCCATTGATGTCTAGAAACGGAGATTGTTGTTTTTCCTTTGAGATTAGTTGCTTCTAAACCCTTAACAATAATTCTATGGTATATTGTTTTGTATGGATTACAGACTTAAGAGACGTCTATGTAAATTTTTTCATTTCTTCCATCAAGAAGATTATTTCACCGGAGTCTTTCTATAGAGAGATATACTATATGCCGACAAACTTCAACAAGATTTGTAGATCTTGCTGAAAAGAAGAATTGTGAAGGAAGGAGGTATGGGCATGAGTCCTTCATAAAAGAGACCGCACAAGCTAGATTAACCAACATATCTGTAACACCCAAAAATCTTATCGATTTAATTTATATATATATATATACACGTGCATACTGTTTAGTCAGATTATTATTAAATATCATGAGAAATTATAGGAAGAAAAATGAAATGTAAGTGGGTGTTGGTGTTGGAAAGAAAAAGAAAGAAGAAATGAAAAAAAAGAAGAAAAGAGAGTTTGAAAAGTCAAATGGAAGAGAGAAATGATAAAGAATAAAATTTCACGTGCAGTATGTTGTGAAGGGTAATTTAGGAAGAAGACAACACTTTTTAGTTAGGTTGATCATACTTATCTTTAAAACATTATCATCCAAAATTTATCCTCCAGCACGCAACTATCTTCTTTCTCTACTGAAAACCCTTCCCCAAAACCCTTCTCTTACACTCAAAGTTTTCTAGATTTTTCAAGATAAAACAGTTTGATTTAGGTTATATTGACGCAAGTTTGTTTGATAAATGCATGATATTAGATGAAATAATTGGGTTTCAATGACTTTGATGAACCTTAACGTGTAATCCATGGAAATTGTTGGAGTTTCTCTATTTGTGAGTTGTTTTGGAGTTTAATTGGATTTGAATACTTGTTGGTAGATTTAAATGAAGCAAATCATAGAATTGTACAATTTGGATAAAAAATAGTGAATTACAGGGCAGTTCGGCATTTTGTAACTTTGATCCATTGAATTGGTTTTATTTAATAAATTGAGTTAAGAATGTTAAAGTAGACAATTTAAGCAGTTCATGCCTTTGGAAATTTTGAATTTGCATATGTATAGATAAAGTCATGCGATTTTGAAATTCTTAGCCAATTTGAAAGAAATTCTAAGATTTAGGTTATTGGATACGTTTTGATGTACGTTGTTTGATTCTTATGTTTTAGGTTTGCAAATAAAAAGGGAAGTTGATCAGTTGCCTAATTTTGAGCTCAGGACGCGAGGTAGGTGATGTTTGCATGCGTTTTGGCCAATTGGCCTACACCACAAAGAGTTAGGAGGTTGATGGATAAATAAGGAACTTGGAGACTTTAGTTTTGAGAGTTTTGGTTGGGTAGAAATTTTAGATTGTGAGTTTATTATGATAAGTTCTTGTTTATTGATAGATTTATTTATCTGTTTATATTACTTTACGCTTACAACCTTGAGAATTTGTGTATGTAACATACGTTCATGCATCATAGTTTTTTCAAATCATAGAAAACGGTTTTATGCATACGTTTTCATGAAAACAGAACAAGAAAAATATGGTACAGTAAAATACGTAAATAGTTATTGTGGGTAGAAAACTGAGTATAATAGTTCTGTTAGAGGAACCGGTTCCGTTAGAGGGACTATTAGATATATCATTCCACTTTTCCTAGAGCGAGTTGGTCGTTCCGCTAGAGCGACAATCAGTTAGGCCAACTCTCCTCTAGAATTAGTACCTCAATAACTTATGTTATGTAAGAAATAAAAAATAAATTCAGTTGCATATTTTACGAACAGCATAGCATAATCATGAGCATGCATTCTTTATTTCACATCACTTATTGAGCGTTAGGCTCATTAGTTACTTTGTGGTGTTGGTGTTATCATTACAGGTGAGGACGTTAATCCTCAAGATAATTGACAGTGCAGTTGGTGGGGAACATCCATGGAGTGTGTTGGTAGCTGCTAGGGCGATTTTGACCTGTGAGCAGTTCTTTAAGTATTTTGAGTACAATGCATATATGTGTGTATATATATATATATAGTTTTAAAGATTTGACAAAATAATTTTATAAGTTATGAGGTCTATTTTCGAATTAGGCTGGTTTTGGATTGGTTAAATGAATAGGTCTAATTTTGGAATTTTAGTCTTTCGCTACGCTTTAGAAATGTTTTTTTTTCAGGAGTTTAAATGATGTAATTAGATAGGAAGGTATGATTTGATGATGGAAAAAAAAAAGAAATATGGAAAAAGAAATACAGAGGGAAGAGAAGTGTCATCGCCTCAACAGCAGAGGAAGGGCCGATGTATCGCCCCAAGGGGCGATCAGTCACCCCAAAAGAGGCAAAAAGTTTGCCCCTGGATGAACAATCATCCAAATGACAGTGGAGGGGGCGATTGTTCGCCCCAAGGGACGAGTGATCGCCCGACACTGTTCACATGAACAGTGCCGTGGGCGATTGTTGGCCCCAAGGGGCGAGCGATCGCCCATCACTGTTCACATGAACAGTGTCGTGCACTATTCACAGGAACAGTGTTGAAAAAAATATAAAAAAAAATTTATGAAATGTCTAGTTAGTAACGGCCAAATTACGGGGCGTTACAATATCTTTGCATGAATTGTTTTGAATGAAGAATGTGTTTGTGAAAGATTTGGGAGAAGAATAGGGAAGAGAAACGTGTTCTCTAGAATAGGTTTTGGAGTTGTAGTGTTATGTATGGATTCTTTAGAAACAATTTCAAAATTGGGTTGGGTGCTCCAACAGTAGAAAAAATGCGCCACAATGCTCCATATGAAAATCTAAAGTTGGTTTTCGATTTCAAAGCCAAGGCGCTAAAAGCATAACACCTCGGCGCTGAGCTAGGCTTCGATGCCAAAGACACTCAAAGAATAATGCTTCTCCACTGAATAAGCACTTTGTGGCCGCAACATTGAATTTGTAAAGTCGTGACTCTTGTGCGTAATTTGAAACCATGACATAAGACATGAGTAATATGTCATTATGAACTGACATATGAACTATGGTGCTTATGCTTGTGTTAAATGTAAACATTGTGTCAAATATTATCACAAAGGTGTGACGGACTTGTTAAGATCGTAGTGTCCAAGGTGTAAGTAATCTAAGTATTTAGGGAGGTTCATATCAACTAATATCGTGACTCGAGTTGAGTGCATCCTGTGATTTAGGGGGGATTCGCCTTGGTAGACATTGGAACCCTTTGTGGTCTTTCTTGTAGGAAATATTGTCGAAACATTTTCAAACCAAAAGTTTGAAGTATTTATTTACTCCATAAGGAATTAAATCAAAGACAAAGGCGATAGATATATTTTCTAGAGGATTATGATCGTACCCCTCACATCATATCGACGAAGCCAATATCCTAGCAGATGCATTGAGCATGAAATCTCGTGACGTAGTGTCATGTTTGAGTGTTTTAGAGTACCAAATGAAGGCATAAATTGATTCCTCCAAAATATTATTTACAAGGCAACTTTGTTGTATAGAGTTATTGTGAGCCATAAAAAAAGGTCCAAATATTTATAGTTGAAAGTGAAACTTTCAAGTGGTGAAGTTAATTTGTAAATAGATAGAGAAATAAGAAAAAAAATCATGACATTAGATATTGAGGAACTAAAAGAAGACTTGTTAAAGTATTATTGTTGCTCGGAAAAATGCTATTCATCTTGAGAATAATAAAATGTGCTAGAATTTAAAGAAATAATTTGGTTTAAAATGATAAAAGTAGATATTGCAAATGTGTCGAAAAGTTAAGGTTGAGCACAAGCGCTTCCAGGATTATTGCACCCGCTTTTGATTGCCAAATGAAAATGAGAGAACATCATTATAGACTTTATTATAGATTTTCCCATATTAGGAAGAAAGTATGATGTTGTATGGGTAATTGTTGATTGTTTGACCAAATCCAATAATTTATTGCCAGTGAAGAGCAATCGATAGAGTATTCATGTTTATAAAATTGTAAAATTCAATGGTATTCATGTTTTTTAGCTTCGTAGCCAAACCGACTTATGTCTAAATTTAAATAAAGCTTACAATGAGCAATAGGTACCAAATCAGATCTTAGGATATCTTATCATCCTCGGACTAATGGAGACTATGATTCAAATTCGAGAAGATATGTTTGGAGCCTGCATTATTGACTTTCAAGGTAGCTAGGAGAATATCTTAATTTAATGGAGTTCAATTACAATAATAGTACTCATAATATCAACATGACACCATTTCAAGTACTTTATGGAAGATATTACAAATCTCCGCTATATTAGGCAAAAATTAAAGATAAAGTATTATTGGGAGATCACATGAATCAAGAAACTAATGAGAAAGTCAAATATCAGATAATAGTTAATTACTACTTAGAGTCACAAGAAAAGTTATGCAGATATACGATAGAGACCATTAAAATTTGGTGTGTAAGACCATATTTTTGTCAAGGTGAGATCCCATAAAAGTATAATGAAATAGACAAGATGAGATCCCTCTAATGGACTCTTAAAAGTTAGTTTCTAGAAAATTGATTACCACATCATTAATTGTAGTAAGCTTGAGTGTGATGGTTAGTGGTAACTACATCTAACGTTCTCAAGTGAGAATCAATAATAAGTTTTCATTTTTTCATTCCATAGGATGTTGAATGTGTTTTTCGTCGTTGTTTTTTATTTTTGGTGCAATTCTCCTTATTATCACATCTTTTCACCCTTTTTGTTGTTTTCTTTCTTGGATTCTTTTGTTTTTTTTTCTTTTTAGCTAAATTAATCTAGTGCAAGTGCAACTCTTCAAGTTCATGTGTCATTTGTCTCTTCAAGGTCATCTGCACAAATCGGTTACTTACTCTTAGAGGTCATCTATGTAAAAACTATTAATTTTCTATTTTGAGAATTTCTAAATAAATTTTTATATTGCTGTGATGGAGGATTGTTGTGACACTTTGAACAGTTTCAGTGTTAAAATATCATAAGGATATCACAGTACCTCTTCTACTACGTGAAGGTGGTCTTGTTTGCACTTTACAAAAATGAGTAATAAAACGGTGATGATGCATTCCCTGAGTTTTGAATCTCTAAATCTGATCAAGGTGTGTTTGAGTATTGTACTGTATGGGTGGTGTCATTACCTAGTATTTGGATCAGTGGCCACCCTTGTGATATGGCTGGACCAACTGGTTGCCATCACCCTGTTATCTTTCTTTTGAACTCATGAGGCGCTGCCTTATTTTTTGATCACCACCCTTCCATTTAGTGTGCCAAAGACGATCATTGTGTAACCCTTCTATTTCACTGAGTTGATTTTATATAAAAGGTACAATAATTTCGTATTTTCATATAATCGTCTATCTATACGATAATTATTGACTCACTGCCTCATAGGTGGCTCATGGAGTATGTTTTTAATAAAATGATGAAAAAGAGTTTTCATGGAAGTGATTTTTGAAAACTCGTTGATAATTCATCATATTTTGAAAGGAAAAATAAAAGAAGTTTTTCATACATTGTATTTAGTATAATAACTTACGTACTAAGTTAGTCATTGACCCCCTCCTTTTTTAAAAAGAACAAGAATATCGAGTAGCTGGAGTTCAAAAATAGTTCATTTCTTTTATTTCCTTGTTGAGTGTTTTAGTATTTCTTGGTGAAGATTTCTTTTATACTCTGTTTCTGTATAAGATAACTTAGATTTGAATTTGGATATTTAGTATGTAGACCTTATTTGGCTTTGAGTTCAAGACTTCCACTGCGAATCAAGCTTGGTGATCAGGTCCTCTTTGAGGATCGAGTCACTCGGCCCAGCATTTTGTCAGATCCGCCTCCGGGTCGTGACAGTCTACTTTAGTTCATTTTTTGAACTAAAGCCCCTTCAGGACTTCTACTCTCTTACACAGTCACCCACTCTCGATACATAATTTTCATTCTTTTTTATCGGACATCTGCCCTCATTCGCGAACGGACAAACCCAAGAGCTTTTTGCTATTTGTTCATCCAGGTTGACCCACCATGTGAGGTCATCTCCACAGTGCCCAACCTCGTATTCGCGTCCTTTCGGTATCTGAGTGTCAATATTTATATCATTTGGATTAAACAGTTAACTTTTTCATAATTTAGTATAAAAGAGTTGATTTTCATATTAATTGATATTAGAGTGTCCATCTTCACACCATTTGGTGTTTGAGCATCAATTTTTATTTAAGATGATAAATTGAAGGTCCAAGATTAGTACCCTCACTTTTTCACTTCATGTGGTATATTTTAAATTTTGGTAGATTAGTTCTCTTGAGGAGGGTACAATGTTATGATTTGAATTTTCAAAATCTTGTTAATTATGTTCTGAGCATGTTTTTTAATATAAATATATAATTAACAAGATTATTTTGGGGATAAATCCTTGCATAGGAATAATCGAGGTATGAATTTTAATTTTAAAAAGTTCAAAGTGAACGCTAGAGTGATAATTGAAGAGCAAAGAGCATGGTATAATAATTTGAGGATATGTGATTGAACAATTAATGCGGTAAAATTTATAGTCAACGGGATGTCTGTAACACCTGGAATTTTTTCGCTAAAACTAATTTTCAGACTTACGAGATTGTAATCGGCGGAGTTTGGGTCAGAATTGTGAATGGAGAATTTCTACCCTCAAGTAAAAGATTATTTTGATGCTAATGGAGAACATAAAAATTTAAGAATCCAACCAGAATCAGACCGTATAACATATTTAATAAACGGTTAATGATTAAGGGTTAAGTGCAAAATAGTAATTATTATTATTATTATAAAAATATATATCAAAACACCTTACGGTGTTTTTCTCCCCAGCACAAAACCCTCCCTACTCTGTTCTTCTTCCCTCTCTCGCACGAAGGCTAGGCGATTTCTCCTTCCAGTCGACGATTCTCCTCCGTTTCTTCAAATTTAAGTTAAGTTTCTAATAGATAGTTAGTCCTCTAGTTGTTTTGAGCGGTAAAGTGAACTTAGAGCAATTTATTGGATATTACGGTAAAACCTAAGTTGGAGGAGTGAGATTTCGAAGTTATAGTCGATTTTTATCTGTATGTTGGCGTTTAAGGTAGAAGTAGGAGTAGATTATGAGATTTTATGGAGAAAATTCAGCGTTGGGACAACCGAATGCTCAAATTGTGGAACGATTTCTGCTCGGTCACATTCGGCAGAGCTATAGGTGTTGGATTATGAATTTGATTAGGCTGTTAGAAATTAGACGTCCTCAAAAGTCCGTAGCCTTTCGAATCGTCAAAATCGAATGAGTATTGTGATAGCTATGAATTTTCGAATGTTAGTTGAAAATTGAGTTAGGATTTTGGTTTAGGCAAAGTGGGGTTTAGTTGTTGTTTTCTTTATAGTTTTATGAATTTAATGGAAAGTAGAGTTAATAGATGTGTGATTTTATAGGTTTTCCCAGTTAGCGTACGAAGTTACGAAGTGCGAGTAATTTCTAGGATGCCAGGTAAGTAATGTAGTAGAAGTTTTGCCTTCGGGCCTACATCACAGTTCAGTAGGATACATTGCACGTTTATTTTATATTATGCTTTCATAGTTGTGCATCATAGTTTTAAATTAGGAGAACGAGACGAAAATGAATTTTCATATTTTTACAAAGTGAAACAGTAGGATGTGATAATACGAACAAAATGAGAACATACGTAAGAAGATAAGAAAGGTGGGGTTGAGTGATCTTGTCCCCAGAGGTGGACCGCGAGGAGTATCACTCTTCCTCCGCTTCACGTGGTGACCTTGTCCCCAGAGGTGAACCGCGAGGTGTGCACCTTGATCTAGCACGTAAAGAAGAACCCAGTAGTAAAAAGATAAAGAAGATGTAAGAAAAGGACGAAAATGAAAGTAGAGATGAAATTGTAAAGACTGCATATGTTATGATGTGTTGTTTTCAGCATTATGTTTTATGCATTACTTGCGTAGCATTAGTCTAATAGTAGAGTTCTGTGATGTAGGTGACAACGATATAGCCGGTGAGTACTCAGATCATGCCCAGGATTAGGAGGCGATTGGAGGAGTACGCACGTAAACGATCTGGCCGACTGTTAGGGTGTTTTGACTATGGTGGGTATACGTACGGGTTTTGGGTGTGTAATCGAAATGATTTTAGTTGTTTTAAGTCGATTGAATGTACAGACGGATTTCAAACTTTAGTAGTCATTTTCTTTACTTAAATTATGATTTTGAGTTTATGGAAAAGTGTGCGTTGGTTTATTATTAGCGTTAAGTCGAAATCCGATTGATTTTGTGAAGTTTTTAAGGTTTTTAAATAGAGTTCTGGGTAGCAAGTGTCGACCGATAGGCTTAGTGGTCGACCAAACCTTGCAAGTGTCGACCGCGAGGGTCGACCTGCGCGAACAGAGAGCATTAAGGTGTCGACCACTCTCTGAGATGAGCGTAGAAGTGTCAGCTGGTGTTCTCAGTGTCGACCAACGAAAAGATCCGAGAGAAACGTAGTGTCAACTGGCGTTTGCCAGCGTCGACCGATGAAAAACTCTCGACAACCCAAATGTAACACCCGAGAATTTCAGTCATTTCAATTTTCAGATTTACGTATAGGTCAACGGTGAAATTTGAGTCGGAATCAAAGGCGAAAAGTTTGTATTGTTAGTTAAGAGATTATTTTGGGACTAATGAATGGTAGAGATTTAGAAGACTCTGGCTAGAAATAGACTGAATGGTCGTTTGATCGAAAGAGTTATAGTTGATGGTGAAATAGTAATTAAGATTAATTATATTAAATAATACTCCCCCCCCCCACACGCGCGCGCGCGCACACACACACACACACACACACACACACACACACACACACCTTGGTGAGTTCTCTTCACCCTATCCCGCGAGAGCCCTACATCGGCAATCACCTTCCCACGACGTCCAACAGCGACGTTTCCTTCTTCGTTTTTTCAAATCTACGGTAAGTTTTGGTTAGTTTGCAGTAGATAGCTAGTATTTTAGCCGTTTTGAGCGGTAAAAGCGAAGTTATAGAGAGTTTGGGTGAGCCCCAGGAGGGAGATATGAAATTTGGAGGTTATAGTCGATTTGCATTCACGTGCTGATGTTTAAGCTAGAAATAGGAGTAGATTATAAGTTTTTAGAGAGAATATTGAGTGTGTAGATAACCGAACGACTCGGGTTACGGAACGGGTTCTTTTCGACAAAACTATAGGTGTGGGATTAAAAAATTAGTGAGATTGTTTGAAACTAGACGTCTTGAGTAGTCCGTGGCATTTCGAATCGTCTAAATCGGACGCGTATTGGGTAAGTTATGCATTTCTGAAATTAGCCAAAAATTTAGTGGAATTTCAAGTTTAGCTAGAAATGGTGGTTTAGGAAAGGTTTATGGTTTTCGCATTAGAGACGTACGAATGGGAAGACGAGTATGATTGATGAATGTGTGGTTTTATAGGTTTCCTAGTTAGCGAGCTGTATACGGAGTACGAGTGCTAAGGATGCCAGGTAAGTAATGTAAGTAATGTAATAGAAGTTTTGCCTTCGGACTTACATCACAGTTCAGTAGGATGCATTGCACGTTTATGTTACGTTATACTTTATTGAATGTGCATCATGGTTTTAAATTACGAGAACGAAACGAAAATGAATTTTCATGTATTTATGTGACAAAAACATTAGGATGTGAGTAGTGAAAAACGAACATGAGAAGATACGTAAATAGATAATGAAGGTGGGGTTGAGTTATCTTGTCCAGTGAGGTGCACCGGTTCAGTGAGATGCACCAGTTCAGTGAGGTTGACCGCAAGGGGTATTACTATTTCTCCGCTTTACGTGGTGGCCTTTTCTAGTGAAGTGGACCGGTGCAGTGAGCTGCACCGTGATTTGTGTCACTTTACTAAATCGAGGTTAACCTCCTCCAGTGAGGTGCACTATGGGGTCACCTCGGTATAGCGCATAAATAATAACCTAGTAGTAAAAAGATAAAGAAAATGTAACAAAAAGACAAAAACGAAAGTATAGATGAAACTTTATAAATTGCATGTGTTAGGGGATGTTTGATTTTATTGTGAGTTTTTACTTGCATTACTTACTTAGCATTAGGCTAATAGTTGAATTAAGTGATGTAGTGACGACACGAAAGTCGGTGAGTACTAAGAGCGAGTCCGGGACTAGGAGGCAATTGGAGTAGGATAGTCGTGGATGATCCGGCTGGCTGTTAGTGCATTTTGGACGTGGTGTTCATAGGTATGGGTTTAGGTAGCGGGTAGAGGTTGTTTTGAGTCGTTTTGTAACTAAAAAGATTTCTAACGTTTGTAGTCATTTTGGTGTATATAATGGATTTGAGTTAATAGAAAAATGTACATTGGGTTATTTTTAGTGTTAAGTTAAATTAGATTGGTTTTTGTGAAGTTTTTAAGGTTTTTAAACTGAGTTTTGGGAATGAAGTGTCGAGCGATAGGCATAGTGGTCGACCAGACCCTGCAAGTGTCGACCGCGAGTGTCGAACTGCGCAGTCAAAACCGAAGTAAGTGTCGACTTATGATTGTAAGTGTCGACCAGTTAGTGTATATCTGGTAGAGTGTCGGCCGCAAGGCTCGACCGCTGGAAAACAGAGAAGACGAAGGTGTCGACCGCTCTCTGGGATGAGTTTAAAAGTGTCGACCGGTGTACTTAGTGTCGATTGACGAAAAGACCCGAGACGATTGTGGTGTCGACCGGTGTTCTCAATGTCGACCAACAAAAAGAATTGAGAGTAACGTAGTGTCGACTGCTGAAAAACCCTAGACAACCCAAGTGTCGACCGACGTTTACAGGTGTCGACCAGTTGCTCTGTATTATATTTTGAAAAATGAAATTTTATTTAAAATAATTTTAATAGAGTTTTACGCTACAATGTTGTGTAAAATATTTTCAAAAATGTCATTTTAAGTCGAGTAACAAAAGTTTTAAATTGTTACTCAAATTTTTCGATTATACTAAGTAAGTAGTAGATATGTACGAACCAGGAACGGGCAGCTTCTCGGGGCATTACAGAGATGGTATCAGAGCCTTTACCTAACCGGAAGTGTGGCCG
Source organism: Begonia peltatifolia (assembly GCA_022433055.1). NCBI lineage: Eukaryota > Viridiplantae > Streptophyta > Magnoliopsida > Cucurbitales > Begoniaceae > Begonia > Begonia peltatifolia. Next base: position 6,364,960 of record CM039523.1, read on the forward strand.
ACGAAAGTGTCGAGGCCCTATAGAGGGGGGTGGATTGTGAAAGCATGAGGGTTTGTCACAATTCCCATAGCGCTTGTGGAGAAGTAGAGGAGACAGTCGATTAGTAGTAAGAGGAGGTGTTACGGGTGTTAGAGATAGTGAGTCAAACCGTTCAGATGAATGCCTAACAGCACCGATCGCCGCGCGACGTACTTTGACAATTGTAAGTATTTCTTAGAACCCTCACATTTTAATTATACTTACTGGATGTTATTGTATATAGGATTAATGTTATGCTTAGAAAGCCGCGTTGGACTGTAGGCGATATGAATGAGGCCGTCAGGCAGCTTACTGAGTTGGTCAACCGCCAGTTTCAACAACTGTAGCGGTTTATGAGTCGAGAGCACCAGGGTCAGGCTAGCGCTAGTGCCTCTGGAGATTGTAGGGAGAGATCGTCCTAGCAGAAAAGCCTAAAGAGGCCTAGTGACAACTCTGGCACCCATGGGAGCAACAAGCGGTCTCACAGATAAGAACAGTTTCCGGTATGCCCTAAGTGTCAGAGGAATCATCCCGGTGGGTGCAGGAGGAACTCGGGACGATGCTACAATTGTGGTGAGGCAGGCCACATATCTAGAGGTTGTCAGAATCCGTGACAGAATCGATGTTTCAACTGAATGAATTGGGGCATTTTGTTAAGAATTGCCAGAATTCGAGAGAGGCTTCAGCGGTGGTAGCACTGAGGACCTTCGTCCTCAATGAACCAGATGATGCCGCCCAGCCATCGGTGATTTCAGTTGATATTCTTATTCCAAGTATGACGGCTTATACTGAGAATTTAAGTTCTATAGAATAGAAGTTGATGGGAAAAACTTAAGGTAGAAATTTGAGATTAAAGTTAAAAAACTAAGGTTGTGAGATGTAAGCGCAAGACTTACATTTGAGGTGGCACATAGTGTAGCCCTTATTAGGGAACAGTAAGGATGAGTGGTAATCGAGAGACTTAGTTTACGAAATTTTGAGAACTTACACGGTAGGGTTAAGTCGACGGAATTAAGTGTGAAATTAGATTTAAATGTTTAAATTGGACAGGCGTAGTCTGATGAAAGGAAGTAACCAACTCTGAATAAGGAATTACGGGGATGTCAAGAGTATTTGGACATCAGGGAACCTTGACATGAAGCCCGTGCTTGAGTAGTTAACGGAATAACTAGACAGCTAAAGAATAATATGAAGTCCGAACTCATGTACCTGATGACAATAGAACTATTTTGTTAGAAGGGTTTAGTAGAGTATTGGTTGAGAAATTAGAAGTTTAAGTTAAGCTGAAGAGCTATACATGAGGATAAAGCCAATCAACGAGAAGTTAAGAAAATAAAGGAGTATATCGTATAACTTAGTTTAGAAATTCAAAGACCATATTTTAGTGGTCATTTGGTTATATACGACTCGAAGACATAGGGAATATAAGCTCAAAGCTTGAAGGAATCAATGGAAAATTAAGGACAACTTTGTATAGAGTTATATCCAGTGACCGGATAAGACCACTACTCTAGGAAATGGGTATCAATGTGAGGACTTGTAACCATTGTAGTATGACGAAGCCAGTAAGTAGTGAGAATATCAAATACCTTATGACTGAGATTATAATGGGACGTTTAGTCAAATGGGGTGTGATGCGCATTCTAGGCAACAAGTTTTAGAATATGACTGATCAGTTGAAGGTGTAAGATTCAGGATAAGGAAGGAATTTCTTGAATATTTAGTATTGCTCAATGGAGGAGCATGACTCATTGCAAAGAGGTTAAGGGACTGGATCCAAAATCCTGCATTCTAACATGCATGTTAAGGGAGTAGATATATATATATGACTATGTTGGGAGATTTAAACTAGTTGAAACAAAGGATCGAGAAATCTAAGAAAAGTTAGGAGTTCAAGTGCATGATTTCTCATAATCTAGGTTGTAAATGACCTGATTAAAGGATGATTGTTTGAGGCTGTAATTAAGGAATATTTTGAGGAGTTACATCGTTGAGGTGGTAGATTACCGACAAGGATTTTATAGGAGTTTAGTTACCAGTGAAATATCAAGGACTTAGAAAATTCTAACTAAAATGCGTAGTCGAAATGAAAGTTACTCGAGGAAATTTAGGATAGTGTTTTATCGACGATGCTAAGTGTGAGTTTGGAAGTTAGAGTTTGTATGAGGTTTTTTTGGGAGGGATATAGGAAAGAAATTCAATTAGGTAATTTCAGAAATTGAGGTTATGGTAAATGGGGTTATGGTAAGTCGAATAGAGTTACTATTGGGTTAAACCTGAGTACTTAAGAATTTGGAGAAATTTGGAGCAACAGCGTAGAAACTTGGAATTTGAAGAAACTTGATCTACGACAAGTTTGCAAACAATAAAATTGATGAACGAATTATTGTACGGAAGTGTGAGGGATATATAGAAATGGTTTGAGATTTTTCTGATTTGAGGTTAGAGTGAGTAGTTTAGAATGATTCGATTGCGAAACCTTTAAGGGTGATTGGGATAGAAGATTTAGAGGTTTAGTAAATTTTAGCAAAGGGGACTTAGATATAGATTTAGAATAGAAGACTTTGAGCAGTTGGGTTATAGTTGATTAAGTTAATTAGCGAAGAACGCAATTGACTTATAAAAATGGGATATTGCTCGATACGTAGTCAAGAATGTAATTCGTCCGATTGGAGGTAACAAAAGTGGTCACAGAACCCAAATTGGATTCATGGTTTTAGAGGTTATTGTCGGGAAAAACATGAGATTAAGACCTTAGGTGGTGACCTACTGAGGCTTTGAGATATAAATGGAAACCAGGAAGTAAGTATATGAAACAAGTTTGAGGATAAGTAAAACGATCACAGGTTGAAAAATGGAGTTAATCATAAGAGTGTTTAAGAGCTGAAAGCTCAAAGTAGGTTTAGCGCTGTTCAAAGAGAGACTAGGTATGAGAGAATGGATTTGGCAGCGTCAATATCAGGAAGTGATCGTTACGCAAATTTTGAGTACAAAATTTCTTTACGGAAGGTGAGATGTAACACCCGAGAATTTTAAAGTTTTAAATAAAATTTTGAAGTTTTTTTTATAAAACCAGTGGGTAGGAAACCACCACCCCCCCCCGATGAGTACCCTTCTCCCTATCCCGCGCGAGCCCTACATTGACGATCACCTTCCCATGACATCCAACGGCGACATTTCCTTCTTCGTTTCTTCAAATCTATGGTAAGTTTTGGTTAGTTTTCAGTATATAGCTAGTCCTTTAATCGTTATGAGCGGTAAAAGCGGAGTTAGAGAGAGTTTTGGGTGAGCCCTAGGAGGGAAATACAAAATTTGGAAGTTATAGTCGATTTACATTCGCATGCTGGTGTTTAAGCTAGGAATAGTAGTAGATTATGAGTTTTTATGGAGATGATTGAGTGTATAGGTAACCGAATGACTCTGGTTATGGAACGAGTTTCGTTCGGCCAAGCTGTAGGTGTGGGATTAGGAAATTGGTGAGACCGTTAGAAACTAGATGTCCTAAGAAGTCCATGACATTTTGAATCGTCCAAATCATACGAGTATTGGGTAAGTTATCGTTTCTGAAATTGGCCAAAAATTGAGTGGAATTTCGAGTTTAGCTAGAAGTGGTAGTTTATGAAAGGTTTATGGTTTTCGCGTTAGAGACGTACGAATGGGAAGACGAGTATGATTGATGAATGTGTAGTTTATAGGTTTCCCAGTTAGCGAGATGTATACAGAGCACGAGTGCTAATGATGTCAGGTAAGTAGTGTAAGTAATGTAGTAGAAGTTTCGCCTTCGGGCCTACATCACAATTTAGTAGGATGCATTGCACGTTTATGTTACGTTATGCTTTATTAAATGTGCATCATGGTTTTAAATTACGAGAACGAAACGAAAATGAATTTCCATGTATTTATGTGACAAAAACAGTAGGTTGTGAGTAGTGAAGAACGAACATGAAAAGATACGTAAGTAGATAATTAATGTGGGGTTGAGTTACCTTGTCCAGTGAGGTGGACCGGTTCAGTGAGGTGGACCGCAAGGGGTATTACTATTCCTACGCTTTACGTGGTGGCCTTGTACAGTGAGCTGGACCGATCCAGTGAGGTGCACCGTGATTTGTGTCACTTTATTAGATCGGGGTTGGCCTTGTCCAGTGAGGTGGACTATGGAGTCACCTCGGTCTAGCGTGTAAAAAAGAGTCCAGTAGTAAGAAGATAAATAAAATGTAAGAAATAGACGAAAACGAAAGTAGAGACGAAACTGTAGAAATTGCATGTGTTAGGGAATGTTTGATTTTAGTGTGAGTTTTTACGTGCATTACTTACTTAGCATTATCCTAATAGTTGAGTTTTGTGATGTAGGTGACGACACGAAAGTCGGTGAATATTTAGAGCGAGTCCGGGACTATAAGATAGTTGTAGGAGGACGTTCGTGGATAATCCAGCCAGCTGTTAGTGCATTTTGGACGTAGTGTTCATAGGTATGGGTTTAGGGAGCGGGTAGAGGTTGTTTTGAGTCGTTTTGTAAATAAAAGGATTTTCAACGTTTGTAGTCGTTTTGATGTATATAATGGATTTTGAGTTGATGGAAAAGTGTGCGTTGGATTATTTTTAGTGTTGAGATAAATTAGATTGGTTTTTGTGAAGTTTTTAAGATTTTTAAACTGAGTTCTAAGAATGAAGTGTCGACCAATAGACATAGTGGTCGACCAGACCCTGCAAGTGTCGACTGCAAGAGTCGACCTGCGCGGGTAGAACTGAAGTAAGTGTCGACCTATAATTGTAAGTGTCGACCGGTTAGTGTAAATCTGGTAGAGTGTCGGCTGTAAGGCTCGACCGCTGGAAAATAGAGAGACGAAGGTGTCGACCTGTGAAAGTAGGTGTCGACCGCTCTTTGGGAGTAGTTTAAAAGTGTCGACCGATGTTCTCAGTGTCGATCGACGAAAAGACCCGAGACAATCGTAGTTTCGACCGACAAAAAGAACCGATAGTGACGTAGTGTCGACCGGTGTTTGCCAGTATTGGCCGCTGAAAAACCCGAGACAACCCAAGTGGCGACCGACGTTTACAGATGTCGACCAGTTGCTCTGTATTATGTTTTGAAAAATGAAATTTTATTTAAAATAATTTTAATCGAGTTTTCCGCTGCGATGCTGTGTAAAATATTTTCAAAAATGTCGTTTTAAGTCGAGAAACAAAAATTTTAAATTGTTATTCCAATTTTCCTATTATAGTGAGTGAATAGTAGATGTATACGAACCAGGAACGGGTAGGTTCTCGGGGAGTTACACCAAGTGTCGACCGATGTTTACAGGTGTCGACCGATTTCTCTGTTTTATGTTTTTATAAAATGAAGTTTCGTTTAAACTGATTTTAATCAAGTTTTCCGCTGCGATGCTGTTTAAAATATTTTCAAAAATGTCGTTTTAAGTCGAAAAACAAACGTTTTAAATTTTATTCAAATGAATTTTTTTTAATGTAGTGAGTGAGTATTACAAAAGTGCGAACCGGGAACCGTGTAGAATTTCCAGCTCGTGACATAGATGATAGCAAAGCAGTGAACAAATCGAAAACGGGTAGGTTTTCGGGCCGTTACAATATCGGCACATACCATTTGCTTAATTAAAAAGCTAACTATGAATTAAGGCATAACTAAGTTTGAGTAACACTAAATAATTATAATTAATTAAATTAATCTTAATTATTAATTTAAGATTAACTAAAATTAATTAAAATAATTTTAATCTAATTTTAATTAATCCCGGTAATTTCATAATCATGCATAAGCGAAAGGCAAAACTATAAAATTAAATGACAAATAAAAACTTTATTTAAATAACTAAAATGGAAGATAAAGGCGAATGAATTTGCATTTTGCGTGTGGAGATCCACATATTAATCAAGTAAGTGAATCTTGATCAAGTATTCAATTACTTGATTAAAGATAAAACGCTATGAAAGTGAGAGGATGTCAATGGAGTTAATCTCGACATTTAAGACTTTTTACTAAAGTTGAGAAAACTTCATTTAGGATTTTCTCTCAACTTGCAAAGGCCTCTTGAGAATAGGTCTCTGGTTCCAACTCATTATCCGAGGGAAGTCTGTTGCATGCGTCTTGAGTGTGTTTTGGGTGTGCGTGCATTTATATCCCACTTGTAAATAAATTTGAGAAAGGGTTTTGGATACTAATGTACATAAAGTTGCATGTAGGGATTTAGGATGTATCCAACCATAAATAGTTTTATTTTTCATTCACGCGTGATTAAAAAATAAAAATTTACTCTAATTTTTGTATAATTTTCACTATATTATTTTCAATTAAGTTTAAAATTTCAACTTAATGTACCAAATTTAATGTAAGGAATTCATAAGGCTAAACTCGTCTCTTGTTAGTGATTTTTAGAATATCTCGTAAAAATTGTAAAAATGATATAAAACTGTTTTGATATTTCAACTTAGTCATAGTAATTTTCATCTTTAATGTTTATTTTTATTCTACTACTTTAGATTGGTACTATAAATATATTATAACTCGGCAATTGATATCTTTCTTTCAATTTATTAATTATAATTATAATTTTCATTTTCATTTTTACTTTATTAGTGTGCATTGACATCATAAATATATAATAGCTATCTAAATCTGGGAATTGGGAATGCTGATTTTGGTGTTAATGCATGTTTGGTTTGCCAAAACAATGCTTTTTAGAGACAAGTCTTTCTCTTTAAATGAAAATATCCCATAATGGGAGACATAACTTTGAAAAAGTAAAGTAAAATAGTCCAAATTAATATAATAAATCTCATCACGTTTGTTGATTTTGATTTGTGAAAAGTTATTACGGGATATTTTGACATTCAAAATATTACATTCTTACCCCTTGATCCGGCATGAACTTGGCATATATCAATTGATACGAGTAATTTCTAAATTTATCTATCTATAATATATCGTATGTATTGCACAAATCACTAAACAGCTTGTAACTTTTCTCTTAGAGCGGATTATACATTTAGTATTGCTTTATTGCTTATCATTATATGATAGCATGGTACGCCAGTGGTAAAGTAAGATGACATAAATAAGGTTGTCCCTGATTAAGAACATAGAAAAAAAAAAAAGGTGTAATAAAGAAAATCAAAGAGACTATTTTTGAAATATCATTGAAGCTTTTAGTTAATAATAGTTGAGGTCCATTGACCAAGTCCAATGTAAAAGCAATAAACACTGTACAGAAAAGGTGCTTATTAAAGAAACATTATCGTACAAGACGACAAGCAGCACTTTTTGGTGAGCATGCTGCAAGAATCATAAAAAATATAAAATTAAAGGAGGTGTCAAAAGATGTGTTCATCAAAAGTTGACGAAGAAGATGAGGATGGATTATTATATTATTGTAGAATTTCAATGCTTTCACATGGATTGATTTGGGTTTTTGATGAGATTTGTAATGGGGTGTCACTAACTTAACATGTTTCTAAATCAATTATTGGATTAGTTTGTAATTTTAATTTTTTATGATTTAAATAATCCCATTTTCTATATATAAAAAAAGGACTTGTTTGGTATTTAGAGCCAATAATATATTTTTGTGCTTTAGATTTTATTAATCAGTTTGGCAGGGTTGCACATGAAAATGAAAGTGATTTGGTTTACCTACGAAGTATCTTAGAGCTTGCTTCAATAAAACTACTTCAAAAGTCCACTTAGCCCATGAAAGATAGAACCAATACATTGTTAAGACAATACAGTGGGTGATTTAGTTCAGTTTTAGACCTGCGTTGAATCATGGAAAGAGGAAAATCCAACTAGTTTTTTAAGTCAAAAACCAAGAATGAACTAATAAAATTATTGTTCGATTTTCACTTGCTGACATATCATACAAGATTCCACATACCTAGCGACCTTATTCTTCATATTTAGTCACTAAAAGTGATGTTTTAAATCTCGGTACATCTTAGTATTCTTTAGATGTATAGAGAAAATAGACAAATGAGCTTTTGCTAAAATTTTCTTCCGTAAGTCATCATCTTTTGGAACGCGCCACCTGTCCTTAAACTTTAGGATACCATCATCTGAGTAACTGAAATCCAAAGAGGCATCAGACAATTTGCTTAACATATTAGTTTTCTCCTTCGAATATGTTTTTTGAGCTTCTTTTATTAAGTCAAAATTGGTTAGCCGTTTGCTTATAAATCAAATTTTGGTCTTGATATGGACTACAATTGAATTGAATTGGTTCTATCGATTCCATTGGTTTAATTTTTTACACTCTTAAAGAACAATCCTTTTGAAATATGAATATGAAAATTGGAAAATAATGTATAACTAAGTAACTTAATTTTACAAATATTTCACCAAATAATTAAACTTCATTACAAAGAATTGTTCAAATTAAATAAAATAATAATAAATTATATATAACTTGGTGATGGCCCTCTTGTTTTTTCCTTTTATAATTTTAGAGTATTAAGAAACATGTTACTTCTGTATGACTTATTAGCAGAAACTTTAATCTTAGTTCCATGTGTAATAATTAGTTGGGTACACCTTTTGTTAATTGGGTTGTATTATGAATCAATTTTTGAACTTTGCCAATTTGGTGGAAAGGATTCTAATGTTTTGAGAAACTTAATAATAGAAGAGTGATTGGATGAAGGCATTATAACAATTGTTGTGATTTGTTTTGACTGATCATTGCTAGAGAGGAGCATCATTTTAGTGTTGTGGACAGCTCAATCAGTCATCATTCTAGTGTTGTGAATTGTTCCTGTAAGTGTTCTGGCTGTTTATTGTAATGTCCCGAAAATTTTCTTAGATTCTCGGTTCGCTACCAATTACTATTCGTCACCATTTTTCATATCTTCTACTAAATATTTCCTAGAAATTGAAAAGCTTTGTTTTTTCGACTCAAAACGACTTTCTTTTTTCTTACTCAAAACGACTTAAAAAAAAAAAACATATAAATGGCGCAACGGAAACTCATTTAAAATCGATTTAAGTAATTTCACTCTTAAAACATAAAAATTAAAGAGACCGGTCGACACCTGCAAGAGCCGGTCGACACTTAAGTTGTCTCAGGTTTTCATCGGTCGACACTGACAAACGCAAGTCAACACTACATTTCTCTCGGGTCTTTTCATCGGTCGACACCGGAGACTCCGGTTGACACTTCTACACTCGTTTCAGAGAAGAGTCGACACCCGCTGTCGCAGGTCAACACCTTGATCCTCTCTGCTCGCGCAGGTCGACCCTCGCGGTCGATACCTCTTCCAATTTTACACGGACCAGTCGACACCTGAGACCAGGGGTCGACACCTACTTCGGCTCTGCCCTGCGCAGGTCGAATCTCGCGGTCGACACTCACCTTCCATTTTACACTGACCGGTCAACACCTATGGATTTCGGTTGACACTTTGCATTCCAGAAACCTTAACATAATTTAAAACAAAACAACATGGTTTTGACTAAACATTTAAAAACCATGAATCCTCTTCTCGACTCGATTTACAAACTTATTACGCACACCAAAATATTCAACCCAAATTCAAATCTCTCTTTTACACCAAAATAACAAAGTACAACTCAAAATATCTCACCACCCATACTTACACCCGCCATAGTCAAAACGCCTCAACAGCTAGCCCAATCGTCGCACGAGCGTTTTTCTCCAACTGCCTCCTAGTCCTAGGGATGCTCAGGATACTCACTAGCTGTTGCGTCGTCACCTACATCACAGAACTCAACTATTAGCGTAATCCTAAGTAATGCATATAAACTTAAATACTGAAAAAAAAACATTCACATCCTAACATATGCAGTTTCTACAGTTTCGTCTATACTTTCATTTTCGTCTCTTTCTTACATCTTCTTTATCTTCTTACTACTGGGTTCTTCTTTACGTGCTAGATCGAGGTGACACACCTCACGATCCACCTCTCGGGACAAGGCCAACTTCAACCTAGTAAAGTGACACACCTCGCGGTCTACCTCCCGGGATAAGGTCACCACGTAAAGCGGAGAAAGAGTGATACACCTCGCGATCCACCTCTCGGGACAAGACCACTCAACCCCACCTTTATTATCTTCTTACGTATCTTCTCGTTTCATTCGTTTCATCTCATCCTACTGTTTCACTTTGTGAAAACATGGAAATTCATTTTCGTTTCGTCTCGTAAATTAAAACCATGATGCACAATCAATAAAGCATAACATAAAATAAACGTGCAATGCAACCTACTGTACTATGATGTAGGCCCGAGGGCAAAACTCCTACTACATTACTTACCTGGCGTCCTTAGCACTCGTAATCCAAATCTCGTACGCTAACTGGAAAACCTATAAAATTATACATCTGTCAATTCTAACTCATTAAATTCATAACTCCCTATCTCCACTAAACCCGAAATCCAGCACCATTTCCGTCCAACTTTGGAAATTCACAACTTCTCTAATATTCGTCCAAATTGGACGATACAAAGTACTACGGGTTCCTAAGGACGTCTAGTTTCCTATAGTCTCATCCATTTCCCATTCGGATGTCCACGACTCGACCGAACGTGGCCGAACGGACGCCGTTCCAAAATTCTCATACTCGACCAATCAACCACCCAAATCTTTCCCACCAATTCTCGTAATCCACTTCTATTTCTATTCTAAGCACCAATATGCGGATGAAATTCAACTCTACACTCTACTTATCACATTACCCTCCTAGGTTTTCACCAAATCACCCTATACTCTTGTCAAACCCGCTTTTGTCACTAATAACACTAACACATCAACTAGCTACACAAAACTAACTAGAACTTACCGTGATTCGGAAGAACGGAGGAGGAATCGATCGCCGATAGTTCGCGGGAGAGGAGAAACGAGAAAGGGGGCTTGCTGGGGAAGAAGAACACCGATGGTGTTCTTTTTTTCAGTTTTTTATTTTTATTTTTAATATATTTTTTTAATTATCAAACTGCCCTCCACCTTTAACCGTTTCATAATTCTGTGATTCCGTCCGATTCCGGCTGGATTCTTAAATTTCTCTCTCCACCATTAGCCTCAAAATAATCTTTTACCTAACGTTACAAACTTTCCGCGCTCGATTCCGACTCGAACCCCGCCGGTGACCGATACAAATTTCTGAAAAATTGAATTAACTAAAATTTTTTGGGTGTTACATTTTACTCTCCTTAAAAGAAATTTTGTCCTCAAAATTTTGTTACATTAACAGTTCTGGGTATTGGCTCATCATGTCGTGCTGCCGCTCCCAAGTTGTCTCTTCTACATTATAGTTGCGCCATAAACTTTCACCAGTGGAATCTCCTTGTTGCGTAGAGTCTTCACTGCATAATCTAAAATCTACACTAGCCTCTCTTCATACGTTAATGTGGGTTGAACCTTTATGTCCTGTTGCTCCACGACGTGAGAAGGATCTCGCATACACTTCCTTAACATGGATATGTGAAATACATCGTGGATCTCATCCATTGAGGCTGGCAACTGCAACTGGTAAGCTGTTTTTCCTACTCTCTTCGTAATAGGAAATGGTCCAATAAATCTTGAATTCAATTTGCCTCTTTTCCCAAATCTTACCACTCCTTTAAATGGCGCAATCCTCAGGAAGACTTCATCACAAACATTAAATTTTAGCTCTCTTCTCCGACGACCTGCATAACTATTCTGTCGACTCTGAGCTATTAAGATATGCTGCCGAATAAATGCAATTTTCTCTACTGCCTGCTGCAAAATATCCGGACCTACTAAACTCGCCTCGCCAACTTCATCGCAATAAAGCGAGGACCTGCACTTTCTCCCATAAAGGACCTCGTATGGAGCCATACCTATCATGGCCTGGAAACTGTTATTATAAAAAAATTCTACCAACGGCAGATATCTGCTCCATGATCCTTGGAACTCTAGTACACAAGCTCGAAGCATATCCTCCAGCGTCTGAATAGTCCTCTCAGATTGTCCATCCGTCTCGAGGAGTGGGCTTCAGCCAATATTTCCCTCCGTAGTTCTTCATTATTCTGAATGAACCACCTATTTTAAAACTTAAGAATTCCGTCGTCCGAATAACTAAAATCTGACCTATCATTGGAAGTCATGCTTGACTTAATTACTTTGCATTCAGTGTTGTCCTTCTGGGCCTACTTGATCTTTTTCAAAATTGTAGGCTGTAGAGACATAGCCGATAACATGGCCGATACGTTCGACATCACCTCAAATTCGAACTTCCGAAACTCCACATCTAAAGCCACAGGCATACATGAAGTCATAGCCGAAGTAGATGCCGTCACTCTGCTCAAAGTATCGGCTACTACGTTCGCCTTGCCGGGGGTCTACTTAATCTCGAGATCATAATCCTTCACAAATTCTAACCACCACCGTTGTCGCATGTTTAGTTCATTCTGAGTAAAAATACACTTCAGGTTTTTGTGGTCGGAATATACCTCGCACTGCTGTCCATATAAATAATGCCTCTAAATTTTCAGTGCAAAAACTACCGCAGGTAGTTCCAGGTCATGCGTCGGGTAGTTCTGCTCATAAGCCTTCAATTGTCTAGAGGCATATGCTACCACCTTCTATTCCTGTATTAATACACATCCCAGTCCTACCTTTGAAGCTTCGCAATAAATACTAAACTTCTCGTCCTCGGTAGGAAGCGTCAGGATTGGAGCAGTAGTTAATCTCTACTTCAACGTCTGGAAACTATGCTCACAATCCTCAGACCACAGATATTTCACATTTTTCCTCATTAACCGGGTCAGAGGTGCCGCAATCTTCGAAAATCCCTCAATGAATCTCCTATAATAACCCGCTAACCCGAGAAAACTCTGTATCTCCGTAACATTCTTCGGCTGTGGCCACTCCTTAACTGCCTGGATCTTTGCTGGATCAACCGCTATCTCATCGCTTGAGATGACATGACCAAGAAAATGGATTCTATCCAGCCAGAATTCGCACTTTGAAAATTTTGCATAAAATTGGTGTCGCTTCAAAGTTTCCAACACCAATCTCAAGTGCTCCTTATGCTCCTCCTTGCTCCGAGAGTACAACAAAATATCGTCGATAAATACTATGACGAATTCATCGAGATAATCCTGGAACACTCTGTTCATCAGGTCCATAAAGACGGCTGGAGCATTTGTTAATCCAAAGGACATCACCAAGAACTCATAGTGTCCGTACCACGTCCAAAAATCCATCTTGGGAATATCTTCCGCCCTGACCTTCAGCTGGTAATAACCTGATCTCAAATCAATATTTGAAAATACACCACCCCCTGGAGTTGATCGAATAAATCGTCTATCCTTGGCAGAGGGTACTTATTATTAATTGTCAGCTTGTTTAACTCCTAGTAGTCGATGCACATTCGCAACGACCAGTCCTTCTTCTTGACAAAGAGGATTGGCGCGCCCCACGGCGAAAAGCTAGGGCGTATAAACCCTTTCTCTACCAATTCTTCTAATTGCTTCTTCAACTTCTTCAACTTTGCTAGCACCAATCTGTAGGGATTCTTTTACACTGGCTCAACTCCCGGATACACATCTATCACAGACTCTATTTCCCGATCCGGAGGCAAACCAGATAAATCATCTAAGAAAACTTCAGGGAAGTCTTGAACAATTAAAACATCCTGCGACCTCGAATCCCGGGGAATTTGCATATTTATAATACTGGCGAGAAAACTAAAATACTCACCAACTAAAACCTGACGAGCACTAACAGGCGCCATCACAAATATTCTCCTAACACCCTTCCCGCCCTGAAAAATATGCCTCCCACCACCTGGCAGTTGAAAATTCACTGTGCCTGCTCTGCAATCGATCATAGCGTAGTGCTTGAATAGCCAATCCATTCCCAAAACTGCGTCGTATCCCGTTATATCCATAATGATGAGATCGGCTAGTAGATTTTTGTTTCCCACGGACACCACGCTATCTTGTACAACTTGATTCGAATGCATTCTCCCACCAGAAGATAGTATCACTTCGTAGCTACAATTCGTCGACACAGGCCATACGTCTAACTTGACCACGAACGTGGTTGCAATAAATGAATGCGTAGCACCAGAGTCAATCAAAGTATAAGCAGGTAAAGAATTCACTAGTATGGTACCTAATACCACAGCTGGCTGCTCCTCATCTCCTGACTCAATTATAGCAAATACTCTTGGGGTTGTGCGCATCAAACCCTTCTTTAAAACTTGTCAATCCTTGCTGATGTGGCCTAGCTCGTTGTAATTCAAACATCAAACGACCCTGGGCTTCGGGCAGTCCCTGGCCACATGTCCGGCTTCATTGCAGTTGTAGCACTTTTCGGAGTTCCATCTGCACTCTCCTAGATGATACTTCATACATTTAGGGCACTGGGGGTACTGTACTGGTCCTTGCGGCATCTTGCTACTACCTTGGTTGCTAGAACCCTCGCTAAATCTTTTTGTGCCTCTCTGTTGTGGCGGCTGGGAGATACTCTTGCTCTGCTGCGGGGCTGCTTCTCTGAAAGATCTCCTGGAAGCTTCTCTGAAAGATCTCCTGGAAGCTTCTCGCTGACTGATACATTTCATCTCGACTTACTCTACCTCCAATGCCTTGGCCACCACCTCGGAGTAAGGCACATCCCGTATGCCCGCTATTTTCACTCCTTTGTATATTTTCGGCCTCAATCCTTGTACAAACTGAAACACTTTATCCTCATTCCGGCTTACCAAATTGCTGGCAAACCGGGACAAGGACTCGAATCGCCGATTGTACTCTGTCACTGACGTAGTTTGCTTCAACTGTAATAACTTCATCCTCTTAGTTACCTGCACCGTACTATTAAAATACTTGTCGTAAAAGGCCTTCTTGAACTTCTTCTAAGTCATGTGCTGAGTATCGGCGGTGGCCTCTGTAGACTCCCACCAAAACTGGGCATCCGTTGCTAAATGAAATGTGGTCAGTTATAACCTTATCCTCCTCTTCCACCTTCACATATTTAAACATGCTCTCTATTGCTCGGATCCATTCCTCGGCAGCCATCGGGTTTGATACTTGTCCTTCGAAAGTTGGTGGCCGCAATCTCCGAAATCGGTCACTCGACTTGTCCTTACTAGAACTAGGGCCTGCACCTCCCTGTACTTATCGATTCAGCAACATTCCTAACTGCTGGGACTGCTGATTTACTAATTCTGTCAACTGTCGGATCATCGCAGAATCGTCCTCACTTCTCGGTTCAGTTGTCTATCTTGGCACTCTAGGACGTCCTGGTCGTTTAGACGTTCTGATTATCTTTCCTAGACAAGGTTCAACTATGCTCATAAGTATTTACTAAACAACACTAAACTTAAGCAGTTACAGTTGTTGGAGCACGTCGTGCGGCAATAGGCACTGTTGAGGAATCGTTTGAACATTTTGACCAAATGACTCTGATACCAACACTGTAACGCCCCGAAAACCTTCCTAGATTCCCGGTTCGCTACCAACTACTACTCGTCACCATCCTTCATATCCTCTACTAAATATTTCCTAGAAATTGAAAAGCTTTATTTTTCGACTCAAAACGACTTTTTTTTTTTAATATATTTTTTCTAATTACCTAACTGCCCTCCACCCTTAACCGTTTCATAATTCTGTGATTCTATCCGATTCCGATTGGATTTTTAAATTTCTCTCTCCACCATTAGCCTCAAAATAATCTTTTACCTAACGTTACAAACTTTCCGCCCTCGATTCTGATTAGAAACTCGCCGTTGACCGAAACGAATTTCTAAAAAAATTTAATTAACGGAAATTTTTCGGGTGTTACATTTATAATTTCCTTATATGTTATTGTTGACTAGTGGGCGGCTTTCATAAAACACCTCATGAACAGGATGGAAGACAAATGATGCAAACATCCTCAAAATTTTGAAAATTGAAACTTTTTAAATTCTTGTTTGAAAATAAATAATCTGAAGAAATCTTCAAATTTGAATATATTCTCTTAATTGAATCACAAAGTCAAATAATTAAATGATTCCAGATTAGTATGTTGGTTAAAAATGAGTCTTTCTGCCAAGTGAAATAGAAATGTTGAGATTAATTAGAAAAGTCAATTACTTTCGATCATTAAAGTTAGCTATGAGTTTTTGTATACTTGATTCTACTTGAGCGTTGAAATGGTAAGTAATTTACATTACAGTAAAAAAGAATCAATCTCAAAGGATTTTCAAAACTTGTAGTTTACAAATTGTAAATTTTATTCGAACTTTACGATTTATCAAAATATTTGTAAATAGAGATAATAAGCGAGCTGATCGAGTTGAGTCGAGACAGAAGTAGTCCGACTCACCGATCTTAACGAGTTAAACGACTCGAGTTTAACGAGCCTAATGAGTCGAACCTCATGAGTCAGCATTAAAAAATTTCAATTCAAGCTTACTTGCGAGCCGCGAGTCACGAGCCGAGCCGAGCCAAGCCAGATCAACGAAGCTAAAGAGCGTTAACGAGCCAAGTATATATAAATATTTTCAACTTATATTAATATAATATAAGAAAAATTTTCATTTAAAATTTAATAAGTATGAAAAATTATATGTTAACAATATTTACTCGTTTAATTTAAAAATTAGTTATGTTAAGGTATATAAAATTGAATTATTAATAAAAAAAATTATTTGAGACTATTCAATAAAAAAAATCAAATAAATATCATTAAAAATATTTTGACGTATGAAAATAAATTAGAATTTGAAAAAAATTACAAATTTAAAAAAAAATTACAAATTTGAAAAAAAATTACTTAAAATTAAAAAAGAAATTCAATAAAAAGAATCTCTAGACTTCAACATCCAAATTCGTAAACTTCTCAAGAATTTTATTCTCTCGTTGTTTATCTGTCATCTTGACGTTGGTCCAATCTTTGATACAAATCAGTTCTTCTACCAGGTCGGGTGCAAGTTTTCCTCTTCGTTCATCATAAACAAGTCCACATGTACTAAAAACATATTTCAATACAACAGTAGAAACAAGATATATTAGTAGATCACATTCCATTATAAAAAGAATAGAATATATAGTAGAATGTCTTTTCCACTAATATAAAATATCAAAATTCTTATCTTGAGAAAATTGATAACGAGTTTCAAAATAAATATTAAGTTTATTTGTAAAAGCAGTAGAATAATTTTCATTTTGTAATTTACTCCATATATCATCAATACTATATTGTTGACTAAAACTACCTCTACCACCACCACTATTAGGATAACTCTCGGTATGTGAAGGTCGTAAATAATAACGATTAACATTGTAATATTTTGTTTCATAAAAACATATAAATTAGTAAATTAATTTGTTATGTCATCACTAGTAATTAAAGGTGCAATACATAAATTTGTAGAAATTCTATTGAACATAAAACATACTCTTTTTAATTTAAATCTTGAATCTATGATGCATGCATAACAAAAAATAAGTGTAATGTTATGCCAATATGTTTAAAATTTTACTTCTATTTTATTAAGAATATTACTAAATTCATCTAGTAGTCGATATTTTGTAAAATTACATATTAAATCGACAAAAATAAGAAGAATAATATTAAAAGTGAAATAATAAATTTCAGAACATTGATATGTGGCATCATAAAAAAGTTTTAAAAAATTAATAAAGATATTAACAATATCACAACTAGATTTATCAAGATTAATATTTTTCATTATCATTAATAAAAGAACAAATAACTTATCAATATGACCTAACATAACGTCAAGTAAGTTGAATTCTACCTGTTATCTACGTCAATTTTTAATTTTCTTGATTTAAGCTGGGTAGCTCTACAAAAATCTTTATATTCTAGTTGTCTCGAATCAGACCCAATAATATAAGAAATTTCAATATGAGGTGAAATATATAACATACTATCTTTAACAACCAAGTTTAAAATATGACACAAATATTTCATGTGAAAAAGAGAATCACAAGTAACATCTCATAGTAAGTAATTCTTAAATTGAAAAATAACAACATCATTAACACTAACATTATCAAGAATTATACTAAAAATTCTATCTTTAATATAATAATCTTACAATATTGTCAAAATAAATCTATAAATGGTGTTGCCAGAATGAGAATATTCACAATTACGAAATTATAAATTTTTTTATTTAATTGTAAAGATTCATCAATAAAATGATATGTTACAACTATATAACCAACAATATTACGTGCACTCTATAAATCAGAAATAATGCAAATAGTCATTGAAGAAGCATTTGAAAAAAATGTAATTAATTCATTTTTCATATCTATAAACATTTTAAAAATATCATTTCTCGTAGTACTTCTAAAGAGACATTTAAAATTAGGAGTAACATATTCTTTCATAAATTTTTCAAATACTTCACTATTAGTGAATGATAAAGGCAACTCGGGTTGTACTACAAGTTGTGTTATTCCTTCTTTCATTCTATTTTGTGAATATTTGAAAATGTCACTACCACTAATATTTAATTAATATTATGTTGAATCTCGTATTTTCTCATTTGAGTGATATTTTTGAAAATATCTACCAATGGTGCTAGTACAACTACCTGAAATATAAGTATAATTTTTAGCACAATATTTACATTAGGCTTTATTTTCTATTTTGCCCGCAATTTTAACATCTTTTAAATCAAAATATTACCATACATCTGAAATCTTATGTCTTCTTTTTCTAAGTGAAATAGATGTTTATTTAGATGATTGTCTCACATAAAATGTAGGATTTAACTCTCTAATTTTCTCTATGTCATTATCATCAATATTATAATTGCAAGAATCTATAATAAATAAAATTAAATATAAAATTAAATTTTTAATAATAAATTGATACCACAAAACCAATGTATAACAAAAGCTTGTTGGTAGTGTGAATTGATTAACTTCACGTATACGAAACCTAAAAAAAATTAATGCAAACAAATTTAGTTTATATAACTACAATTAAAAATTATGTAAATATATAATAAATTAAAATATACCTTGTTGAATGAGAAAGAAAGTGAATTGTATTGTAAAGAGAGATAAATTGATTGAAAGCACTAATTGAGAAATGAACTTAAGAGATTGAATAAGATTTTGTGAAAAAAAAAAATTGAAAGGAGGAGGAAGGAGAGTGGAAGAAAGTAAAAGGTTGACCATTGCTGCAACTGAGAGAGAGAGGCTCGTTTGGGGAGCGCCTAACTCGGTCCCTAGCAGACTCGCAAGCCCAACCCCTTTGGCTCGACTCGGCCCACTTCATAGGATCAAGCCACGCTTGACTTGCTACAATAGCTGGCCGAGCAACCAACCCACCCGTTAAATATCTCTAATTACACGATAATATTATATTATTAATACCTAATTTTATTATATCATGTTGGTAAGCTTATAGGTGGAATTCAATAAAAAAAAACAATCTAGGTAACTAGAAGCTTGTTAGACTTATTAATGCTATCTTCATGTTCGTTGCTTCAACTCTTGTCTGATATTTTTTTTTTTCCAATAGTGATCAAAATAATTTTGGTAAAAGAATTGTAATATTTATTTTATTTGGTTTGCATTTTCATGTTTTAAAGATCTTTTTTTCTCCACAAATTATAAAAAAAGCAAAATTTCTCTTATCACCAACTCTCATTAGTCTCCCTTAAATAAAAACACAATAAACGAAGGACAATACATTCCCCTTGATAGGATCGGTAGAGTGCTTTATTTGGACTTGAACTTTCAATTTCATAAAGGGTCTAGGTCTGATTACAAAACATTAAACTTTAACAAAAAAGACTTTAAATAAAAGTGCCTCATAAAGGGTCCAAGCCCCAGGTATGGATGGGCGTGCTCCGATTGAGCATGACCACAACCATTGGATAAGCGCAGGCTTATCTTCCAAGAAAGTTCAAACTTTTTCTATAATTGATCTGGTTGACATAGCAAATGATATTTATTTTTTACGAGCTACTATGTTCTGAAAACTTTATAAGTTAACTACAATCTTCATGAAAAATAATTTTTTATTTAAGATTGAAAAGACTTCATAAATAGTCACATAATCTTTGGGGTCAGATTTCGAGTAAATTTCAACCATCTCTTTGACTTGTGTTTTGTTCTCCATTTATACTTCACCATGTTAAACTCCTGATTAAATTTGTTTGTCACATAATTGAAATTGAAGCATTGACTATTCTTTTTTCCCTTGATCACTTGCAAAACTAATACTAGCATTATCATTAAAAATTCTTGATGCTCGAATGTTTATAGATGAAACATGTTTCACATCAAATGGTAAATAAATACTCGTACATTAGTCGAAGAGGTCTTTATTTCTGAAATTTGGGTTACACAAGAAACATATACATTCAGTCCTTTTGATCAATTGTAGTCCTATATTGGGAAGCGACATTTAGTTGGTGTTATATTTTTATATATCATCTTTATCACATAGTGTTTTCTTTTTCCATTCTAGTAGATTGTTAATCTTACTTTACTATACCCTTCTATGCAAATAGACATTATCGGTGTAACGGTTGTCATATTCTGTAGCGATCCGAAAATCCTCAATGTTCCCGGCACGCAAACTACTACTCTAACGCATACACTCGGGTAAAATTCATGTAAAAATTTAAAAATTTGTTCCTTGAGTTGAAACGAACTTTTTGAAAACGTTTGAAACCGTCGCAGCGAAAGACTTCGATTTAAAATCAATTTAAATAAAATTTCAAGTTTTGAAAACACTAAAACACATTTTTGGTCGACCCCTATAATCACCGGTCGACACTTCATTTGCCTCTGTTTTCATCGGTCGACCCTAACGGTCGACACCTCTCTGCTCATCACACTAACTAGTCGACACTCCAATCTTCTCTACCCGCACAAGTTGAAACCTGTGGTCAACACTTCTACGCTCATCACAGAGAGCGGTCGACACCTGTCTTCACAGGTCGACATCTTCATCCTCTCTGTTTCCATCGTTGAACATTGCGGCCGACACTTCTATCATCTTTACACTAACCGGTCGACACTTCTACACACAGGTCGACACATGATATGGTTCTGTCTCCGTAGGTCGACCCTCGCGGTCGACACTTGCCGGGTTTGGTCGACCCCTAAGCCTATCGGTCGACACTTCCTTCCCAGAATTCTGCCTAAAAACCTTGAAACTTCACAAAAATAATCAAACTTCGACTCAACGCTAAAATAACATACAACGTACACATTTCCAATCACCTACAAATCGCTATATACATAAAAACTACTACTAAACATTTGAAATCCATTTATTATTCAAAACAACCCAAAATGACTCTGACTCGACCCTAAACCCGTACCTATGAACACCGTGTCAAAAATACCCTAACAACCAACCGGATCGTCCACGTGCGTCCTCCTTCAACTGCCTTCTAATCTTGGGCTCGCTTTGAGTACTCACCAGCTATCGTTTTATCACCTACATCACAGAACTCATCTATTAGTCTAATGCTAAGTAAGTAATGCATAAAAACATAATATTGTAAACAAACACATTCTAACATATGCAGTTTCTACAGTTTCGTCTCTACTTTCGTTTTCGTCTCTATCTTACATTTTCTTTATCTTCTTACTATTGAGTCTTCTTTACGTGTTAGACCAAGGTGACACACCTCGCCGTCCCCCTCATGGGACAATGCCAACCTCAGTCTAGTAAAGTGACACACCTCGCGGTCCCCCTCATAATACAAGGCTACTACGTAAAGCGCGAGAAGTAGTGACACACCTCACTGTCTCCCTCATAGGACAAGGCCACTCAACCCCACCTTTCTTATCTTCTTACGTATCTTTTCATTTCATTCGTCTCATCACATTCTATTGTTTCACTTCATAAAAACATGGAAATTTATTTTCGTTTCATTCTCGTGCTTTAAAACCATGAATACATAATCAACTAAAGCATAACATAAAATAAATGTGCATGCAACCTACCGATCTGTGATGTAGGCCCGAAGACAAAACTACTACACTACTTACCTGGCGTCCTTGTTTTTTGTGGTGCTCGTTTCACCAAAAACCTGCTCAACCTACAACAGAAATCGTTTTCCATCAAAACTCATCTCAATACTCTACTCACGCACTAAAACCACTATACTAGCACGACACTTCACGAACTAGCCAAAATTGCTCACTAACCCAACTCGGGTCAAAATCAGCTTAAACTTCTAATGCGCATAACTTTTGCGTCTGTTATCGAAATCACTCGATTCTAGAGCCTAATCGCTCCACTCATAACCTAGTTTAACATACCAAAACAGAATTTAAAATAACTAACAGTAGCTAGGTTAAAACTCCCAAAAATATAACCGAATTTCACACTAAAATGCCCAAAATTCTCATCCTCGGTTCTCTCCATAAAACGCATTCAATTCCTCAACAATCCATCATACTCTAACCTATTAAGCATAATCTAACTACCGTTGGAGATTTCGAATCCACCCAAGTCACAGCTCAATCCTCTCGGTTCTCCTCAAAATTCAGAGCTCATCACCCTCAGCCAGCACACCGTTACTTCTACCTCCTAATCACCCCTAGAAACCGAGCTCAATCAATCAAAAATTTGAAAGCCACCAAGCACTCACACTTGATTGATAGAAACCGAAACAGGGATTTACCTTCGGTTCCCAGCACGGAAAGGGTCAAACAGGCTCCTCCTCACAGCTCGTCGGAGCTCTCTGCGCATAGACGGAAGGAGAAGGCGCTGAGAGTGGCGACCTTCGATCGCCGACGTGCACAACTCTCTCTCGTGGGAGAGAAAACAGACAAAGGGGGTTTCTGCGAGAAACCCCAGAACATCAGTTTAAAACTGATGTTTGTCTCTTTTTTTATTTATTAAAATAATAATAATAATAATAATAATAAATTAATTATTATTTCGCCCTCACACTTTAATCTTTTAGTTAAATTATTATTCTGTCTGTTTCCAGCCGTATTCCAAAAATTTTTTTTTCTTTATTAGTCTCGAAATAATAATTTATCTACTAGTACGAATTTTTCACTTTCGATTCTGACAAAAACTCTGTCGTTTATCAATATAAATTTTCACAAATTAAATTACAGAAAATTTTAGGTGTTATATATTCCCTATCAAAAATGTCTATCAGGGCGAGGTCTTGCAAGTTGGGGAAATTTTACGCATTGATTCAAAGTATGCATGTCCTTTTTCCATTTCCAACTTTTCTTCATTCAAGAATATAATTAAATTTTCTTGTTGTTGCAGTTTGGCTTCTATTAGACGGTCTATGTGAGGTCAATTTGTTTCTAACGAATGCGAGACAATTTCTTCAATAATTGACAATTGACTAGTCCTAGTAGCAACAGATTTCCAAAATACTTTAGATTTTCTCTTTTTAATCTTTATTGTTTAATATATCTTTTCAAATTTTTGTCTATCTTTCCTTTGTTTTACAACTTTTATACTAATGCAATCATGTATGATTGATTCTACAATCAACTTAATATTTCTGGATATTGCAAGGCTATTGTCATGTATATTCCTTACAGATTGGAAGGCTTTCCGCAAGATTCATCTTTGACTTGTTAGGGAACTGTAGAAGAAAAATTAAGCAGTAAGGTATGCATATATATTGTTTATGTTGATAGTTCTGTTTCTCATTCCTCAAAGTATCAGATAACATTTTCTTATATTCAGTGATTTGTCCTAGTTGATTTCAATCATATTTTTGTTACAGTTAGCAATACAACTTCTTAGAATCTAAAAATGATTAAGTTCTACGAACACATTTAAATTATTGTAGGAAGTTGTTCTAATTTCCACAAGATGAATTGTACGACCACCTAATAAAAGTTGTGCTGCCCAAAAACCTCGCTCTCATACACTCACTACAGTGCATGAAATTCTTCAGGATTGGTACAACTCAAAGAAATTGTCAGTAAACACATTAGATACCAAATTGATAGGTCAAATTAAAGATGACAAACGAGCCGGTTGAGCCGAATCAAAAGTAGTCCGGCTCACTGAGCCTAACGAGTTAAACGAGCCGAGCCTACCAAACCTAACAAAACAAGTCGAGACTAATGAGTCAGTATGAAAAAATTTCAACTTAAACTTGTTCGCGAATCACGAGTTAAACGAGTTGAGTTGGGTCGAGCCATGTCAGACCAACGAATCTAACGAGTCGAACGTATATAAATATTTTTAACTTATATTAATATAATATAAATTTTTTAAAAAATTATTTAAAATTATAATATGTATTAAAAGGAGGATACTACAGAATATTACTCTACTTGCTAATAATTTGGAACTTATTTTTAAACAAATTTCATCTCGTCTATTCTTAAAAGGGAAGATTAATTTATTTTCTTTGAATGGTTAAATAAATCATAATTAAATTAAAAATAGTCTAATCATTGTTTGTCCTGCGGTTTTTTTGGACTTGTTTGTTATTTCAATGGATAAATAGATCAAAATCAATGTTTGTCCTGTGCTGAAACTTCTTTTTTTTGCATTGGAAAAAGTAAAATTCATCATTTCTCCACGGTGAGCAGCACCTTCGTAGTCGTCTTCCCAATCCAGCTTTCAATTTTTTTTGTTCTGCATCTTCCATTTTCTCTCGTCGTAGTCTATCTGCTCTATCGTCGATGTCTCCCTTGGCTTAGGAACTGATTCCTGCCCCCACTGAATCCACTTCAAGTTGCCCGTCCTGTCCTTGCTATCTTTGTGAAGTGTTCTTTTTCTTTTTCCTGATGAGTGATTTCTTTCGATTTGGTCCTTGCTCTCTTGGTGAAGTGTTTTTCTATTCTTTGGATGTGTGATTTCTTTTCTCTATTGGTTTTTCACTCTTGTTGTTTGTGTTGGTGGATTTTATGCCTTGGTTTTTGCTCTCCTTTTGAAGACTGACAGCTCGGTCCTGGCGGGCTCGACTTGGTCCACTTTATTGAACTGGACAGGCTCGACTTGGTACAACAAGGAGTCCGCGGGTTAAACATCTCTAGGTCAAATATATCAGATTTTCATTGTATTAAAAAGTGGAAGATGGAATGGATCCCAACACCTATACCTCCATCCACCTCAACTACCTCCTTAGTTATTTTATCTTTTTTGTTTTATGGGCGTTGTTTCTAACCCACTCAAAAAATTTCAACATGTGGTGAGTGAGGAGCGTGGGTGGAGATTGTTTACTTAGAATTTCTTTTAAATTATTGAGAATTTTTTTACAAACTTATATTGAATAGTAAAATTGAAATACTCGAAGAAATTGAATAGGGTACAATGAATAGGGTATATTGAATAGGGTACAATGAATTCTCGTCATTGTATGATATATAATATGTACAATCATCTTTACTTCTAACTAATTAAAGCACCACATAACATTTAATGTTCATGATTAAGTTGCTATTTTTAGTCTAACTTTTAATTAGTTCTTTTAAATGAATCTTTTTATCTTCTTATTATTCACTTCATTTCACATTGTATATTTATTTTTAACCCCTCACTATTACCTGTATTTTATACAAATCCACCGTTTTAGTCTAACTTGTCAACTCCTTTTGGTGTAAAATGAATATTCACAATAGAAAATCAATTGAAAAAACATTTACTGATAATCTTCAACTCTTACTACGTCATGTAGACTCTTCTAACCATATTCATTTTACACATCTCTGTTGTACTTGTTCTACGCTAAGAATCTTTGCTTCCAAATTTGAACTTCGAATTTGATTTAATCCAATCATTTAAAACCTCTAATTATCTCAAATTAAAATAAACATACGTGGAAGCCATAAATTTAACATTAACTTTTTGCACATACATTATTACTAATTTCCATCAATTGAAATTAATAATTAATTGCTCTTAATTTCATTGTACACAATTGTCTCTATGCTTGCCGACATTTAGGAGAACCTCGATTAATGTTAATTTCTCGTACGAAAAGAAACTATTCTATATCACAAAGTTAATGGCTAGATATATTCAATAAGTAAAACCAAAACATCAAAAAGAAAAAACATTATCAATTTTATTTATTATTTATATTTGGATAGTTATTTATAATCACGTACTGTTAAATTATTTTGCTGGTAGCCTACCCACCAATGACCTCACTACAACTTTTCGTTTTGTAGGCTACTAGCCGCCCCACGGCCTCACTACCGTGTCTCTAGTAATAGTAAAGACCTTGTTTCTACAACAAGACGTGAATAGTTACCCACACCTAGATTAATATAGAGATAAGTTTCTCTGAGATCCCATAACCAACCCCACAAAACAAGGAATAATTAATTCGAATTGAATCAAAGGTTTATTACCGTACTATTATTGTTAATATTTTTTTTTTCTTATGTTATCAAATTATCCCACTTAGAAATTTCCGTCACTGCAACAAATGTGGATACTTTTTCATCATCTCATCCAATTTTCTAAGTGACTTCTTTCTCACTATGGTTCTTCAATTAAACTCAAACCAAGGTTACCTCACCAGGGAGCCAAACTTTGATACTATGACTCAATATTCTCTAAGACTCCTCTTCATAACTAATATACTGGATAGGCATAACAATCTCCGAGTCAAAGATAATATGAGATGGGTCTTAGCCGTATTTCGTTAGCATATAAATATGAACTACATTGTGAACATAACTCAATTGAGGCGATAAATTTAGCCGATAAGCCACTATACCTACCAGCTCAAAAATCCAAAAAGAGTCATTACATTTCAAGGCTAATTTTCCCTTCATACCAAAACAACTAATACGACGATTAGGTCACTCTTAAAAAATAGAAAGTCATTAGTCTCAAATTCTATCTCTCTCTTCAAAATGGTTGCATCATTTTTCTGTTGACTTTAAACTGTTCTCAACTATTCTTTAATCATTTACTTTTTCAATGATCTCTTGAATCAAATCTGAGTTCAAAGTAACACATTCTTCAGCCTCTTTGATGGTCTCTGAATTGAGATTAGAAAGGGTATGAAATTTTTAATGTTAAAAATGAAAATTGTTCGTGGAACAAATATGAATGTAAATTTTATAACAATTGTTGTAGTGATCAAGTTACTCTAAAATTTTACATGTTAAAGTAGATGATAAATGAAGATAAATATTTTGGATTGAAAGTATTTGGATTTATGTAATAAAAATTATGCAAGTTTGAAATTGGTTGAACTGTATTTTATTTTAAAGTGCACAGTTTCGATAAATGACTCTAAGTTAGATTTTAGAATGAGAATTTAAAAAAAAATTATACAAGAAAAAATATCCTAACACTTTGAAGTATGCTCTCATGCAATAAAATGAAACAACCAATAGTGTGGTCTCATGTGTCACTAATGGATTAGCTACTAATTATGTGATTAAATTGTAATTAAATAGTAATTAAAGTTAACTAATTATGATAATTATGTTAATCATGGAGATTAACATAAAATTAATCTAAATTAATTTTATTAAGCTAATTATGTTTAAAAAGTAATCAAGCAAGGTTTTTTTGCAATTATATGCAAATGGGAGATCAAAAGGCCAAAATTGGGAAGACAAAGTAGATCAAACGACCATTCTACACTAAGGAGCTTCCAGCTAAGAGTTGAAGTTGACGTTGTGTATCTAAGTTCGTGCCTTCAAGCTGAAGAAAAAGTAAAAGGGAGAGAGAATAGAAGAGAGAAATGAGAAAATGAAGAGGGAATCGAAGGAAAATGTGAAATTGGTGGGGAAGAAGTTGAAATTGATCCCCAAGCCCTTTAGAGAAGTTGTTTCACTCACTAAGAGGATTAATTTCAACCAAATATTGAAGGGTGAGAGTGAAGAAATAGAGACATCAAAGCAGTAAGAATCTCTAATCTATGTATTTATAAATTATGTTGAATATTGCATAGTTCAAATGGAAAAGATTTTGTTGTGAGGAATAAATGTGAAATTTATGAAATTGCATGTCAATAATATTTGAGAAAGAAAATTTGATTTAGTTTAAAATGGCTCATGAATTGTATATGGTTTGATAGTTAAAAGTTGGTTAAAAAGCTTGGATAATTGGATTACATAATTATATCCAATTTCCTTTTTTGTTATGCTAAGTTGGTATTGAAGTTTTGATGGTTAATTAATGGCATGAAATTGATATGTTTTGGATGAAAATGAGTTGAAATCATGAAAATGGAATTAAAGATTAAATCTATTATGATTTGTTAAGAGTTGAAGTTTAATTATAGTAATTGATATAAGCATGAAATTAATGTGATAAGAGGGCAAATTGGATTATATACTGTGATTGTGGTATTAGATTGAGCTTTGAGATATTTAATACGAAAAATAATTAGAATTGTGGAAATCAGGCTAGGGAGTGGGCTTCTGATGCCCACGGCAAGAGTATAGAATAACTAGAAATGAGGCAAATTGTCTCGGGATTAGACTTCTGGAATCCAAGGTTGACGTCTATAAGAGCAAATATGTGCAAAGATATCAAGATTGGACTTATGGGATTTGAAGCGGGAGCTGAGCAAAGTAAAAGTGAGAAACATGCTCTTAAGATCGGGTTTCCTAAGAGTGGCTGCCCATGAAAAAATATTAGCAGAAATTTCACAAGAGCGAAGGCAAGCAATTGGGACATGTTGTTCGCACATATTTAAAGTGTGTTATTCAAATATAATTTTAAATGATTCAAAGTGTTGAGTTTTTTAGAGATACAAGACATCATTAGAGAGTGTTTAGATAGATGCATACTCATTATTCATGCATCATTTGCTTGACATTTAACAAGATTTGCATGTTTGTATTACATCCACTATTAGTATGTATTATGCATTCAATATATGTATATTAAAGATGCCCAAATCATACATTATTAAATTATTTACATATGAAAAGAGTATTGTGAGATGTATGATTGGTAACATTTAAACTCAATATATCTAATCAGCTATGTATTATATGACATGTGTAAAGTCAAAGAATAGAAAGGGAGTGAGTGCCTCTTAGGTTGTAAATTTCTAGCCTCTAAAGTTTTATGTTGTGGAATGCAAGCGCTACTGTGAAATAGACAGTATAATGTACATGTGTGTGCGATTTTACATATGACGATTATTAATCATGCATATTAGCATTTACAATATATATCGATATGAATCATGCATATTGACATTTGCATAATATGTTAATATGATACTTGATAATAGTGATACCAATTAAATAATATGATACATAGACATGTTTTGATTCACTTATTATAGCTAGCAAAATTCTATATTTAACGAATGACTATTAAACATTTTTTAATTTAAATTATCAAAACTAAAAGGAAACATTTAATACATATCCAAACAACTCTATTTGTCAAGATTCCTCTGATAACCCAAACACATAATTCTAAAGTTTTAAAATTTATTAAACAACCAAAAATTTGCTCTCGTTCCATGTTCATGTCTAAGTAAATTAAATTGATGGTTCATAATAGATGGAATACAAAGATTTTACATAATTACTTTACTCAATCTAGACAAATTTATACGAAGAATATAACTAATTTAATAAAATATACAAAAGGATAAACGTTAAATAAATCTACTATAATATAATATGTAATTAAAATAAATCATTTCCCTATGGCATATAAATTTTAAGTGACAATAGAGTTACTCACCGACTCTGAATCTCACCGACTCTGAATATACAATGTCATAGGCATAACAGAAATATAAATAAATGTGATACTCAAATGATCGCAACAATCAAAATGACAGTGATTAAGTTTAACATTTTGTGTCATGGACACGCCCTCTCTAGTTAACAACGTATAAATTTTATAAAGGAACATATGTTCAATTAAAATATGTTCGGTGAAAATACATATATAATATAAAGATTGACCAACCATAAAAGTATACGTCATTTAAAATAAGAATGTGTCTCAAAATATTATTTTATAAAACTATCATGCTAAGCGTAAAATTAAATCTTCATCTCAATGCCCAACATTTACGTTGAAGTTTCGGTACCTAATCAGAAGATTATTCCAAAATAAGGATGAGTTTTTCCTACTTTAAATCTAAATTTTTAGTCCATTAATGACTGAAGAATGATTGAGTCAACAGATAAATTCGGGTTCAAACAGTTCATAAAACGACCCAAGAATGATTGGATGGAAAATCGAATTTAGCCCCAATAATAGGGCTTAGGTCGCAGCCCAAACCGACTTGGGTTGTGGCCTAGTAGCTGAGCCTCGGCCTACTCAACCAATTTAAGATTGGCCATGCTCGGCCAAGCTGTCGGCTGTCAACATTTTTGTCAAATTTTTGCCATTATTTATGAAAATCTCCAAGTTCAGAAATTTAACAAATATATGGATAATATATAACACAAAACACATTCATAAATCAAACGCTTAAATTCAAAAAATCTCAATCTTACAAGAAAAATTATCCAAATATTCAATAGATCAATAAAAGAAATTCAATCTACATTCCTCCATGTTGAACCATGATGAACCGCCAGTTGGTTTCTGGTTCAATATTCTGTTACACTGAATCTGAGAATGTTTATTCACGTGTTTTTCCTTTTCTTTGTAATCTCAGGCTTATAAAAGCCAAAATTGCACATGGATGAAGATATGAGAAATAGAAATCAATTCCAGTAAATTCTTCTTCTTCTTTCTCTGTTATTCTGTTTCTCTTTCTTCTTTCATGGTATCAGAGCCGTGATCCTCTCTGAAGACGATGACATCCTCACAAAGTACAACGGATGCACCGTCATCTTCTTCCTCCCCTCTTTCCTCCCTCCCGTATCTTCCTTCTGTTAATCAACCCTTAACCATTAAACTTGATGATTCAAACTTCCTAATCTGAAAAAACCAGCTTCTAAATGTCTGTCATCTCCAATGGATTGGAAAATATTCTTACCCGATCTTGTCCATGTCCTCCAAAAGAAGATGCATCTGGTTCACCATTCATTAACCCAGAGTTTCTATCTTGGTAGAGGTATAATCGACTGATTATGAGTTGGATTTATGCCTCCGTTCACGAGCAAGCGCTGGGACAACTAGTCGGCTACTCATCAGCATTCGAGATCTGAGAAGCCCTTGGACAACTTTACTCTGCTTCTTCCTTTTCTCAAATTGCAGAGCTTCGGACGAGTTTACAAGCATTTCACAAGGACGGACTCAGTGCTCTGTCCTACGTTCATAAATTCCAGCGCTCTGTCCTACGTTCATAAATTCCAAAGTCTCTACAATACACTTGCGGCTGTCGGTGAACCAATAAGCCAGAATGATCAACTTCTCTATTTCTTAAATGAATTAGGAAAGGAATACAACCCCTTCGTCACTGCTATGACCACCTGCACCGACCGTCCCTCTACTAAAGAGCTAAATAGCCTATTATTGAGCTATGATGCTCGTCTGGAACGACTGAATGCCCCAACCACCTTGAGCTCCCTTCAAGCCAATTACACTAATATCTCCAGTAATAAGCCTAAACTCAAGTTCCCTTCCCCACCTGGATGTCACTCCTTCTTTACACCCTCAAGACCACGTGGTCTTCTACCTTTCTCCACCTCTCCCTTCTACTCCTCTGCTTCTCATCCCTACATACTGCCCCTCTTTCCCTTCTTTCAATCAAAATCAGCCTCCATGTCGCTCTAGATGCCAAATTTGTTTCAAACTAGGTCACAGTGCTAACGTCTATTATCACCGCACCAATCTACAATATCAGCCAGCTCCAAATCCCCCTCGAAACTTTTCTGCCGTTCTTGTATCCTTTAATGCTCAGTCTGCTACACACTCTACACCTTTGGATGCCTATTGGTAACTGGATTCTGCAGCTTCACACCATTTCACTCCAGAACTGAACTTACTTGACTCAGCAGCTCTATATTCAACTGCTGCTCAAATCACAGTTGGAAATGGTAAGCGTTCTTCTATATCTCATATTGGTCATGCCACCATTTCTACTCCCTCTACTTCATTAGTTTTAAATACTGTTTATCGTTCTCCTTTCCTTCAGAAGAACCTCCTTAGGGTCTCGTAATTATGTTGTGATAATAATATTTATGTTGAATTTTATCCTTCCTTTTTTTGTGATCAAGGATCAGGACTCCCACAAAATCATTCTCTGGGAAATATTGGATAACCCTTTATAGGGTTTGTTCTTCATCTTCCTGTCTATCCTCCCCTGCTCAACTTCGTTCTGTCTCTGACAGTTCCTCGAGTCGGTGGCATTCTAGCGTGGGGCATTCGTCTTTAACGATCGCTCACTTCACTTTGTCCACTGGAAATATTTCTGTTTCTTCTCGCAATTTAGATTTTTGTTCTTCTCGTCAACTGGCTAAGTCTTGTTGCTTATCGTTTCCTATTTCTCATTCTCATGTTACTGCTCCTTTTGAATTAATCATACTCATATTTGGGGTCCTTCCCCCGTTTCTTCAATCACCGGTGCCAAATATTTTTTACTCTTTATTGACGATTTTTTTAGATTTACGTGGTTTTATCCTTTAACATCTAAAGATGAAACTTATAACAATTCCTCATCTTTCAAAAGATGATTCAAACTCAGTTCAATGGAGCCATTAACTTGTAAGATCGGATTTGGGTGGTAAATTCCTATCTTTATCCACCTTTTTGACCTCTTGAGATATTATTCATGAAGTTTCTTATCCTTATACACAATAAAAAAACAGGTGTGTCGAATGCAAAAATCGATACGTCGTTGAAACCGGTTTAACCCTCCTTGCTCATGCATCTATGACTTTAAAATTCTGGCCTTTCGCCTTTACTACAGCTATTTATCTAATTAATTGGTTCCCATCAAAAGTTTTATCAAACAAATATTCATTTCAATCACTCTATTACAAAACTCCTTATCTTTATCTTCGTATTTTTGGCTATCAATATTTTCCTTTTTTACGTCCTTTTAATACCTATAAACTTCAATTCCGTTCTAGCCCTTATGTTTTTCTTGGTTATAGTAGTAATCATAAAGGATATTTATGTCTTCTACCAACAAATGGTCGAATTTACATATCCTATCATGTCGTTTTTAATGATCACTTCTTTCATTTTTCTCTCTATCTTCGACCCTTACTCCCTCTACCAACATTCCCATCATCACCTCCCTGCCAATCTCACCTACCATTCACAGCATTCATCTTCTCTCTTCCTCTTCTCCCTCCAAACCGATTCTCCCCTCTACCCCAATTCTCCTTTTCTCCTTCGCCTTCTTCTATGTCCATCTCCTCTGCACTGTATCAAATCGAATGCTTACCAGACCAAACAACTATAAATGATCATCCTATGGTCACGCGGTCCGAGTCCGACATCCTTAAACCTCGACTATTCTACAGTGTCGCTGGTAACACTCTGAGTGAACCTTCCTCTTACAGCGAAGCCTCTCTCACTGAGTGGTGTTTTGCCGTGCAAGTTGAGTTTGATGCTCTTCAATCTCAAGGTACATGGTGCCTAGTTCCAAAACCAGTGCATTCTCGTGTCATTGGATCCAAGTGGATTTATCGTATCAAACTTCACCCAGATGGTTCAATTGACAGATTCAAGGCTTGCCTGGTCTCCAAAGATTTCCAACAAATCTAGGGTCTAAACTTCCATGAAACGTTCAGACCAGTTATCAAACCAACAACCATTCGACTTCTTCTGGGCATTGCAACCTCTCGACATTGGGTTATCAAACAATTGGATGTTCAAAATGCATTTCTTCATGGGGATCTCCTAGAAGAAGTTTACATACACAGTCTCAAGGCTTTATTGATCCTACTCATCCAGAACATATGTGTAAACTTTGTCGTTCACTCTATTGCCTAAAACAGTCACCTCATGCTTGATTTCTCAAGTTAAGTATGGCTCTGCTCTAGTGGAATTTTTCATATTCTAAAGCAGACAGCTCAATATTCATTTATCACTCTGACTCCAATATTCTGGTGGTTTTAGTACATGTGGATGACATTATTGTGACGGGATCATCTTCAACTTTGGTCTCGACATTGATTCAGCATCTCTCTCAACTGTTTGCTATTAAGGATCTTGGTGACTTGCATTTTTTTTTCTGGGAGATAAAGTTTACCGGCATTCTACTAGCATTCATTTAAGTCAAACCAAATACATTCGAGATTTACTGGTTAAAATAGGTACGCTTGACTTTAAACCTCATTTTACCCCTCTTGCTCTTCTACCTCTTTCTTTACATGCTGGGAAACCACTGTCTGACCTCACTGAATACTGAAGCATTCTCGGTGCACTTCAGTATTGCACCATCACAAGACCAGACATTTCTTTTGTTGTCAACAAACTCTATCAATTCATGCATTCTCCAACTGATCTTCACATGGAGTCGGTCAAACGTGTTATGTGATATTTAAAAGGCACTGCTCACTTGGGTCTCGTTTTTCAACACAACACCGATCTTTCTTTGTTCTGCTACACCGATGCTGACTGGGCGTCGTGTCCTAACGATCCTCGAAGCACCAGCAACTATTGTGTCACCCTCAGGCATAATTTAATTTCTTGGTCGCCTGTGAAACAGCAAGTTGTCTCCTACTCTAGCACGGAATCCAAATACAGAGCCATAGCTAACTGCCAAACTTTTGTGGATTCAATCCTTGATCGCCAAACTACGTCTCTCTCAAAATTCTTCCCCTGTTATGTATTGTGACAACATCAGTATGCTTTGTCTTGCGTCTAACCCGGTTCTATACGCTTGTTCCAAGCATGTTGAAATTGACCAGCACTTTATTCGGGAAAAAGTCAAGGCTGGGTCGTTACGGCTTGCCTACTTGCCTTTTGACAATCAACTTGCCGATTGCCTCACCAAACCTTTGGTTAATTCCAGATTTCAGAAACTTTGAACCAAACTCACGGTTCATCCCAAACCGTTCCATTTGTGGGGGGATGTTGAACCATGATGAACTGCCATCTAGTTTTTGGTTCAATATTCTGTTATATCGAATATGAGAATGTTTATTCACGTGTTTTTCTTTTTCTTTGTAATCCCAAGATTATAAAAGCCAAAATTGCACACCGATGAAGATATGAGAAATAGAAATCAATTCCAATAAATTCTTCTTCTTCTTCCTCTGTTATTCTGTTTCTCTTTTTTCTTTCACTCCAAAATCTTAGAATTTCACAGGGAAGCAACACCAAACTTCCAATCCTTTAATGTCAGATTTTGATTCCCTAAAATCAAGAGCAAATTTCCCGAATAAATACTCCAATCTTTATAAGGTTACAGCAAGAGAAGTCTGAGATTTCCTTACCAAAATTAGTTCTAAGTTTCCTCCTTCCCATGAGCCTTTGTTAAAGTTGTTTCTCCCTCCAACTATCCGAAACTCCTCCGATTCCAATCAACCCTTGGTTAGAGTCCGTCTTTACGAAGAAGATAATTGAAACAGCAATGGCATGACACTCACCTTAGAAACCGTCAATTGAAGATGGACTTATGTGAGTTTATGGTATAAAATATCCTTTTTGATGTAAATGCTATTTTTTCTCGTGTTAGATTCTAATATTCAAATGCATAGTTAAAATTGGGATGCTAAGTTTGTCATAGATTCTAATATTCAAATGCATAGTTAAAATTAGGTCTCTTAGGCTTAAATTCTACCTTGCATTGTTTCCTATTTAGTCGTCTTCTTTGGATCTTCTCTCATCGGGATGGGTTGATGGAGAGGGTGCTGAAGATGCAGTGACCCAGTTTGGCTGTCCAAAAAGATAGGTTAATCAATAAGTTTGTCACATGTGGAAGTAATGGCAAGATTTGGAATTAGCTAAAGTTTTCAGTGCTGCGGTTGTCGGTCAAAAATTTCTCTCCCATAATGGTTTTTTTTTCCTAGACCTAATTGATTTGGACTTCAAATGTATATGCTGACACAACGCTTTTGTGTTGGTTATTTTTACACTATGTAAGTACCCGTGTTGCCACGAGTAATATAATCATAAAATGACGTTGAACTCACTGAAATTGATACAAATATATTTTTAATTACTAATTTACTTTTGTTTCAATTTTTTTAAACAACAAAATTTGAAAATTTTAATTACTAAACTACTAATAAAACAAAAGTAAGAAATTAAAAATGAATCAACTTCATTTAATTAAAACCTGAATCTATAATTATCCCCCCAACAATTCACCTAATTAAATTTATTATCTTTTTCAATTACGATTTGTACGAGTTACTTAACCGAGAAACTCTAATTATCTAAAATATCTTCCTAATGATGAATTAGAAATCAAATTCACTATACTTTTATGTGAATGAAACAAAAACGATTCATTAAGTACAAGTTCTCAATTAAATTACATACATTATGCAGGTATATCCCAATCTTACACAAGTTCATAGTTTTCATTCAATGATCGTGTGCTATTATGTTTGTATCTAACATGTAAATTTTTGTTCTCAAATTTATTACACGTTATAAGATGAACCTAATTATTGAAAAAATAATCAGTACAAAGAATAATAACAAACTTGAAACGAATTAATATGATGAAAAAATAAAAAGTTAATTAAATTTAATGTGAGTTTAAATCGTAATCCTAAATAATCAATTAATAAAATCAAAAAAAGAAAAAGATGAAAACAAGTAGTGGCCATTCATCTCGATAAACTGTTGAATGTCGTTGAATTCTCTACCAAAATCTTGGAAAATAACTATCATAATCTTTATTCTCCGTCAAATTCTTAAATCTCTAGCCCCCTCTAGTCGTCTAGTGGCCTCCTTCATCGATGAAAAACTAACTAATAGTAAGTAATCTATTATTTCAAATAATTATAGTAATGTCAAGAACAATTGAATGATTTTAGAGAGCAAAAATTAAAATTTCAATTATTTTTTTATATATATTTGATATTAGAAATTATTAAAAAAAAAAAAAAAAGAGTATTTCCTGTTAGCAATTTATTACAAATTAATATTTCATAATAAAAACTAGAAAGAAAAAACGGTAAGAAGTATTCAAGTTGATACCGGTGGAAGTATAGAAGAGGGCTCTTTTGGTATTTGCACAATAGTATTCGTGGTAGCTTTCTATTGGCTAAAACACGTCAGTCATTTGAGGTTACGACATGTCATATTCGATTCACCAGGTTTTCGGCAATGATAAATTCTCATCCCATTTGTGCATTGAAAAACAAGAAAGCGAGAGAGAGAGCAACTGTGAGAAATGGAAGTGAATTCTAGGGCCTTGTCCTCTTACTCCATCAACTCCTTCGTCGACGACGAATTCGAGTTCGATTTCGTGCTGTTGGAAGAAGTTGAATGCCTTTCCAACTGGGAATTCGTCGATGTTCTCGATGCTAAAAATGCTTGTGGTGGTATCGGGAACGACGAACTCGGTTCTGATCTCCAAAGTGCTGTTCTCCCTGTGAATTCGGTGCCGGTATCTCTTGGAGAATTCGTCGTCGAAGATCATTGTGACGAAGACAACTTTGATTATGGAGGTTCTGATAATCTTGAGGCGGATGATGGCGTTTCCTTTACGAATGAAGATGAGGATGAGGAAGAGGATGTTGGTGATGTATATGATTTGGATGACGAGCTTGTTCCCTGGTCTGTGACCAGCAAATTTGAGAGACAAAGAATGAGGAAGCTGGGTAAGAGACAGTTTCCGAAGATGTGCAGTTCAAGGAGGTCTCCGCATTTGCTTTTGAGGCCTGGTTGCGTCCGCGGCAAGCATGGTCTGGGATTGAAGTATAATTACTAGTCAGGTAGGGTTCAACGTGATCAACTGAGTAGATCAGATGGTTGATCTGGCATCGATGTTGATCTAACGATGTAATTGCCGTCAACTTGTTGGTACTAGTTCATTTGGTTGTATAAATTCTGTCTAGGTTATCTAATTGTTCATGCTCTATCGTAAGCTACTAACTAATTAGCTATTCCCTTTCGTAATGTGCTTCTTCTTCCGTGACGCTTCTTTGTTTTGGTTGAAGAACTTGGAGGTCATGTAAGAATATTCAAATGCTGCATAGATGATTGGGTAGTAATTATAATCAGACTTGCTCTTACATTTTCTTACCTGTAATAGTTTCTAATTCATTTCTGCAGGAGTTTCATCCTTAATCAAGAGGGGATTGATATATAATCTTGAATGAACTGAGTCCTATATAGTCTGATGATGGCGGATATTTGAGTTTGTTGCTATGATTTTATCTGTTTGGATTGTTATTAGATTAATCTAATTGGGTGTTCTTGCCCAGTTTTTTCTGGTTTTGATATTTCTAAAAGCATTTGAAGATTCAACTTCCAGATGATTGAGATGTCATTAAGTTTAAAGTCTAAGTGCATTGGAAGAATGAGAAGATTATTACTGATGCTTGCTTCTGTTTATTTTGAAAGTGCAAAATTCATTTTAGATAACAATACATTTAGTTCCTAGTTACCCACCTATTCTTCATGGATATGCTGCTTTTTGCTTCTGGACCTACAAACCAAAACAAGTACATGACTGAAAGTTGCTTTTCTTTTAATTGTGAAGACCAAGGTTTTCAGATATCTCGCTGAGCTTGATAAGGGTTTCTTGTTTATAGAAAGATATAATTTTTTTGTCATGTCTTGTCCTTCATCTAGCTTTCTACTTGTATTTGGAGAAAACTAATGCGTATCTTAGCAGCATCAGCTTTGCAAGTGTACCACACTTCTACGGAGACAAGATTGTCTATCCACCTTCCTTTGCACTTCACAATTCTTCTTTGGCACATTCAAAGTAAGTTTATTTTGTTTCTTATTTGATAATTTTTTAATTATTTATTCATAAGTTGATAGTGTTCATAGAATTGAAAGACATCCTGAAGTACTTTTGTTTGATTATAGTTATATCCCAATAATTAGTTCATGCATATTTTGATCTTGGTACATCGACTTATGGTTTGAATTGAAATCTTTCTACTCATTATGACTCAACTAGCCACTTAAGTTGAATGCACAATAGCTTGGGAACCGACTGGTAGCCGACATATCAGCTCAACCAAGGAAGGTTGTTCATATTGGTAACCGACATATCGGCTCAACCAATGATCGTTGTTCATACTGATTGGAGGAATGCGCAGTAGAACTTTATTGGTAAAACACTAGTATCTTTCGTATAAAATATTGTCAGAAAATGTCTAATTGATGCACAGCTAATATTGTCACTCTCGTCCCGATCTATAATAATATATTACGTTTAATTTTTTTGCAATAATTACGTTTGGTTTGATTCAAGTTTCCAGCACTTGGTCACGTGTAATTTTTTGGTCAACCTATCAAAGCATTGACTTTAATTTTTGAGTTAAATCCTAAAAAAAGATCCAACTATGAATTTGATTAAAAAAA
The DNA here is from genome assembly GCA_022433055.1 of Begonia peltatifolia. NCBI lineage: Eukaryota > Viridiplantae > Streptophyta > Magnoliopsida > Cucurbitales > Begoniaceae > Begonia > Begonia peltatifolia. Next base: position 6,404,249 of record CM039523.1, read on the forward strand.
AAAAGCTCAAATTAATTTTTTGTTCAAAAACAAACTCAAAGTATTGAAAATGTGCAAAAAATGGATTTGCGAGAAATCGATATGCCTCCGCGTTCAGTTTTCTGAAAGAGAACGGTTTATCGTTCTTTTGATGTGGCAAACCGTTCTTCGCGGGCCTGCGCACGTGAGGGGCACGTGAGAACGATTTGCCGTTATCCGAATGCGACAAATCGTTCTTCTTCAGAATTCTGAACGTGGGGGCACGTGCGAGGGTGAACATCCCCCCACTTAGAGAACAGTTTGTCGTTCTATGGATGCGGCAACTCATGCATTCGTGAAAACGGTTTGTCGTTCTATGGACGTGGCAACCCGTTTTAAGAGTGTTTTTAAAACGGTTTGTCACGTCCATAGAACGGCAAATCGTTCTCACAAATGCGGAGATGTTTACCTTCCAAAGACAAACCGTTCTACGTTAGTATAACGTCCGGTTCATTTGGACGATTTTTCTTCCGAAATTCGACTTTTCTCTCCACCAAATCTCTAGATCCAAGCGTTGCGCCGCCAAAATCATCCAAAACCGAACAATTTTAGCCAAAATCTTCCAAAACCAAGAGTTTTCTTTGAGAAAATCTCAATATCGAGCTAAACCGTGCCAAATCCGAAAACCCAAGCCCTTTTTTGCCAGATTTCAACTTTTTTCGCCAGATCTGTGCTTTTTTCAACAAATCTACGTTGTTTTTTTGCAAAAAATCCAAAAAAAAAATCAAAATTTCAAAAAATCCCTAAATTTCAAAAAATCTCTAAATTTCAAAAATGCTCCCTAAAATGTTTATAGGTCGAAAAGTTCCCCGACAAAATTTATAAGGTAGCTCATCAAACCAGGCGTCGAATTAAGTACTGCAACCGCCTCCAAGTTATTTTTCAATGGAGTTCCGAAGACGGGCGTGTAAGGAGCAGTATAAGCAGAATACGGGAATCCGCTCGATCTTTTACGGGAAGATTGCCAACTTTAGTGGTTGGTAGTGTTTAGGGATAAAGGAGATGTTTGACAACATCACCCTCCACGGGGTATACAACATAAGGGCAAGAGATGCAACAGAATTGTTTGCTTATTTTATGCGAACTTGTATAGTATCGGGGTGATGGGTCATTGAAGACGTACCTTTTTGGTAGAGACATTGTCGTAAATGCAGCTCTTATCAATGAACTACTCAGATTTGCCGTCGACGATGCAGAGCAATATTATCACGCTTCCAAATACTGTAACTTTGCTAAAACAAAAGAGGGATTAGAGTTCCTTCAGTGAATCCACTGTAATGTGGAGATTGGTGAAGCTGAGATCGAGAGATTTGAACGTCAAAGCTCGGGTTCTTCATAACTTGATCAGCCACACCATTCTGCCGAGAGATGGACATAAAGATTTCGCCAATTGGATGGATCTCTATGTCATGGAGAAGCTCTACACCAGCACAATGTTCGACCTGGGATACATGATTGTAAGTCACATGGAGGAGATCAGGAGAACTAAAAACACGAATATGTCGTACGAGACCTTAATTTGGAAGATCCTTCAGTGAGCTCAGATTCAACCTCCTGCAAGAGAGCATATGAAAGCACATAGATCTATTGATGTATTTGATAAGACTCATTTGATTCGGATGAGTCTAGTCAAAGTCGACGGATCTTGGATAGTCAAGGGACATCCTGGAGCCTCCACATCTCAAGATGTTCTGATAGAGGACGCCCCCTTCACCGAGGACACTATCGCGCCGCCATTGTACCTCCAGAAGGGTAGTACGTGGGAGCAGAGGCTGGAGGATATGTGGGAGAGCAAGTGCGAGAGTATGCAGAAGAGGTTAGGTCAAATGTTGGATCAGGAGAGGTGGCACCAGCGATTGGAGTAGAGGTTAGACAGGATAGAAGAGAAGATGAATATGATGAGATTGGCCCAAATACGTGAAGACGCCTACAAACATTCTCGTAGAGACGGCGCTGACGACGATGACGCACCCTTACCTTAGTTTATGTTTTATACTTATTGTAATGTGCTTTTAATTTTAGTTTATAACTTTATTTCATTTATGTATTGTAATGCAACATTATTTTTTGTCATTTTATTTCACATTTATAGTACCATTTAGTTTACTTTATGTAATACCATTTAGTTAATATTTGTACTGGATCTTTTCAATTTTTTTATTAAATAAACCAAAAGAAATAAATTAGAACAATCAATTATTTCTGCCTTGGCCGCGTGTCGTAGATTCCTGCGTCCTTTCAAATGTATCGAAACCTATAAATGTGTCTTGAGAAGCAACACCTAAAGTGGATATCTGGTGAGTACAAGTGCGACTATTATGCCCTTACTGCCAACATATGCCGCATGCCATCTTCGAGTTCTTCTTACTAATTGTCGAAGTCGACAGCTCATTGACATCTCGCACTCTTGTCTTTTTCGGCCTACCAGGTTGACAATATCTTTTGGGCGGGATGAGTTCCTTCAGATCTGGTATTTCCATCCACATTTGGTGGCCGCTCACCGGTTGAATAAACTGTGAGTGTATCTGCACTTAAGTCACCTTGTGATAGTATCGTTGCACGTAATTTTTCTATACCACTCTCATGAAATACATGCATGGAAGGATATGGACACACGAGATTCTAGTAAGCTCTCACCTGGTGCAGTTGCACACACTTATATTCATGTTGACTGCGTATTGTTTGTAGTCATTGTTCACCTCAAATTGTGCACCTTCTGCAGGCTGAGCACTCCAACTGTGAGCTTGAATTTGTAGTTTCTTAACCTTTTTCTTTATCTGAGGGCCAAGAAGTCTATTGATTGGGCCAACTTCTCAAATTTTTTTACGATGCGAGCCATTATGCACTTTCGAATAATCTCAAACATTGTCAGGATCGGTTTACCCTCACAGGCAGTAGAGAAGACATTACTATCCCAATATTTAGACTCTTCTGCTCGAAGCCATGCATGGACATCCCAGCTAAAATGATATAATTTTCCCATTTCTATGTTGAAATGATACTTTGTCATTGCCCTAGCCGCATTTCACACCGCATCTCTGTATGCTCTACCCCAAAACAGACATTTGAAGTTTGCGTATATATGTCGTAGGCAGAAGCGGTGTTCTGCTTCTTTAAATTCCTTATCCACAGCCTTAAGCAACCCCTGACATTTGAAAAAAAAATAGAAAACTGATCAGGATAATACTAGACCATTACAATTAGAATTAAACTAGGAAATGTATTATACATTTTGTCAATATGAAATAAATGTTCATCCGTCTCTCGATTCAAGGTTCAGGTCTCGACTTAAATGTTGTAAAAACCATTGCCAGTTGTCCATAGACTCTTTTTCCATGTTGGTAACAACAATGAGATACATTCTATCGTTGCCATCAATACTGACGGTTGTGAGCAATTGGCTTGGACACGAGCCCTTCAGATGATAGTAATCCAAACATATAACAAGGCGACTGTACTGCAGTAATCCTACCTTGTACACAGTCATGCACATATACATTTTTTGGCATACCATTGAATCACTCCCTATCTCGTAAGCATATGTTTTTACTGTGCTACCTAGGTTTGATCTGTATATTTTTCCTTCGTACAACCAGACTACTTGTATTGTTCGTCGCCCTTACCTTCGTTTAGTATTCGAGCTATACTTCTTACTCTTTTGGCAATACCTGGCGTAATGTTGACAGTGAAATCCTTTCGAATTGTTTCAATGATGGAAGAGATTTCCCACATATGTTGACTTTGAAATCTGTCCAGATAATGATTTGCAATGTATTTTGCACTAGCTTTTCGATTCTCTACTACCCTCGCACAATTATGAGAATTGATCAAACTCTTTATTTTAAAGGTCTCCTCGTCTTGCATATGCGAAGCATGCAGTTGCCATGCACATCCGTCTATGCATTTAGCCGTCAGTCGCTGCTTGTCACTTTGGGCAAATTTGATGCCATAACCATTTTACATAGAATATTTGCCTATTTTCATTTTAATTTCCTTCATACATCTATATTTTAAAAAAAAAAAAAACTCATTGAGATTTCTTCACATACCGGTAAGCTTTCCACCTCATCAATGTCGAACCCGGCCGATGTTCGAAGCTCCTTGTCTAGAGTTCTGGAGGTTGACTACACCTCTATTTCTTCGTCTCAATCTACTTGATTGAATACTCAAATATCACCATATGTAGGAGGGGCGTGCGAATACCAATCCATCTCGACATCAAACCTTGTTGGCTCGTCTAAATCAACCACTCTATTTGAATCATCATCCATCGTCGTCATTAATACAAAGAAAATTCTCTAAAGTATAATAATAGTGTAGAGGTTTTAGAGAGATCGAGCAGAGAGAAGTGGAAGGTGGTGTGAGTAGGTAGGGGAGAGGCTCAGTGTTTAAATAGGGCAGGAGAATGGCAAACCGTTCTAAAAGAACAGGTTGCCTTTCTTCTACAGTGTAGCCTATGATCAGTCAATAATTGATCACGGAACTAAAGGAGAACGGTTTGCCGCGTCCCGAGAACAACAAAACATTCGCACACAGAGCCGTTTTTGAGGCTAGAGATCCCTCGTGTTCGAATTTTGAAGGAGAACGGTTTGCCGTGTCGAGAGAACAGCAAACTGTTCTCCTTCATAAAACTGAACGCGGGGGCATATCGGATTGTCACAAATATATTTTTTGTACATTTTCAATACTTTGAGCTTTTTTTAGACAAAAAATTAGTTTGAACTTTTATTTGAACCAAATGCATAGTTGGATTCGTTTTTGGGATTTAACCCTTAATTTTTTTTTTGCAAAGTTGAATTTCTTAAAATTCATGCTTGAAATGAAATTGTTCATTCAATAATTGAGCCGACCCTTGTTAACTCATTTGGGTAGTCTGCTTTTTTTTTTTGAAGTTTCGTGTTCATGCTTCAAATTATTTGTTCGCCTTTGTGTTGCTCATTTGGAGCGTTCTTGATTAGGTTGATGGTATCTAATTGAATTTTTGAAATTTTTCATATTTTGTTGAAATTTCCTATTCGTTGCATTTGACAGTTGGGTGAATGTTGATTTTCCCTTCATCTCATTCGCAATGTCATGATTGGTCAGTGTTGGGCGATTGTATAAGAATTTATGGGTGTGTGTGTATATAAAAGTTTATTATTATATTATTTTATTGATTAAAATTATATAATATATTTAAATAAAATATAATTTAATATATTAAAATAAACAAAAGAAAAAAGATAAGTAAACTCTTTTCGTTGCGCTGCGAGAAGAAAAACAAAAACTCAGAAGGAGAGGAGAAAACTGAGAGGGAGGAACAACCTCTGTTTTCAACGTAACGAGTCTCAAATCATTTCTCTCGTTGTGTTCTATCATTCTTGTGAAGAAAGTTTCCGCCATAAGTCCATTTTTTCTTCCTCATTTCTCCTTCGAATATTAAGATTTTTCGGCATTTTAGTTTTTTTTGGGTAGAAATTGTTGTGTGGTTTGTAAAAATGGGATGAAATCTTGGAGAACCGGCTAGCATCAATAAAATATTCTATTTTAGTGCTCACTTTCACACTCAAACTTGAAGGCCTTTTAAATCTTAGACGGATACTAATACCAAGACTTCTCACAAATTGAAATAAATACTCATAGTATGAATGTGAGGAAATAGTGTTGATCATTTAACGAAGCCATTAGGACTAACACACAAATGTTGGCATGTATTCTAATTTTCTTATGTTTGTCTTTTTTTTCTCGTGCTTAATTTACTAAAAAAGTGTACTTTTATTAAATAATAAAAAATGAGTCTTTAATAATAATTAGAAAAAGTTTAATGCAGACCGTATTGTATGAGGTCATTTGTCATTTGGTATCTAACATATTTTTTGCCCAATCAGACCCTATCGTATATGCTGTTTGAAATTCAAATATTTTCGTTCAATTTTTAGTTAAATTGATCACGTGCAGAGCACGTGATCTTCTTTTTTAGAATTAAAAATTCTAAAATCCCAAATTACCCTTCTCTCTTCCCTCTTCCTTCTTCGTGTTCCCTCTTCTCAGATCGCTCATGGCAGATTGCGAGCTCCCGAAGACGATTCGCAAGAAACTTTACACATTCACCTCGCTAGGGCGTCCTAGATTTGCCAACGTTTACTGTCGAAACGAGCCCTACTGACGAAGACAAATTGTGAGCCCTAGACCTGAACATAAATTGCCATTTTAGATATGTTTTGTCAAACATTGAATTTTGTTTTCCCATTTTCAAAATGGGAAAACATTGTTCATGTTATGTCGAACATTGGTCATTGTTTTCCCAATCAATTTTTCTCCATTTAGAAAATAACAATTGATTGCTCTGTTCTATTAGTACATTTTTTGAAACTATTGATATTGGAATTATTGATAGCGAACTCTATGTTTTGTTTTCAATATGCTAGTTGATATTGTTTCTCGTTGATATTGAACTCTCTGTTCTGTTTTGTTGACTTGCTATTTGTTTTCAATAATGCATGTAAAAGATATTGAATTATCATCAATTAATTTATTCGCACTGTCACTTAAATAACGTATTGTGTAATAATCTGAAAAATTTCGAATTTTTAAATCTAATTTCTAAAATTTTTAATTTAAATATTAGTTGGAATTTCGAGAAATATTTTAACACGTAAATTAATTTATAAAACTCGGAATCTAAATTTAGTGACGGTTTACGAAAATTTCAAAGTCGGGAGGATACGAATTTAATGAAGATACGGACGATTAAAAACACGTGAGGGCGTTTTGATAAATTTTAATTATTTAAATTAAATTTAAAAAAAAATAATGAAATGAAAACAAGAATGGCTTCACCAGGAAGCCATTCTGCTTTCCTCTTCGGCTGTTCGCCCGCGACGAAGAATTGGGGACCGAGCGACCAATCGACGGACGACGACCGTGCGAAGGAAGCTCCGACGAGCTAAGGGGAGGTGCTGGCTCGACTTTTCTGTGCTGAAAGACCGAAGGTAAGCCCCTCGCTTGTTTTGGTTTCGGTCGACTGAATGTGGGGAGTTCGGTGGCCTCTGAATTTCTCGATGGCTGAGCTCGGGTTTTGGGGGTGCTTTGAGAGCTAGAGTGTGTGTGTGCTGGAGGTAACTAGTGGCCCGGCATTTTCGCACCCAGAAGCCGACCGAGAGTAGGGAGTGTTCCCCTGTCTCTCTTCGTTTTGAAGGCCGAGCATGATGGTTGTTTTCCTTTCGGTTTTGTGAGGTTTGAGCTGAATGTTTGGGGTGATTTAAGAGCAAGTGTAAAGTGTAACACCCCGTGCGCTACAGTACGTCAACACACTATGACATATAGAAACTTGACACAAACTCACGTAATTTAATATCACTTTCGTTTTCAAATCATATTCAAAATAACCTTTGCGAGTATAAAACTTTTCGACTCAATTCGAAAACAACTCGCGCCCCAAAGAGGGAACACGAAATCCTCAATATAAAAATACGCAGCGGAAAAGACAACAATTTAAAATAGTTTTTAAAATAAAACGACAAGACTCGAAATCCTAGGAAGGAGTCCAACACATACCTCAAACTACACCAATTCGGTGTCGCACACCCCCACCCTCACTTCGACGCCCCGCGCGCACCCTCACGGTGCTGCGCGTGCCAACTCAACATCACCACGTCACGCGCACGCTCACAGTGCCGCGTACCCCACGCACCCTACCTCCGTATCACACGTCCGCATGTACGCCCTCACTCGACGCCGCACGACCCGTGAGCACTCACAGGGCCGCGTGCCCCGCGCACCTGCGACCACGCCGCACTTCCGCTCCCCTCCACACTTCTCTAACACTCACTGTACACATCCCGACCTATTCCATATCCTCTCGACTCCCAACCTCTCTCTCGAAATTTCGGCAGAGTAACGCCTAAAAACTGGTTATCCCAAAATTTAAACCCTGCATACAGTTCACCAGAAATTAACAATATTTATCTATCAACCATCTAGAGAATCACCATAACAAAATAATCATAGTTTAAAGACAACGAAAATCTATCAACTACAAATAAGGAAAGTCCACAGTATAGAGCATTACCAAGCTCCTACATGTAAAACATACGCGTACGTCACCGAAATCACACACACTCCATAAACCCCTATAAAATCGACGCCTATACAACTCGTCTAATCAACTGTACATCGACACAGCAAAATAAAATACCCGCAATAACCAAGCCACCACCTACCGTCTCCACGGGTCGGGTCGCCCTAACAAAATTCGCCATCCGGTGCCCCGGTCGCACGCCGCCAATTGTCCTATGCCTCAGGACTAGACTCTCGAGACTCACCAGCAATATCGTCAGTACCTACACCATAAGCCTAACGCTCAGTAAGTAGTACAATATGAAAGTAAAAGCCGACAATGCAATACTATCACATGTTGTCTCTACACTCACACTCATGTTGTCATATCTGTGACGCGTAGTATAGCCGCACCAGGGTAAGGAAGAACCTAGCGCCACTCTACACCTTGACACGTCGCCACCATCCCGGACTCCCCAGCAACGAGGCCCACAAGTTACACACACGCATCACCACACAGCAACCATATCAGGGTGAGGGTGTACCTCGCGCCACACTACACCCTGACACGTTGCCCCCGTCCCAGCCTCCCCAGCACGGGGCCACAGTTGCCACACACACATTCCGCGACAGCCCAGCCGACCCACTCCTTAAGCGGAATCCGCGACTGGTGTTGCACCGGCCCACACACTAGTAGGATCCACGGTACCACTGCCTATCATCCTCACCATCAACACATACATGCTGCGTGATGGCCCAGCCGGCCTCCCCCTCGAGCGAAATTCGCGGTTGGTTACGTATCGACCCACACACTAGCAGAATCCGCGGTACCACCGCCACAGGTCTCACCACTTACACAAAATATGCTCAAAACCATTTTCGTCTCTTTTTAAAAAAAATGATGCATGTCAAACAATACGTACGCACACCACAATAAATCATAAAACTCCTAAAGTTCTACGGTGTAGGTCCACTTGGGCAAATCACATGCATGCACTACTTACCTAGCGTCCTAAGCTCACTCGACGCACAGCTTTGCCAATAAATGCCTTAACGTAAAACGCAAACAATTCACTCATCAATCTTTACTTCAAAATTCACGAAATAAGTTAAAAATGACATTCCTTAACTAAACCCATGAAATCCCAACTAAAAGGAGTCATCAATTTTGTTCAGCCGAAAACCAGCATAAAGTTCGGATGGACATAACTTTTGCGTCCATTAACGGAATGGAGTGATTCAAGAGGCTAAACGTTCCCTTAGGAACCTAGTTTAACATAATATGACGGATTTTAAAACGGTAAGCCGCAGCTAGGTGGAAAAATTTCAAAACCGAATCTGCACTTTTTTTATCCAATTTCACATTGTCGTTTCCTTCAACCAAAACTCACTCAAAACTAGATTTTACGCATCAAAAACAGCCTTGCTACTATCACACGTCACAATTCTACAAAAAACGCTCACTAATTTGACTCGGACCTAAATCTGACATAAACTTTCGACGCGCATAACTTTTGTGTCGGATATCGGAATCAAACGATTCCAGCGGCCATACGTTCCTCTAACCACCTATTTTAACCCACTAAAACAGAATTTAAAAAAATTAACCGTAGCCCCGTCAAAGTCCGCAAAAACAGAATTATTTTTATATGAAAAAAAATTCAAAATCTTAACTTCGATCCAATTTTGCCAATTTCTTTACCAAACATCCACATTCTCACCAATTAAGCCTAATCTGCACAAAACCAAATATATCAAACTCAAGAACCCGAACCCCACAGCCAACAAGTCTCGGGTTCCCCCCCCCCCAAAAACCCGAGCACTCACTACCCCTCCCTCACTAACACCAGCATTCACACCACTACATTCACTCAACACTTCGGCCATGTCCACAAACGAAAGGAAGCCGAGCATCAAGCTCGGCCAAAACAGGACAGGACAGCAGTGGGAGAGAGAGACTTACCGAGTGATGTCGTTATGCACTCGGGCGGGAGAAGAAGAAGGACTCCTGTAAGGCGCCCAATTGCCGGTGGCAGAATTGGACGGAGACCCACACCCTCGCGGTCGTCGGCAGAAAGCGCTCGGGCTCTCTGTATTTGGGAGCTCGAGCCACTGAAACCGAATGGCTTCGGTTTGTCGGAGTAGCAGCACTCGCTTGTGGCTTTCCCTTAACCCTCACACTCGTCGGCCGTCGATTGAAGCTCAGACGTCAGCACGCGATCGCACTTCGCTCTCCGTCGCTCTCTCTATCACTCGGGTGCACGGTTTGTAATAGCCAAATGGCTTCCTCCCGAAGCTATTCGGTTGTTATATTATATTATTTTATTTTGTTTTATTTTAATTAATTTAAACAATAACAATTTAACAAAACGCTCTCATGTATTTTTATCGTCCGTAACTTCGTCAAATTCTCGTACTCTTGACTTTAAATTTCGAAAACCATTACAAAACTGGATTCCGAGTTTTATAACTTAATTTACTCGTTGAAACATTTCTCGAAACCCCAACCGAGATTAAATTAAAATTTTTGGAAATTAGATTTAAAATATGAAATTTTCCGGGTTATTACGTCCCCCCCATCTTATAAGAATTTTGTCCCCAAAATTTACGTACCGAATAAGTTGGGATACTGACACTCCATGTCTTCACGCCGCTCCCAAGTAGTCTCTTTCACACCATGATTGCGCCACAACACCTTGACCAAATGGATCTCCTTGTTGCGCAGCACCTTCATAGCCGATCCTAAGATCTTCACTGGTTTCTCCTCGTAGGACAGCGTCGGCTGGATCTCTATATCCTATTGTGGCACTACCTGAGAGGGATTGCGCATACACTTCCTCAGCATCGAGACATGAAAAACATCATGGATGACATCCATCGACGAAGGCAACTGAAGCTAGTATGCAGTTCTCCCAATCCGCTTGACAATCGGGAATGGTTCCACAAACCGAGGGTTGAGCTTCCCTCGCTTTCCAAACCTCAGTACTTTCTTGAACGGCAAGATCTTCAGAAATACCTCGTCGCCTTCACTAAAGTCCAACTTCCGACGCCTCTGATCAGCATAACTCTTTTGTCGACTCTGGGCTGCTTCAATCCTCTTTCGTATCGACAGTCTGCTGTAAGATCTCAGGACCTATCAATCGGGCCTCCCCAACCTCACCCCAATACAATGGCGACCTGCACTTCCTTCTGTAAAGAGCCTCGTACGGTGCCATACCAATGGTGGACTGGTAGCTGTTATTATACGAGAATTCCACTAACGGCAAGAACTTACTCCAACCCGTCTGAAACTCCAACACACAAGCCCTGAGCATATCCTGCAGAATCTGTATAGTCCGCTCTGACTGCCTGTTGGTCTGAGGATGAAAGACCGTACTGAAATCTAAGCTGGTGCCCATGGCCTTATACAAACTTCTCCAAAACTTGGACGTGAATCTAGGGTCTCGGTCTGAAACAATCGACATCGGAATCCCATGAAGCCTGACAATCTCCTGAATATATAACTGAGCAAACTGATCCATGGTATAAGTCATCCTCACAGGCAAAAAGTGAGACGACTTTGTTAACCTGTCCACAATCACCCAAATAGCATCATGTCCCTTGGCAGTCCTCGGTAGCCCGACCACAAAATCAACAGTGATCCACTCCCACTTCCACTCCGGTATTGGCAATGGTTGGAGCATCCCAGACGGTCACTGATGTTCCGCCTTCACCTGCTGGCAGACTACGCAGGTCTCAACATACTCAGCTACTGCTCGCTTCATGTTAGGCCACCATAGTGCTGCTTTAAATCCCTGTACATCTTAGTGCTTCCAGGATGCACAGAGAAAGAAGATGAATGAGCCTCTGATAATATATCCTTCCTCAGCTCCTCATCCTTCGGGACGTACCACCTATCTCGAAATTTCAAAATCTCGTCCTCTGAATAGCTGAACTCAGAATTAGGTTTGGCCTCCATACTCGCCTTCAGCTCGCTACACTCCGAGTCAGTCTCATGGGCCTGCCTGATCCTGTCCAGAATAGTCAGCCTCAACGACAAGGCCGAAAGAGTGGTAGCTAAATCAGAAACCACCTCCAGGCCAAAACTTTGCATCTCTGCCATCAGCTCAACAGGCCCTATTGAAGTCATGGCAGAAGTCGAAGCTGTCACCCGACTCAAGGCGTCAGCCACCACATTCGCCTTTCCCAGGTGGTACTTGATCTCCACGTCGTAATCCTTGACTAGCTCGAGCCGTCTCCACTATCTCAAATTCAGCTCCTTCTGTATGAAAATGTATCTCAAGCTCGTATGGTCTGAGTAAATCTCACACTGCTGTCCATAAAGGTAATGCCTCCAAATCTTGAGTGCAACACAACAGCTGCCAGCTCCAAATCGTGAGTGGGATAATTCTGCTCATAAGTCTTCAACTGCCTAGAGACATAGTCAATAACTCTCTCACCCTACATCAAAACACACCCCAAACCAATTCTGGAGGCGTCACAATAAATGCAAAACTTCTCTCCTTCCACGGGCAGCGTCAGTATAGGAGCCGTAGTCAATCTCTGCTTCAACGTCTGGAACCTGTCCTCACACCTGTCAGTCCATTCATATTTCGCATTCTTTCTGGTTAGCCGGGTTAAGGGAGCCGAGATCTTAGAGAATCCCTCAATGAATCTCCGATAATATCCAGTCAACCCTAGAAAACTGCATATCTCACTAGCATTGGTCGGTCACGTCCACTCATTTACAGCCTGAACTTTTACCAGATCAACTGTAATACCCTCAGAGGAAATAACATGCCCCAAGAAGTGAATCATGTCCAACCAAACACGCACTTCGAGAACTTAGTGTACAGTTGATGCTGGCTCAGAATAGTCAATACGATCCTCAAGTGCTCCCTGTGCTCCTCCTCACTTCGCGAATAAATCAGAATGTCGTCGATAAACACGATCACAAACTTGTCCAGCTACTCCCTGAACACTCGGTGCATCAAATCTATAAATGCTGCAGGGGCCTTAGTCAGTCCGAATGACATAACCAGGAACTCAAAATGTCCGTACCTCATCCTGAAGGCCGTCTTCGGTATGTCCTCACCCTTTACCTTCAACTGATGATAGCCGGACCTCAGGTCGATCTTAGAAAACACTCGGGCACCCTGTAGCTGATCAAACAAATCATCAATCCTCGACAATGGGTACCTGTTCTTCACCGTCAAATTATTTAGCTCCCGATAGTCAATACACATTCGTAGGGATCCGTCCTTCTTCTTGATGAATAGAACTGGCGTGCCCCAAGGTGAAAAACTAGGGTGTATAAAGCCCTTATCCGTCTGGTCCTCCAACTGAGCCTTCACCTCCTTAACTTCGGTAGGTGCTAACATGTACGGGTTCTTGCACACCGGCTCAACACTTGGGAAACATCTATCTCGAAATAATTGTAATAACCAAGAAATTTTGATTTTTAATTTTTAATTTCTGGAATTTTTAGTTTAATCTCGGTCGGAGTTTTGAGAAATGTTTCAACGGGAAAGATTTAAATTATAAGACTCGGAGCCTACTTTTGTGATGGTTTTTAGAATTTAAAGTCGGGAGGTCGAGAAATTAACGAAATTATAGAAGAGTTAAACACGTGAGGGCAGTTTTGTAATTTGGTATTTAAAACAAAACACATAACAACCGAATGGCTTCGGGAAGAAGCCATTCGGCTGTTTTCACTTGCCACCCGAGGGAAGCAGAGGGGAGACGCGAGGGAGAGAGGGCAATCGAGAGTTGAGGTGTGATCTTCGATCGGTGGACGTCGAGCTCGAGGGTGAGAGCGAAACCGCGGGCGAGTGTTTCTTCTCCGGCGATCGGGGTTGTTTAGTTGATGTACCTCGAATTTCAGAAAATAGCGAGCCCGAGCATGTTCTGCTGACAACCGCGAAGGGCGGGTTGCCGACCAACTCTGCCACCGACGATTTGGGCGCTTTACTGGAATATTTCTTCTTTTCCGTTGTGTGCAGAACTTCATTTGCTCGGTAAGCTTCTCTTCCTCCTCCTGTCTGTTCTGTCCGGTTTGGCCGAGTGTAAGGCTCGGCCTCCCTCCATTTTCGGTGATTTTGGCTGAAGTGTTGAGGAGGGAGTGCCGGGAATTTGGAGGGGGAAACCGAAGGCGAGCCCTGTCGGTTTCCCTGTTGTTGGCCGAGCTTGGTGCTCGGCCTCCTTTCAATTCCGGCAAGCTTGGCCAGAATGTATAAGTGGGATACGACTAATTCTGTACAGGAGTTGTGAAATTCAAATTTAAATCACGAATCGGACGTTTTTGGCTTGGAGGCAGCTTCTATTTTTGGCCATTTCGGCCTACATTCGGCTGATTATTTTAAATTTTGTTTTTGTGAGATAAATTAGGTGGTTAGAGGGACCTATGGCCGCTGGAATCGTTCGATTCTGATATCCGACGCAAAAGTTATGCGTGTCGGAAGTTTATTTCGGATTTTGGTCCAAGTCAAATTAGCGAGCATCTTTCATAGAAATTCGACGTGTGAGAGTACATAGCCATTTTGATGCGTATAACTAGTGGCGAGTGAGTTTTGGTTGAAGAAAAACAAAGGTTGAAATTTTATAAAAAATGGCAGATTTGGTTTTTGATGTTTTTTTCCTACATGCGGCTTACCGTTTTAAAATCCGTCTTGGTATGTTAAACTAGGTTCCTAAGGGGACGTTTAGCCACTTGAATCGTTCGATTTCATTGACGGACGCAAAAGTTATGCGCATCCGAACGTTGGGCTGGTTTTAGGCCAAACCAAACCAATGGACCGTTTTAGTTGGAATTTCAGGAGTGTAGTTAAGGAAGGTTATTTTAGGTATTTGATGAATTTTGAGATAAATACTGATGAAAGATTGGTTGTGTTTTAGGTTGAGGCTTTCTTTTGACGAAGCTGTGCGTCGAGCGAGCTTAGGACGCCAGGTAAGTAGTGCATGCATGTGTTTTGCCCAAGTGGGCATACACTGTAGAACTGTAGGGTTTATGTGATTGATTGTGGTGTGCGTGTGTATTGTTTGACATGCATCATATTTTTTTTAAAAAACGTGAACGAAACTGATTTTTAGCATGTTTTGATGTATGAGGTGAGACGTGTAGCGGTGGTACCGCGGATCCTGCTAGTGTGCAGGCCGGTGCTTCACCAGTCGCGGATCTTACTTGAGGGGTGGGCCGGCTGGACCGTCATGCGGCGTGAATGTGTAGACGGTGAGGATATGGGCAGTGGTGTCGCGGATCCTACTAGTGTGTGGGCCGGTGCAACACCAGTCGCAGATCCTACTCGAGGGGTGGGCCGGCTGGGCTGTCGCGAAACATGTGTGTGTGGCAACTGTGGCCCCGTGCTGAGGAGGCTGGGACGGGGGCGACGTGTCAGGGTGTAGAGTGGCGCGAGGTACACCCTTAACTTGATGTGGTTGCCGTGTGGTGATGTGTGTGTGTAGCATGTGAGCCTCGTTGTTGGGGAGTCCGGGACGGTGGCGACGCGTCAGGGTGTAGGGTGGCGTGAGGTCCCTCCTTACCCTGGTGCGGCTGCACTACGCGTCACAGATGTGACAACATGAGTGTGAGTGTAGAGACTGCATGTGATAGTATTGCATTGTCGGCTTTTACTTTCATATCGCACTGCTTACTGAGCGTTAGGCTTATGTTGTGTGTTCTGTGGTGTAAGTGCTGACGATACTGCTGGTGAGCCTTGAGAGCCTAGTCCAGAGGCGTAGGATGGTTGGCGGCGTGCACACGAGGCACCGGATGGCAGATTTTTGTTAGGGCGACCCGACCCGTGGTGGTGGTAGGTGATAGTGGATTTATTCTTTCATGTCGTGTAGTGTGTAGATGCACCGTAGCGCACCGGGAATGCGGGGTTTCGCGGGGTGTTACAATAATATCCTTGTCAGGGGGCAACCGTGGCAAATCATCGCGAAACACCTCCGGGAACTTCTGCACAATAAGGATATCCTATACCCGAGTATCACCCTGTGACTGTGCATCCCCGACACTTGCCAAAAATCCCTGACAACTATTATCCAACAGCCGTGGAGTCCGACGAGAAAAGATAGCAGAAATCCTGGCAAGACCTTTACCTACTTTGAATGTGTAGTTTTCCCCGCCTGGAGGTCGAAAATGAACCTCTCTGGTCCTGCAGTCAATCTTGGCATGATGTCTGAACAGTCAGTTCATTCCCAAGATCACCTCATAGCTGCTCATATGCAGTACGACCAACTTGGCATACAACTGCTTTCTCCCTACTGTCACCACATTGCCCCGCACCACCTGTTCTGAATACAGATGTTCCCTTGATGGCAAGGTCACGTCATAATGTCCCTCGGCGGGATTGAACTCTAAATTTGCCTTAACAACGAAACCCGTCGACACAAACGAGTGCGTAGCGCCAGTATCAATCAAGGTATAAGCTACCACACCAGAAACAAAAATGTTACCTGCAATCAATAATGGCTGGGCAGCATCATCTGGCTCAAAAAGGGCAAAGACCCTCGATGTAACTCTCGCTGACGTCTTGCCCGCAGCTGGGCATCTGTTGGCAAAGTGTCCCACCTCATTGCAGTTGAAGCAACGGTTCTGACGCTGCTTCTGGCACTCCCTAGACATGTGGCTCACCTCGCCACAGTTATAATACCGCACTAGGCCCACTCTGCACTCGCCCGGGTGGCTTCTCTGACACTTCGGGCACACTGGAAACTGTCCTGACCCCTGTGGCCTCTTGGTGCTCCCCTGGCTGCTGGAACTATCACTAGGCCTCTTCAGGCCTTTCTGCATGGACGCTCCCTCTCCGCTCGACTGTGGCAGCGACTCTCTGAATGATCTCCGAGGCTGCTCCTTGGGTACGTCCCTATAACTAGGAAGCTTCGCCCGAGCCTCTTCAATGTCCAGGGCCTTCGCTACCACCTCCTGGTATGGCATGCCCGGTGTCCCAGCAATCCGCATGCCCATATAGATATCCGGCTTCAGGCCCTGCACAAACTGATGTACCTTATTCTCATCGAGGCTCACCAAATGCCCTGCAAACCATGACAAGGCCTCAAACTGTCGTAAATACTCAGCCACAGTGCAGATCTGCCTCAACTGCGCAAACTTCACCATCTTTCGTGTCCTGACACAATGGCTAAAATACTTACCGAAAAACACCAACCTGAACTCCTCCTAGGTCATGGTCTCCACATCTCTCGTAGCCACTATAGTATCCCACCAATGGCTCGCATCCTTAACCAGATAGAATGCCGCACTAGAAACATTGTCCTGCTCTTCCACCTTGGCAAAATCCATCATCCTCTCCATGCTCCGTATCCACTCCTCAGCACTGAGAGGATCCGGAGATGACCCGTCAAAAGTCGGGGGTTTGAGTCTATGCAGCTTATCACCCCCTCTGTCAGACGAACCCTGTGCACTAGACTGACCCTGGTCGTCCCTGCTCATAAATTTTTCTAGCTGCTGAGATTGGCAGTGGACTAAGTTGGTAAGCTGCCGGACGGTATCATCTATATCGCCTCTCGTCGTGGTCGACCTCTACCTCTGCCTCTCGCATCTCCTGACATTTTTTACCTTTAACATATACAAAACTCACATTAGTCCTAATATAAATTTAAATCTAAACACTTACAGTTGGTGGAGTGCTCCCGTGCAGCGGCTGGCGGTGTTAGGTAATCCTCTGAACGACGTCGAACCCGTGGCTCTGATACCATAACTGTAACACGCCGAGAACCCACACGTTTCCAGTACGCTACAGTACGTCTACACACTATGACATCAAGAAACTTGACACAAACTCACTTAATTTAATACCACTTTTGTTTTCAAATCATATTCAAAAGAACATTTGTGAGTATAAAAATTTTCGACTCGATTCGAAAACAACTAGCGCCCCGAAGAGGGAACACGAAATCCTCAATATAAAAATACGCAGCAGAAAAGACAACAATTTAAAATAGCTTTTAAAATAAAACGAAAAGACTCGAAATCCTAGGAAGGAGTCCAACACATACCTCGAACTACACCACTTCGGTGTCGCACACCCCCGCCCTCACTTCGACGCCCCGCGCGCACCCTCACGGTGCTGCGCGTGCCAACTCAACATCACGACGTCACGCGCACGCTCATAGCGCCGCGTGCCCCACACACCCTACCTCCGTACCACACGTCTGCACGCACGCCCTCACCCTACGCCGCATGACACGTGAGCACCCGTAGGGCTGCGTGCCCGCGCACTTGCGACCACACCACACATCCGCTCCCCTCCACACTTCTCTAACACTCATTGTACACATCCCGACCTATTCCATATCTTCTCGACTCTCAACCTCTCTTCCGAAATTTTGGCAGAGTAACGCCTAAAAACTGGCTATCCCAAAATTTAAATCCTGCACACAGTTCAACAGAAACTAGCAATATTTATCTATCAACTATCCAGAGAATCACCATAACAAAATAATCAAAGTTTAAAGATAACGAAAATCTATCAACTATAAATGAGGAAAGTCCACAGTATAGAGCATTACCAAATTCCTACATGTAAAACATACACGTACGTCATCGAAATAACACGCACTCCATAAACCCTTATACAACCGACGCCTATACAACTCGTCTAATCAACTGTACATCGACACAGCAAAATACTCGCAATAGCCAAGCCACCACCTACCGTCTCCACGGGTCGGGTCGCCCTAACAAAATTCATCATCCGGTGCCCCGGTCGCACGCCGCCAACCGTCCTATGCCTCAGGACTAGTCTCTCGAGGCTCATCAGCAATATCGTCAGCACCTACACCATAGAACACACAACATAAACCTAACGCTCAGTAAGTAGTACAATATGAAAGTAAAAGCCGACAATGCAATCTTATCACATGTACTCTTTACTGTCACACTCATGTTGACACATTTGTGACGCGTAGTATAGCCGCACGATTCCAAGGAGGGACCTAGCGCCACCCTACACCCTGACACGTCGCCACCATCCTGGACTCCCCAGCAACGAGGCCTACAAGCTACACACACGCATCACCACACAACAACCATATCAGGGTGAGGGTGTACCTCGCGCCATACTACACCCTGACACGTCGCCCCCGTCCCAGCCTCTCAAGTACGGGGCCACAGTTGTACATACACATTCTGCGACAACCCAGCCGGCCCACTCCTCGAGCAGAATCCACGACTGGTGTTGCACCGGCCCACAGACTAGTAAGATCCGCAGTACCACTGCCCATCATCCTCACCGTCAACACATACACACTGCGTGACGGCCCATCCGGCCCACTCCTCGAGCAAAATCCGTGATTGGTTACGTACCGGCCCACACACTAGCAGGATCCGCGGTACCACCGCCACGCGTCTCACCACTTACACAAAATATGCTTAAAACTATTTTCGTCCACTTTTAAAAAAAATGATGCATGTCAAACAATACGCACGCACACCACAATCAATCACAAAACTCCTAAAGTTCTACGGTGTAGGCCCACTTGGGCAAATCACATGCATGCACTACTTACCTGGCGTCCTAAGCTCACTCGACGCACAGCTTCGCCAACAAGTGCCTCAACCTAAAACGCAAACAATTCACTCATCAATCCTTACTTCCAAATTCACGAAATAAGTTAAAAATGACATTCTTTAACTAAACCCATGAAATCCCAACTAAAACGAGTCACCAATTTGGTTCGGCCAAAAACCAGCCTAAAGTTTGGACGCGTATAACTTTTGCGTCCATTAACGGAATCGAGTGATTCAAGAGGCTAAACGTTCTCTTAGGAACCTAGTATAACATACTGAGTCGGATTTTAAAACGGTAAGCCGCAGGTAGGTGGAAAAATCCCGAAACCGAATCTGCCCTTTTTTTATCCAATTTCACATTGTCGTTTCCTTCAACCAAAACTCACTGAAAACTAGTTTTTACGCATCAAAAATAGCCTTGCTACTATCACACATCACAATTCTACGAAAAACGCTCACTAATTTGACTCGGACCTAAATCTGACATAAACGTTTGACGCGCATAACCTTTGTGTCGGATATTAGAATCGAACGATTCTAGCAGCCATACATTCCTCTAACCATCTATTTTAACCCACTAAAACAGAATTTAAATCAATTAACCGTAGCCCCGTCAAAGTTCCCAAAAACAGAACTGTTTTTATACGAAAAAAAATCTGAAATCTCAACTTCGATCCAATTTCGCCAATTTCTTCACCAAACATCCACATTCCCACCAATTAACCCTAATCTGCACAAAACTAAGCATATCAAACTCAAGAACCCGAACCCCAGCACTCACTGCCCATCCCTCACTAACACCCGCATTCACAGCACTACATTCACTCAACACTT
>CM039523.1:6425046-6510177 GCA_022433055.1 Begonia peltatifolia
CCCCCCCCCCCCAAAAACCCGAGCACTCACTACCCCTCCCTCACTAACACCAGCATTCACACCACTACATTCACTCAACACTTCGGCCATGTCCACAAACGAAAGGAAGCCGAGCATCAAGCTCGGCCAAACAGGACAAGACAGGATAGCAGAGGGAGAGAGAGACTTACCGAGTGATGTCATTCTGCACTCGGGCGGGAGAAAAAGGAGGACTCCTGTAAGGCGCCCAATCGCCGGTGGCAGAATTGGACGGAGACCCACACCCTCGCGGTCGTCGGCAGAAAGCGCTCAGGCTCTCTGTCTTCAGGAGCTCGAGGTACTGAAACTGAATGGCTTCGGTTTGTTGGAGTAGCGGCACTCGCTTGCGGCTTTCCCTTCACGCTCACACTCGTCGGCCGTCGATTGGAGCTCAGACGTCAGCACACGATCGCACTTCGCTCTTCGTCGCTCTCTCTATCACTCGGGTGCACGGTTTGTAACAGCCGAATGACTTCCTCCCATAGTCATTCGGTTGTTATATTATTTATTTTATTTTATTTTAATTAATTTAAATAATAACAATTTATCGAAATGCCTTCACGTGGTTTTATCGTCCGTAACTTTGTCAAATTCTCGTACTACTGACTTTAAATTTCGAAAACTATTACAAAACTAGATTCCGAGTTTTATAACTTAATTTACCCGTTGAAACATTTCTCGAAACCCCAACCGAGTTTAAATTAAAATTTTTAGAAATTAGATTTAAAATCCAAAATTTTCCGGGTTATTACATAAAGTGCTTGTGCAATGGATAGAAAACGTCCAAGAGGAGGAGAGGACCGAGAGAGTTTTGCAATGCCATTCAGATTTTCTGAGAGAGAAGCTGTAAATTGTTGTTAGATTATGCTTAATTGATTGGAATGTGGCTGTTTGGTGAAAAAATTTGTGGAAATTGGGTTGATGTCAAAATTCAGATTTTTTTTTTGTGTAAAAACAGATTCTGTTTTTAGCCGTTTCGGCCTAGCTTCGGTTATTCGTTTTAAATTCTGTTTTAGTTGGTGAAATTAGGTTGTTTGAGGAACGTTTGGCCGCTGGAATCGTGCAATTCCGAGTTCTGACGCAAAAGTTATGCGCGTCGGATGTTTGTGTCGAATTTTAGACCGAGTTAATTTATTGAGCGTTTTTAGTAAAATTGTGACGCGTGATATTAGCGTTGCTGATTTTAGTGCGTAAAGCGAGTTTTGAGTGAGTTTTGGTTGAAGGAAACGAAAATGTGAAATTTGGGTGAAGGGCAGATTTGATTTTTGATGTTTTTCACCTAGCTATGGCTTACCGTTTTAAAATTTATCTCAGTATGTTAAAATAGGTTTCTAGGGAGCGTTTAGCTTATTGAATCGTTCGATTTTGATAACGGACAGAAAAGTTATGCGCGTCCGAAGTTTAGGCCGGTTTTCGGCCGAACAGAATTAGTTAACTGTTTTATTTAAAATTTCATGGGTTTAGTTAATGAATGTGATTCATAGTGTAATTAGTAAATTTTGATGCGAAGATTTATGAGTGATTGTTTATGTTTTATGTTGAGGCGTTTTTGGCGAAACTGTGCGTCGAGTAAGCATAGGACGCTAGGTAAGTAGTGCATTCATATGTTTTGCCCATGTGGGCCTACACCGTAGAACTTTAGGATTTATGTTATTAATTGTGGTGTGTGTGCGTATTGTTTGACAGGCATCATGTTTTTAAAAAGAGAACGAAAATGGTTTTGAACATATTTTCAGTAAGTCATGAGATGCGTGGCGGTGGTACCACGGATCCTGCTAGTGTGTGGGCTGGTGCGTAACCAACCGCGGATTTCGCTCGAAGAGTGGGCCGGCTGGCTGTCACGTGACGGGTATGTGTCGGCGGTGAGGATGATGGACAGTGGTACCGCGGATCCTACTTGTGTGTGGGTCGGTGCAACACCTGTCGCGGATTTCGCTTGAGGAGTGGGCCGGCTGGGCTGTCGCAAAATGTGTGTGTGTAGCAGCTGTGGCCCCGTTGCTGGGGAGGCTGGGATGGAGGCGACGTGTCAGGGTGTAGCGTGGCGCGAGGCACACCCTCACTCTGATGTGGTTGCTATGTGGTGATGCGTGTGTGTAACTTGTGGGCCTCGTTGCTGGGGAGTCCGGGACGGTGGCGATGTGTCAGGGTGTAGGATGGCGCTAGGTTCATTCTCACCCTGATGCGGCTGCACTACACGTCATAGATGTGACAATATGAGTGTGAGTGTAGAGACTGCATGTGATAGGATTCCATTGTCGGCTTTTACTTTCATATCGTATTTCTTACTGAGCGTTAGGCTTGTATTATGTGTTATATGGTGTAGGTCCAGATATTGTCACTGGTGAGCCTCGAGAGCCTAGTCTTGACGTGTAGAATGGTTGGTGGCGCGTGACCGAGGCATCGGACGGCGGATTGGTTAGGGCGACCCGACCCGTGGCGATGGTAGGTGGTGGCTAGACTGTTGGGGTATTTTCTTTTATTGTGTCGGGATATATATAGTTGATCGGACGAGTTTGTATAGGCGTCAGTTGTATAGAGGTTCATGGAGTATTTGTGATTTTTGGTGACGACGTGTACTCTTTACATATAGGAGCTTGGTAATGCTCTATACTGTGAATTTTCTTCATTTGATAGTTGATGGATTATTGTAGTTTTATTTCTTTTAAAACTCTGATTTGGTGGAAATCACTAGATAGGTATTCTAGGAAGTTTGGTGAACTGTGAGCAGGTTCCGATTTTTGGGATAGCCGATTTTTAGACGTTACTCTTCCGAATTTTCGGGAGAAAGATCAGTAGTCGAGAGGGTATGGAATAGGTCAGGGTGTGCACGGTGAGATACTAGAGAGTGTAGGTGTGCGCGGGAGCGTGGCGTGACCGCAAGCGCGCGGGGCACGCAGCCCTGCGAGTGCATACGGGTCGTGCGGCGTTGGGTGAGGGCGTGCGTGTGGACGTGTTGCATGGAGACAGGGTACGTGGGGCACGCGGCGCTGTGGGCGTGCGCATGACGCGGCAGTGTCGAGTTGGCGCGCGCGGCCTCGAGAGGGTGCGCACGGGGCGCCGAAGTGGGGATGTGGGCGCGTGGGGCGCGCGGCTCGCAGGCCGAGTGAGCGCGCGGCACCAGGTTGACTATGCGCGAGCGCGGTGCGTGGCGCGGGATCATGGGCGCGCGGCACTGAGTCGGGTAGCGCGAGGCGTGTGTTGGACTCCTTCCTAGAATTTCAAGTCTCGTCGTCTTATTTTTAAAACTACTTTAAATTGTCTTTTCCTCTATGTATTTTATATTGAGGATTTTATGTTCCCTCTTCGGGGCACGAGTTGTTTTTGAATCGAGTCAAAAAATTTTTATACTTACAAATGTTCTTTTGAATATGATTTGAAAATGAAAGTGGTATTAAATTGAGTGAGTTCACGTCGAGTCTCCGTATGTCATAGTGGGTAGACGTAGTGAGCGCACCGAGAATGTGTGGGTTTTCAAGGCGTTACATATTGTACAATTATCTTCATACTCGACATAAATCCTAACGTAGCACTTTTCATCGAGTCTACTAACCATCCTCATCACATCCTTGTCAATTTTCAAGCGCCTCGATCCCCTCTGGAAACAAAGTTTAGGAATCTCATAAGAAAGAGTCTTCCATGCAGTGACTCTAAACTCCGCTAGCATGTCTTCAATCACCAACGTGAACATTCAATCCCCCTCGCACTTGGGAACAATTTCCTGTTTTTCACAGTTGTACACGAACCTCTCCTTATATATGAATTTTCCTCCAAAATTGAATTCTATATTAAAGTTATCCATATCTTTTACCTGCATTATTGAAAAGCAATACGTTAGGATTTATGTGGAGTATGAAGATAATTGTACAATACGTTATTTAAGTGACAGTGGAGATGAATTAATTGATGATAATTCAATATTTTTTACTTGCATTATTAAAAACAAATAGTAAGTCAACAAAACAGAACGGAGAGTTCAATATCAACAAGAAGCAATATCAACTAGCATATTGAAAACAAAGCAGATAGTTCACTATCAATAATTCCAATATCAATAGTTTCGAACAATGTACCAACAGAACAGAGTAATCGATTGTCATTTTCTAAATGGGAAAAAATTGATTGGGAAAACAATGACCAATGTTCGACAGAACATGAACAATATTTTTCTAAAACAAAGTTCAATGTTTGACATAACATACCTAAAATGGCGAGCTCACAATTTGTCTTCGACAATAGAGCTCATTTCCACAGTAAACGTTGGCAAATTAGGCATGGCTGAGTAAGGCGAATGTTTGAAGTTCCTTGCGAACCGTCTTTGGGAGCTCGCAATCTGGCACAAACGATCTGAGAAAAGGGAACACGAAGAGGGAAGAGTGAAGAGAGAAGGGTAATTTGGGATTTAGAATTTTTAAATCTAAACAAGAAGGCCACACGCTCTATATGTGATCAATTTAAAGAGAAATTAAACGAAAAAATTTGAATTTCAAACGACGTATACAATAGGATCTGATTGAAAAAAAAAATGTTAATGACCAAATGATAAATGACCTCATAAGATAGAATTTGAATTAAACTTTTCTCATAATAATTTAAAAACTTTTGTTGTCTCAACCTTATTCAATTACATCTGTATATACCTCTGTTAGGGTGCACCACTTGCAACTTTCTCATCCTTTTCTTTTTGTTATCTTTTACTTTGGAACGTATAGCCACGTGAGCACTTTTGACTTTGTCATGCACTCAATGTGAAATAGCTCATAATTAATTTCACCCTTTGACAATATAACCAACCGTAAACAGCCTAAGCGGGTAGAAAACGAAATCAAGTCATTGGCAGCTCTAGCTTTTGCCACGCGATTCTTTTCATCGTGTTGTAGTGACGTAAGATTCTTTGGTCAATTGATAAAACTAATAAAATTTGAAAAGTTATTAAATGATTAAAATTAAAGAAAATAATATTGAGTTATGGATTTAAATATTTTTATTTAATATATTAAGTTATTATTATATATATTAAATAAAAAAAATAAATAATAAATAAAAAATGAATTTTTAATAAAAAGGGTTGAAACCCTTTTCTTTTGAGCATAATGCTACGCAAGAAAGATAGTAAAGAGGGAGAGTGAGGCGGTGACAATTTCATGCATTCCGCCCTCCAATTCAGTCAACCAAAGTGCAAGTTATAGAGTTTAGACAACATTCTTCAAGAGTAAATTGTTTTTAAACTCTATTTTAGTGTTTAAAATTTAGGGTTAATGATGATTTCATATTTGAGCTTGAAAACTTAAATCATTGATTGTTTCTGGAATATTTTGGCATCTTAATGTTGTAAGTGAAATTCTGAATCGATTGGGTAAAAATCGGTGAGGATGGGGTGAGTTTTCGCCATTCCCGTCAATGGAAATAGCAAAGATGTCGACCTTTATGAGAGGTCAGTTGGCACTTTGAAATGTCAACCCCTTGAGGTTAGTCGACACTTGAAGAGTCAACCCCCTGCGGGCCAGTCCACAAATCTAGTTGACCGCTATCCTAATAGGTCGAGTGTTGTCTGAGGGTGTCGACCTCTAGGTAGAATGAGTGACTGGTCTAGTCAACCCTTGTTCAAATAACGGTGGACAAGGATCGACGACCACTGCTCTAAAGGGTCTACTCCTACAGAGTTGGAACGCCATTGAGTAATATATTGAAAGGGTAAATTTTTTCGTCAAGGCACTTAATACCTCCGCGAAATTCACGACTCTTTATAGTTCCTTTTGATTTTGACTCCTAGTCTCAATATAGGATCCATCTGTGTGTTCTCTTAGTCTTTGAAAGAGATATCCTTAATATTGGTTTTATAATAAGATTCTAACGACTTTGCTAATTATGAGCCTATTCCTGAGAGAGTTGTTCATGTTGGTAAGAAGAGTAAGTGTCGTCAAAGTAAGGATTTTATATTTTATTTCTTTCATTGTGTAATTTTGATAACCTTATTTTGGTAAGTTGTCACCTTAGAAAACTTGTGGGACATAGTTGCCAGCACATCAGCTTTTACGTTTATGTATGTATGTCTTACCTATTTACCATGAACGCATGATATTTCATTTCTTGTTGTGACTTGATACTTTGACTGGTTTCCGTATCAAAGCATCACCAGGCTATATCAACACATCTTTTGTTGTATGAAGACGTTTTATTCACACATTACAAAAATAGGTAGTATAACGGTGATTACACGTTCTTTTGTTTTTGAATCCCTAAACTTGATTAAGGTATATTTGTTTATTACGATCTTACGAGTTGGGTCGTCGCTGACCATTGTTCCCAAGCAAACTGGGTGACACTGTTAGATATTCAAATCATCATAATTTTTATTTCTTTCTTACTCATGAGGTGTTATTGGATCTTTGAATCGACTTCTTTTTCTAAGCGACTGTCGAGAGGCTAAGCAAAAATTGATCAATGTTGCAACCCCCATCTTTCATTAGGGGTGAGTGCAGCCATTTGGTCCGTTTCCAGACCATAATCGGAACTAGAACTATTGGCCACGGTTTCTAGAAATCAGAACTAGAACCTAAACTCGAACCGTACAGTTCGATTACAATATATTTAATTAATTTTTTAAAATTTTAAAATAAACAAAAATCGTTCAAAAGAAATTTTTAAAAAATCAATAAAATTGGAAAACATTGCAAACACGTATAACAATACACTCATCACATCCTCTATTCACCCGTAACAAAATAAAACAAATAATACAAACAAATAATGAACTAACTACCTAAAACCATTTCATCGTTCCAACTGTCGAATGTCATATTATAAAAATATTGCTGCAATCAATTAAGAATTTTAATTCTTAAACATAATTCAAAACCATCAATATCAAATCATCGATTCATCTTTTATAGATCTTTCATCAGTAGCACAATCTCCAAAATTAAAAATTGAATACATCAATTACTAAATATAAAACATGTATAATAAATAATAATTATGAAAACAAACAGAATCTCCAAACCTTCATCAATAGTTGTATAAGAATTATCTAGGTCATCATCAATTTGTAGAAGAATCTTAAAATGATTAAATGATTTCAGTCAACTTTGAGTGCATATAAGAGTTTTAACATTTTAAGGCGATAGAGAATTGAGAAACGCATCAAAGCACAACCATCATAGCTAAAAGCAAATTTTGATGCTAGTATAGAAATTGTACACTTAAAACTAGATATTTATT
Source organism: Begonia peltatifolia (assembly GCA_022433055.1). NCBI lineage: Eukaryota > Viridiplantae > Streptophyta > Magnoliopsida > Cucurbitales > Begoniaceae > Begonia > Begonia peltatifolia. Next base: position 6,432,283 of record CM039523.1, read on the forward strand.
GAAGTTCTTCCACCAAGATAATATGTCAACACTTTTGGAAAAGTTTCTAATTTCTTAGATAAATATTGATTTGTCTCTAACATAATATTTTCATCATTTACCTCATAACTATTGTTGAGCCAATAAAACATATAGTATACTGCAGTTGATCGAGCTTGTCCCAAAGTACTTTTTGGCTTTAGTGGCCTTTGTAAACTTGGAACTTGGTGTCTGATCTTCATTAGTTGATCGCCTTGATACTCTTAATACAACTTTTCCATTACAATCTGAAAAACATCTCACATGCATGTGATTACACTTTAAAATTTGCTCTTTCCATTTTCTAATTGTCTTGATCAAATACGAAATAACAACGTCATTAGAAGATGTATTGTCAATCGTAACAGGCATAACATTTTCAATCTCCCACTATATTTCTTCGCTTCTTTACCAATGGATTCACCTTTATGGTTTGAAATCAAACAAAAATTTAGTATTTTCTTTTGAATATTCTAATATTCATCAATATAATAAAATGTCAATATCATATTATTAAAATTTTAAATAGAAGTTTATGTGTCTGTAATCAATCATACTCTCTGTGATGTTGTATATAAATACTCCTTCAACTTACTACATGCTTTTTCAAATATATTACGAATATCTCTTCCAAGTATTCTTCTAGAAGACAATGAATTTAGAATTGAAACACAAATAAAAGGTTCTAAAACTAGTTCCTTCAACCAATTTGATTGACATTTCATTCAAGATAATCATTTTTGCAATAAATTCTCGAGTAGTCATTACAGTAAATGTAGGCACATTAGAACCTTTGCTCTCATTAGATTTGAAAAGTAAAGTATTTTGCTTATTCCCGAGCGTCATCATTGTCAATACAACCATATCATCTAGCAATACATTACAATTAAAAGTCTATACTATAACACATTCTCGAGTGCCATCGTCATTAATATAATTATAAAATAGATCAACTGCAAACTTCATCCTATCATAATGATTAAATAAATCTTTAAGTCATTAATGAAGTAATGTACTAACAAATAAATCATCAAAGTCTTATCGTTACAAAACTACTTAACCTAGCACTTTGTGATGCAAACCGACAGGTTAACGCATAAAACATCACTTATATTTATTAACATGTCATATTCAAGAGCTTATAATATAATATATCTTCTAGCAATATAATCTTCATAATCATCAAATCCTCGAATAACAATAATGTAACACCTAGAATTTTCTGCTAAAATAATTTTTGGATTTACGTAATTGTAATCGGCGGAGTTTTGGTCAAAATTGAGAGCAGAGAATTTATACCATTAAGTATGAGATTATTTTGAGGTTAATGAAGAAGACAAAATTTTAAGGATCCAACCGATGACGAACCAAATAACCGTTCGATTAAAAGATTAAGAGTTGAGGACAAAATAGTAATTAAAATTAATTATATTAAATAATATAATTAATATATTAAAAAAAAAAGTGAAGGAGGGAGAAACCCCTCTCTGTGTTTTCTCCTCCCCCATGTAAGAAAACTTTCCCTTTTTCTCTTTTCCCTCGATGATACTTCTTCTCCAGTGACGATCTTTCTCAGTTTCCCTTCACTTCTTCAAATGTAAGGTATGTTTTAGTTAGTTTTTGAGTAGATAGTTAGTTTCTTAGTTGTTTTGAGCGACAAAAGTGAAGTTAGGAAAAGTGAACCCTAGGAGGGAGAAACGAGAATTTGAAGTTAGAGTTGATTTTTATCCGTATGTTAGTGTTTAAGCTGGAAGTAGGAGTAGATTATAAGATTTTATGGAGAAGATTAAACGTCTGGATTACGGAATAGTTTTCGTTCGGCTAAGCTGTAAGTGTTGGATTAAGAATTGAATTAGATCGTTAGGAATTAGACATCCTCAGTGGTCCATAGCATTTCGAATCGTCTAAATCGAACGAGTAGTGGACAAGTTATGCATATCCGTAGGTTGGTCGGAAATAGAGTTAGATTTTGGATTTAGTTAGATTAGTTGTTAAAGTGTTATTTCCCCTTAGAATTTTATGAGTTGGACGAAGTAGAATTAATAGATGTGTGGTCTTATAAGTTCTCCAGTTAGCGATCAATATACGAAGTACGAGTTGCTAAGGACGCCAGGTAAGTAGTGTAAGTAGTGCAGTAGGTGTTTTGCCTTCGGGCCTACATCACAGTTCAGTAGGATGCATGCACGTTTATTTTATGTTATGTTTTAGTGATTATGCATCATGGTTTTAAAGTACGAGAATGAAAAAAAAATGAATTTTCATATTTTTACGAAATGAAATAGTAGGATGTGATGAGATGAACGAAATGAGAAGATACGTAAGAAGATAATAAAGGTGGGGTTGAATGGTCTTATCGCGAGAGGTGGACTGCGAGGTGTATCACTTCTTCCCTAGCTTTATGTGGTGGTCTTGTCCCGAGAAGTGGATTACGAGGTGTGTCACTTGACTAGATCGAGGTTGGCCTTGTTCTGTTGGATGGACTACGAGGTGTGTCACCTTAATCTAGCACGTAAAGAGGAACCCAGTAGTAAGAAGATAAATAAGATATAAGAAAGAGACGAAAATGAAAGTAGAGACGAAACTGTAGAAACTGCATATGTTAGGATATGATTGTTATAGTGTTTATGTTTTTATGCGCATTACTTACTTAGCATTACGCTAATAGATGAGTTCTGTGATGTAGGTGACAAAGCGATAGCTGGTGAGTACTCAGAGCGTGGCCAGGACTAGGAGGCAGTTGGAGGAGTGCGCTCGTGGACGGTTCAGCCTGTTGTTGGGGTGTTTTGACTATGGCGGGGGTATGTAAGGGAGTTTAGTTAATTCGAGTTTAGTCGTAATCATTCTGAGTCGTTTTGAGTTGTTTTGAGTCAATTGGAGTCCTGTGGAGATATAGATGGATTTCAAACTTTAGTAGTCATTTTTCTATGTAAATAATGATTTTGAGTTGATGAAAAAGTATACGTTTTGTTATTTTATCGTTGAGTCAAATTTCGATGGTTTCTTTGAAAGATTAAGGTTTGTAGGCAAAATTCAGTGAATGAAGTGCCGACCTCTAGGCTGAGTAGTCGACTAAGCCTAGCAAGTGTCGACTAGTATTCAGGAGGTGTTGACCGCGAGGGTCGACCTATGAAGGCAAAATCGACCAATGTGTCGACCTATGCTAGTAGGTGTCGACCGCTTAGTGTGAAAATGCGCACAGAGTGTCGACCTGCACGTAAGGGGGACGATCAAACTCTGTAGGTGTTGACTACTCGGGTCGACCTACGCGACCAGAAAATAATGAAGTGTCGACCGGTAGTGTAAAATAAGTGGAAGTGTCGACCTCAAGGATCGACCGACGCGGACAGAGAGTAATGAAGTGTCGACCAGTAGTGTAAAATAAGCAGAAGTGTCGACCTCAAGGATCGACCGACACGGAAGAGAGTATTGAAGTGTTGACCGGTGTTCACAAGTGTTAACCGGTTAGTGTGAGGAGAAGAGAAGTGTCGACCAATGAAAACAGAGAGTAATGAAGTGTCGACCGGTGTTTAAAGGGGTCGACCGAAAATGATTTTTATGTTTATGAAAACTCGAATTTTATTTAAACTGATTTTAATTCAAGTCTTACGCTGCGACGTTTTTAAATATTTTCAAAAGGGTCGTTTTAAGTCGAGGAACGAAAGTTTTAAATTTTTACATGAATTCTTCCGAACGTATTTGTGTGACTGGTAGTAGTGAGCATACCAGGAACCGTGAGAGTTTTTGAGTTGCCACAGAGATAGTATCAGAGAGAGAGCGGTGAGTCGATTTCTGGGTCGCTACAAATAAAACATCTCATAAAAGATCCCAATAAGTATCATCGTGAATATTTAAATAAAATACATCCTCAAGTATCAATAAAATGTAGAGAGATAACCTAGCACTTTGTGATGTAAGTCAACAGGCTAAATACATACAAACATCTCTTACCACGGGTCCTTGGTACGTAGATTTTTACTCGTGACCGGTGTCCTTCACTTTTGAATTAACATACTTATAAAGTTATCACATATTAGTAACAGAAAGTGAGAAGAAGAATCATAATCGAAGAATTTACATGGAGAAACCCTAACAATAATGAAGATCCTAATTGTCTTCCTCAAGCATGTAAACACATGTGTTTACTTGTTTAAGAGTCGATATCTATTAGATTTAGGTTTACCTTGGAGCTTCTGTAGAAACAAAAAAGGCAGCTTATGAGTTCTAAACGAAATAATGTGTTTCTAGGATTTGTTTTAACATGTTTTTTGATTAAAAGAATTGGTACAAAGTAGATGTTTAAATAGAATACAAACAAATCCTAAAATTAATGATAAATAACCCAAAATAGCTCTAAAAATGTTTTTTTAAAAAACCCTAACAAGTTTAGAAATATTAAATTTAGAAACCTTAAAACGTCAAAAAGTATTAAAAACGAAAAAATCTGGCACAAAGGCCACGTAAGTCGAGCGACGTGCGCGCTAGCCTAGCATCTACTCGAGGGCCCACGCGCCTCCATCGCACTTCCTTGTGCCTCCAACGCTCTCAATGCCTTGCTACATGTTCTACTTCATGTTTTTCACTTTGTTGACTTACAAGGTGCACTTCAAATATCGTTTTGACTTCTATTTATAATTTTTCACTCAAAAATATCTTTTTACACTTTCAAAGGCACTACTTTCCCTTAATGCATATTTACTCATGCTTAGAAAATTTTTTATTAAACAGTAGCATGGTCTCTCACCATAGTGTTTTTCAAGTCTTATAGGTTAACCGTTCCATTAATAAAGAAAAATTACGTTTGTTTAAGTTAAATTATTTTCTTATAACCCTAATGCAGATTGTATTATTTTAATCAAATACTTTTATAATCATCATAATAGTAATGTAGTATATAAATTTGTCTTTTGATGTGCCACGCGTACCGCTCATGGGATCCCGAGCCAAGAAATTTTCTAACCTCTTTGTTTATTTTGTAGGTCTCTCTTTCTTAGCAAGCTTAGAGGAGAATTTTAGTTGAATACACAAAAGAAACCCAAAGCACTTGAACCAATGAAGTAATAACATGGAATCCAAGACAAACATCTTGGATGAAGTTAGTTTTCTTCCAAATCGAAAAGGAAGTTCAAAGATTATTTCCAAGAGTTGTCCCTATTACTTATGAAGTTATTTATGTTATGCTTGGTTTATTTTGGAATGTTTGGTTTAGAGTTATGTTGGATTATCTGTAGCACTCATCTAACTTGTCCATAGCCAAGTGAGTGTGTTTGTTTGCTTCTTCTTAGGGTTATTTTAGTCTTGTCTTTTCTAAAGACTCTTGCCCTAATTTTGGAGTTTATATACCTCCACTGGTGTAAACTCTAGTTAATTTTGAATAAAAGAAAACCTTGTTGCAGTTCATCTTTAACTATGGAGAGTTCTCTTGATGTGCCACGGATGCATCACTCTTCAAATGTTTCATGGAATTTTCTAAACAATTTTGCAAGTGTCTATTTTGTGGGTTTCCATGGAGAATCGTATGCTAAAACTATCAAAGTCATCAATTTATCTTACAACAGCTTGATGGATATTAACTTAGTGAAACATAAATGAAAGAAGAAGTTGCATCCTCATTGGTCTTAAAGGTCAAGCCCATTTGATTAAGGGCCTCAAGGTGATCTTGGAGAGACTTGCATCCATGATATCAAGTGTGTCAAGTCTACTTCCAAATTCATTATGGTATTATTCAAGATGCAACTTAAATGGAGGTGGAAGCACAAAGTTAGAGAACTTGCTAGAATATCCAAAGTGACCTTCAAACTAACCATCGAAGAGTATTTGGTTTATTTTGGAGTCTTCCCAATATTATATGGAAAAGTGCTCTTTATCAACATTGTAGCTGACTTCTCAAGAATTCTAAAGTGGGTTGGCTCATCAAGAATGAACATTATTTGCTATGTAAATCATATCAATTACATAGGGGCTTATTTCTTCCAAGGAGGCATAACGGATGAAGGAGCTAAGGTCTGACCTAATCTTGAAGCTCATAGGACACCTAGCTCATGGTGGGCTAATCCATCGTATCTTTGGAATATTTGAAGACCAACCTCCATTATATCTTTTACATTTATTTGTGTGTTTTATTTAGCAATGGACTTATGTTTATTATCATTGGCATGTTGGGTCATTTAGTTGTCAACTCACTCGGCTTATCCTAAATGGCTGAGTGAGTAGTGTTATTTTTGTTGTTCTTGTTTGTGTGTGTGCGTGTGTGTGTGTGTGTTTTTCATTATAGGTCATCACTCATGGAATAAGAATTGGGCTTAGAATATATGGCAACTTAGAGGATGAACAAGTTTAAAGATCAAGGAGAAGGCCAAGCAAGCACAGTCCAAGACCAACGAATCAAAGCACAAGACCAACTTGGATTTATCCCTCTTTCTTGCAAAGAGTACTTGGCTTTTCAAAGCCAAGTAATGCATGACTAGTGTTTATATTTTATGATGGTCAAAAGCCTTACGAAGACAAAAAGTAGCATTGGAAAACCATAAAGATGTCAAGTGAAAATGTGCCAATTGAAGAGGTGTCCTTCACCAATGCATTTTCCATTTAATTTTGGTATTTTTTTTTATTAGGTTATCATTTAAAAATTTTGAAATTAAATAGCCCTCTAGGCTATGGTTGCAAGGAGCTTTTGATTGATTCAAAACTTTCTTTGTTGATTGTTGTTAGTTTGAATCATATCTGATTGTGTCTTGTAAAAAAAAATTGAGCTTGATTGTTGTTTATAATAACCTGGAAAATTTTAGATTTTAAATTTAATTTCTGAAATTTTTAATTTAATCTCGGTTGGGGTTTCAGGAAATATTTTAACGGGTAATTTAAGTTATAAAACTCGGAGTCTACTTTTGTGATGGTTTTGGAAATTTTTAAGTCAGGAGGACGAGAATTTAACGAAGTTACGGACGATATAAATACGTGAGGGCATTTTGGTAATTTAATTAATTATAATTAAAAATATATATATTTTAAGTGGAATGGCTTCACGAAGAAGTCATTCCACTTTGGTGTTTTGCGAGCCGAACACTCGAGAAGAGAGACGCGAGCGAGAGAGTGATCGAAACTGCCGACAATCGACCACCGGGGGAGAGACGTGACGCGTTAGATGGTTCCGACGATGTAGAAACTCGGCGTGAGTGGGTTCTTCCAGAGCTGAAAACCACAGGTGAGTTTCTCTCCTGTTTCGGCTCCTGTCGACCGAGCGTGAGAGCTCGATTCTTTCCTGTTCTCCGATGATTTGGCTCGGTATAGAGGTCGATTATAGGCTGTGAATGCGGGTTTAGTGAGCGGACAATGAGTGCTCGGGTTGGGAGGAAAAAACCCGAGACTTGTTGGCTGTGCGGTTCGGGTTCTTGAGTTTGAATTACTGATTTTTGGTTAGATTATGTTTTATAGGATGAAATGTGATTTTTCGATGAAGAAATTGGCGAAATTGGATCAAAGTTGAGATTTCAGATATTTTTTCGTACAAAAGCAGTTCTGTTTTTGGGGATTTTGACGGGGCTACGGTTGATTGTTTTAAATTCTATTTTTGTAGGTTAAATTAGGTTGTTAGAGGAACGTATGGCCGTTGGAATCGTTCGATTCTGATATCCGACGCAAAAGTTATGCGCGTCGAAAGTTTATGTCAAATTTTGGTCCGAGCCAAACTAGTGAGCGTTTTTCGTAGAATTGTGACGTGTGATAATAGCATGGCTGTTTTGATGCGTAAAACTAGTTTTGAGTGAGTTTTGGTTGAAGGAAACGAAAATGTGAAATTGGATAAAAAGGACAGATTCCGTTTCGGGACTTTTCTATCTAGCTGCGGCTTACCGTTTTAAAATCCATCTTAGTATGTTAGACTAGGTTCCTAAAGGAACGTTTAGCCTCTTAAATCACTCGATTCTGTTAACGGACGCAAAAGTTATGTGCGTCCGAACTTTAGTCTGGTTTTCGGCCGAACCAATTTGGTGACCCGTTTTAATTGGAATTTCATGAGTTTAGTTAAGGGATGTTATTTTTAACTTATTTGGTGAATTTTAAAGCGAAGATTGATGAGTGATTGTTTGTGTTTTAGGTTGAGATATTTTTTGGCGAAGCTATGCGTGGAGTGAGCTTAGGACGCCAGGTAAATAGTGAATGTATGTGTTTTGCCCAAGTGGGCCTACACTGTAGAACTTTAGGATTTATATTATTGATTGTGGTGTGCGTGCGTATTGTTTGACATGCATCATATTTTAAAAAGGCAACGAACTGTGGGCCAGTACGTAACCAACAGCGGATTTCGCTCGAGGAGTGGGCTGGTTGGGCCGTCAAGCAGCATGTATGTGTTGACGATGAGGATGATGGGCAGTGGTACCACGGATCCTACTAGTGTGTGGGCCGGTGCAACACTAGTCGCGGATTCCGCTCGAGGAGTGGGCCGGCTGGACTGTCACGAAACGTGTGTGTGACAACTGTGGCCCCGTTGCTGGGGAGGCTGTGACGGGGGCGACGTGTGAGGGTGTAGTGTGCCGCGAGGCACACCCTCACCCTGATGTGGTTGCTGTGTGGTGATGCGTGTGTGTAGCTTGTGGGTCTCGTTACTGGGGAGTCCCAACGGTGGCGACGTGTTAGGGTGTAGGGTGGCGTTGGGTTCCTCTTTACCCTGGTGCGGCTACACTACGTGTCACAGATGTGACAACATGAGTGTGAGTGTAGAGACTACATGTGATAGGCTTATGTTGTGCGTTCTATGGTGTAGGTAATGACGATATTGCTGGTGAGCCTCGAGAGCTTAGTCCTGAGGCATAGGACTGTTGGCGGCGTGCGACCGGGGTACCGGACGGCAGATTTTGTTAGGGCGACCCGACCCGTGGAGATGGTAGGTGGTGACTTGACTATTGCGGGTATTTTATTTGCTGTGTCGATGTACAGTTAATTTGACGAGTTGTAAAGGCGTCAGTTGTATAGGGGTTTATGGAGTGCGTGTGATTTTGGTGACGTATGCGTATACTTTACATGTAGGAGCTTGGTAATGCTCTGTATTATGGATTTTCTTCATTTGTAGTTGATGGATTTGTTGTTTTTAATCTTCGATTTGGTTATGGAGTTTTCTCTAGACGGTTGATGGATAGATATTTCTAGTTTTCTAGTGAACTGTGTGCAAGGTTTTATTGTTTTGGGATAGCCAATTTTTAGGCGTTACTCTACTGAAATTTTGGGAGAAAGGTTGGGGGTCGAGCGGATATAGAATAGGTCGGGGTGTGTATAGTGAGGTATTAGAGAAGTGTGGATGGGCGTTGGAGTGCAGCGTGGTCGTAGGTGTGTGGGGCACGCGGCCCTGCGAGTGCGCACGGGTCGTGCGGCGTCGGGTGAGGGCGTGCTTGAGGACGTGCTATACGGAGGCAGGGTGTGTGGGGCACGCGGCGCTGTGAGCGTGTGCGTGACGCGTTGATGTTGAGTTGGTGCGCGCGGCACTGCGAGAGTGTGCGCGGGGCGCCGAAGTGGGAACGTGGGTGCACGGTACCGAATTTGTATAGTTCGAGGGATGTGTTGAAGTCCTTCCTAGGATTTCAAGTTTGTTGTCTATTCTTAAAACTACTTTAAATTATCTTTTCCACTACATATTTTATATTGAGGATTTCGTGTTTCCTCTTCGGGGCGCGAATTGTTTTCGAATCGAATCAAAAAATTTTTTTATACTCACAAATGTTCTTTTGAATATGATTTGAAAACGGAAGTGTTATTAAATTAAGTGAGTTCGCATCGAGTCTCGTTATGTCATAGTGTGTAGACGTACTGTAGCACACCGGGAACGTGTAAGTTCTCAGGGCGTTACATTGTAGTTTGAATAAAACCCTTCTCCTATTGGTCTTTTCTCACTTCTCTTCCTTAGAGCGACGAAATCTTCAGCAAAAGAACATCAAACTACCGAAACCCAAAGTAGAAGTGCTTCCGTGTCCAAAGGTGGCCATAGAAGTCAACAGGCATCACATTAGTGCCTATTCAAACCAACTCAGATTCTTCAATTCATAACTTTTGATCCACAACGATTCAGGCCACCTAATTAGGTAGGGGTGGGCACGGTCGGGTCTATCCGGTTCCGAGCCCAGACTAAAATCGGACCGAGCTTTCAGGAAATATTTTTCGAGGACCGGAACCAGCATTGGGAGGGACCGAGACTGAACAGGACCGAACCAAACATTTTGGTCCAGTCCCAGTTCGATTCTAATTCCTCCCACCTTTTTTTTAATAATAAAATTTTTCAATAATATTTCCCCTTCCTCGATTCCTCATTCTAATTTTTCTTTTTTTTTTCTCTCAGTTGGAGTTAGCCTTTTTTCTAAGTCTTTATCTTCTTCTGTTTCGAGGGAAACACTAGAGAGAGAAACAATCGTTGTTGTCTGAAGGGGTCGATCTTTGATTTGTTAGACAGTTTTTCATTTGTAAATCTTCAAACCCAGGAAAAAAAAATCATGGGTTTGCCGTTTAAGTCGATCCTTCTAGTTATGCTTGGGAATTCTTCTTTTCCCAACTCTCTGCTACTTTTTCTTCATTTGTGTCCATTACACAATAAACACATACAGTGAGCCGTGAGGACAGAGGCGAGCCAAAGATGGAGCACGGAGACCAAGCAGGGAGCACGACGGAGCTTTGCGTCTTGCGTATCGGAGGACTCGTTCACCACGGGAGTCGGGACCAGCTCGGGAGTCAGGAGTTTTGGACTCGGGAGTTCTTGAATCTTCAGAGTTTAAGAGTTCAACAAAATTTTATTTTATTTTTTCTAAACCTTTGGTCCAGTCCCAGTTTTTTGGAATTTCGGGCTATGAACCAAGGACCGAACAGAAACCAGTGGAATTTTGGCCTTTAGACGAAAGACTGGACCTGGGTCCAGTGATTTGGGACCGAAACTAGACAGAAACCATCGGTCTGGTCTAGTCTAGTTCAGTTCTCGGGACACGGTCTGGTCCTGCCAACCTCTATAATTTGGAGGATTCTCTCCTCATCCCTTGAGGAGCTTATTATCCAAAATTTAGACAAGGACGACGTTCAAGGGCTAAGTTATAGCCTTCACAAGAATTAGTTTTGAATCAACTGCAAATGTGCAATTCCGACCATCCAACGACCTCTGCCATTTTCATTATAACTTCTTTGTCTCATCAATTTAAACCACAATATTTGGCAAGTCTATTGTAGACACATAAAGGAAGATTCCCTTAAAATTGGCTAGTAGAAGTCGCTATCCATTCAATCCAAAGCAACACAAATCTGAGAAAGTTTTATTAGCCTTCAAGCCCCATTTGGAAGTCCCATCATCTCTCTAAACCGCTATCTCCATTTTGGTGAATAACATCCTAATTGAGTGTGAGTGTTCTTGAATCAACTATTCATAGGTATAAATAGATTCTCTCTTAACTATTCATTTCTCCATTCTCTTCATAAAGGTGGAACTCCCCATAAAAGGTGTAGAAGCTCTCAAAAAACCTGATTTGGAGTGCCTCTCTAACAAAAGTGGCCATACAAGTCAATAGGTGCCATTTTAATAGCTATTTGGACCATTTTGGTTACTACATCCATAACTCTTTTTCCACAATGTTTTTTGGCTACGGGTTTTGGAAGCAGTATTCTTCACATCTACAAGAAGTTGTTTTCACCACCTAGATCGTGAAACCTGGATCGGGAGCACTTTTTCGTAAAACATTTTGTTAAATATTTCAGAAGACTCTTAAATTCATTTAAAACACGTACAAATAATTGAAAACATTTTTAAAACGCATTGCGAAAGGATTGTTGAAGAGTGGTTAAACTTTGAGTTGCAAACATAAGACAAAATATTTATTTATCGATTTTCTAAAACCATCAAACCATATTCTTAAACCATCAACATATATTTTTACAACATCCATCTTAATAAAGTCGTAATTCCTATAAGGCGAAGCGGAAGTCTTTAAAACGTAATAAACTCTTAATTCAACGCATTTTTCTATCAAGTTATATTTAATTGTTTATGAAAACATCAATCCTTTTATATTAACACCAAAACATTACTAACATCTATCAAATTCATTTCAACAAAATATTTTAAATCCATACAAAATCCGTATCGAAACACTTAAGAGCTGCTCGTGGATCAAAAATTGCTCTAACAACTACAAGCATCCACCATGAACATACTCCTTCAACTACACCATTTATCCTAATCGAGGCTCGAAATACTCTCTTGTAAGTTCTTCACCTACATCAAAAAGTTCAAACTAATGAGTATAATGTTTAGCAAATGATGCATAATAAAATGAATGCTCATGCGCATGCTATTTGTAAAACTATGTAGTTTCTGTTTTTTTTTTTCATTATTTTTTTTCTTTCACTTGAAATTAGTCATTGGGGGACACACTAGGGGAAGTAGGTACATATCATGGTCCTGGGCATTGACAGAGTTCTGGTCTTGGGCGTGGACACGTATCATGGTCCTGAGCGTAGACAACCCAACTCAAACCCCGCCTCACAAATAATCATTTACGTACATTTCATAATCGTTTCATTCTTTCCATTTTTCTTACATAAGAAGTATGCATAAAACGTTTCCTATGAGTTTGTAAAACATAATGCATGATTTAGAGATAAAGCGTATAAATATATTCTCAACTACCATATGTTAAAATCTCTAAACAAGATCATCATTCAAACACATGGCATAATATCAACAAACCATAAATCCTAAAACATAATCTACTCATGACTACATACCCCAACAATTCATATAAATCATCAAATTAATCCATCAAATTCCTAACACCTTGTGATGTAGGTCGATAGGCCAACCACTTGAAACATCACTTACCTCCAGTCCTAAGCGATATTTTAACAATTAACCACAAATCCTTGATACTTGAAAACCTATATCATCCCAAAAATTTTAGATCAATACATATACATATATCATCCAATTTGATTAATATTTCAAATCCAAATATTCTCCAAGTCTACAAATAGGCACATCAAAGCTCACTATGAGCATCCAAAACATGATGGTATAAACAAAAGACAATCCAAATCAGCAAAATAAAATTCGGAATCGACCTATAATTGCTCAAACTTCAAAATTCCATAACTTATGCAATACTTATCCAAACGTTTCCCTTCCAAAATCAAACATTCTTGCAATGTGTTTATTTTCTCATACCAAAATCATTTACCAAGTGGAAATTATTAGGTTTATCCAATTTATCAAAATTGAAACATGTGCAGATCTCCATCTTTGAACATTAATCCAACTTTAAAAATTCATAACTTTCATCATACTTACTCAATTCATGCAATTCCAATGTCCATGCTTCCACTAAAGTGTGTACTATATACTACTAAAACAATTTACCAAGATAAAATCATGAAGAGAGTTTAAATATACTAAAACCGTAACATGCCCAAAAAACTCATTACAGTTTCTGCCACAACTTTGAAAAATGATAATTTTAAATATACTTATCAAAATGTGTTAATTCCAACGCCCATAATCCATTCAAAGAGTCTACTTTAACATGCCAAATTCAATTATCAAATAAAACCAATTGATCAAATCCAGAAAATCAAAACCCGAACTGCCCTGTAAAATAACCAATTTTGAACATAATTGAACAACTTGATGATTTCTTCCATTTCAAACTATAAGCAAGCATTATAATCCCTTAAAACATCAAATGAGCTAAGATGCGGAGAAGAGAAAGCTCAAATTTGTGCATCCATCTTAGGGTTCATCAAACATCAATTAAACCCAACAAAACCTCAACTCTTAAGCATGTATCTCATAATCATGCATAAACTTTAACTCAAATTTATTTTTACCTTGAATTCTTGAGAGGAAGATTGACTTTTTCGTGGAAGAACTTTCAGAAGAGAGGGAGAGAGTTTACGTGAGGTTAGGGCTTTTGAATTGGTATTTTCATCAAATAGTAGAGTTTTAAAAGAATAAGGACAAAATTTGATGAAGTGTCGTATTCTCATTTGAAGGAAAACCTAGTTTCCTTTTGATAACTTCCCTCTTAAATCAAATCTAACTAAATTGTTAACCCCTTTGTTCTCTTTTCATTTCCCTTTTCATTATATGCCAAACACTACAAAATTTGTCACTTTTTTTCTTTGACTTTTCAACCCTATAACCTCTTTTCTTCTTCTTATTTCCTAACGCCAAGGTGGCATTTATCTCAAATATTTCGGCTCATAATACCTCAATAATAGCATTCACTAATATCAATTAATATATAAATATCAATTATTAAGCACATATAATAAATCGTAAGGTGAAATTCTCGGGTGTTACATTCCACCCTCGTTATTTAAATTTTATTCTCAAAATTTACTTACCGAATAGTTCTAGATATCAGCTCATCATGTCTTGTTGCCTCCTCAATGTAGTGATCGCGCCATAATATTTTCACCAATGGGATTTCCTTACTGCGTAGCACCTTCATAGTTGATTCGAGAATTCTCACTGGCTTTTCTCTATAGGTTAATGTTGGCAGAATCTTGATATCCCTTTGCTCCACAATCTGAGATGGATCACGTATACACTTCTTCAGCATGGATACATGAAAAACATTGTGAATCCCCTCCATTGATGCTGGTAGTTGCAACATGTAGGCGGTCTTTCTTATTTTCGTTGTGATAAGAAACGCTCAACTTACCTAAAGCTTAGCTTTCATTTTCTTTACAATCTCATAACTCCTTTGAATGGCGAAATCTTTAAAAACATTTTGTCATTCACATCGAACTCCAATTCTCTTCTCCTTTGATCTGCATAATTTTTCTGCCGACTTTGAGGTGTTTCAATCTGTTGTCTAATAATTGCAACATTTTCTGCCGTTTGCTGCAAGATTGCTAGACTAACTAGCTTTGCTTCGCCAACTTCGTCTCAATACAAAGGAGATCTACATTTCTTACCATATAGCTATCATATCACACAGGCTCTTAACATATCTTCTAATATCTAAATCATCTTTTCAAACCGTCCATTCGTTTGAGTATGAAACATTGTGCATTTATTTGGGTTCTCATTGCTTCGTGTAGCCTCTTCCAAAACTTAGAATTAAATTTGGAATCCCATGCAATCTGACAATTTCTTGAATGTAAAGATTTGCATACTGATCCATAGAGAATGTCACCTTAACTTGTAAGAAATGAGTTGATTTCGTTAGTCTATCAACAATCACCCAAATACCATCGTGTCCTTTCATAGTTCTTGACGGTCCAACAACGAAGTTCATAGATATATCGTCTCATTTCCATTCTGGAATCTGTAGAAGTTAAAAAGTTTCTGCTGGCCTTTGATGTTCAGCTTTAACCTGTTGGCATACCAAACACAACTCCACATAATACGCTACATCTCTCTTCATATTAGGCCACTTGAAGTGCTGCTTCAAATCACGGTACATCTTGGTACTTCCTTAGTGCACTAAAAATGAAGAAGAATATGCTTCTGATAGTATTTCCCTTTTCAATTCCTTGTTTTCTGGAACGTACTATCGATTTCTGCATTTTAACACTTCATCATCAATATAGCTAAAATCAGAAGATTTTTCGAATAACTTGCTTGATTTGAAATCCTTGCATTCGAGATCTTCTTGTTGTGCTGCTTTAACTGTCTAAAATTGTTGTCTTTAGTGATAAGGCAAGAAGTGTATCTGTCAGCTTCGAAACTATTTCCACATTAAATTTTTGAATTTCTGTTTTCAGCGGTACAGACATGGCTGAAACCATAGATGGCACTGATGTTGACATTTTGTTCCAAGCATCAGCTACTCTGTTTGCTTTTCCTGGGTGGTATTTAATTTCAAAGTCATAGTCTTTAACGAATTATAACCATTGTCTCTGCCACATGTTTAACTCTTTCCGCGTAAAGATATATTTTAGGCTCTTGTGGTCGGAAAATACTTCACATTGTTGTCCGTACAAATAATGCCTCCATATCTTCAGTGCGAAGACAACTGCTGTCAATTCAAGATCGTGAGTGGAGTAATTATGTTCATATCTCTTTAATTGTCTTGAAGCATAACCTGTAACACCCAGAATTTTACTGTTAAAACTAATGTCGGATTTACGTAATTATAATCGCCTGAGTTTTGGTCAGAATTGAGAACGGAGAATTTCTACCATTAAGTAAAAGATTATTTTGAAGCTAATGGAGAAGAAAAAATTTTAAGAATCCAACTAGAGGCGGACTGAATAACAGTTTGATTAAACGGTTAAGGGTTGAGAGCGAATTAGTAATTAAGATTATTATTATTATTATATAAAAAATAAAAAAATCAAATCACAAAAATACCTTACGGTGTTTTGTTTCTCCCACACTAGAAAACCCTCATCCCCTATTCTTTCCCTCTCCCATGCGAAGCTCGGCAGTTTCTCCCTCCAGCCGACGCCGATCCTCTCCGATTCTCCATCAACCTTCAGATTTACGGTAAGTTTTAGTTAGTTTTGAGTAGATAATTAGTCCTTTAGTCATTTTGATCGATAAAAAACTAAGGTTAGAGAGAGTATTTGTAGTTTTAGTGAAAACCTAGGAGGGAGCTGTGGGGAATTGAAGTTAGAATTGATTTCTATCTGTATGTTGGTGTTTGCGCCGGTAGTAGGAGCAGATTACGAGATTTTGTAGGAAAGATTGAGATGTTGAATAGTTGAATGCTCGAATTGTGAAACAGTTTCTGTTCGACCACATTGGCCAAACTATACGTGTTGGATTAGGAATTTGTTTAGACCATTAGAAATTAGACGTCCTCGGAAGCCTATAGCATTTCGAATCGTCCAAATCGGATGAGTGTTGGATAAGTTATGCAATTCCAAATTTGATCGAAAACTGTGTAGGATTTTGGGTTTAGTTAAATTAGTTGTTAGTGCTGTTTTCCTTAGAGTTTTATGAGTTGGACGGAGAAGAATTGATGAAATGTGTGGTCTTATAGGTTCTCTAGTTTAGCGAGTAGTTTACGAAATACGAGTTGCTAGGACGCCAGGTAACTAATAGAGTAGGTGTTTTGCTCTCGGGCCTACATTACAGTTCAGTAGGTTGCATGCACGTTTACGTTATGTTATGCATCATTGTTTTGAAGTATGAGAACAAACGAAAACAAATTTTCATGTTTTTACGAAATGAAACAGTAGGATGAGATGAGATGAATGAATTGAGAAGATACATAAGAAGATAATAAAAGTGGGGTTGAGTGGCCTTGTCCCCAGAGGTGGACCACGAGGTGTATCATTCTTCCCCCGCTTTACGTGGTGGCCTTGTCCTGAGAGGTGGACCGCGAGGTGCGCCACTTTACTAGACTGAGGTTGGCCTTATCCTATGAGGGGGACCGCGAGGTGTGTCACCTTGGTCTAGCACATAAAGAATAACTCAGTAGTAAGAAAACAAAGCAGATGTAAGATAGAGACGAAAACGAAAGTAGAAACGAAACTGTAAAAACTGCATATGTTAGGATGTGTTTGTTTACAGTATTATGTTTTTATGTATTACTTACTTAGTATTAGGCTAATAAATGAGTTCTATGATGTAGGTGACGAAGCGATAGCTGGTGAGTACTCGGAGTGGGTCCAGGATTAGGAGGCAGTTGGAGGAGAACGCACGTGAATGATCCAGTCAGTTGTTATGATATTTTTGACCCGATGTTCATAGGTACTGGTTTAGGGGTCGAGTCGGAGTCATTTTGAGTCGTTTTGAATAATAAATGGATTTTAAATGTTTGGTAGTAATTTTGATGTATATAGCGATTTGGAGTTGATTGGAAATGTGTACGTTATATGTTATTTTAACGTTGAGTCGAAGTTTGAGCATTTTTGTGAAGTTTTAAGGTTTTTAAGCAAAATTCTGGGAAGGAAGTGTCGACCGATAGATTTAGTGGTCGACCAAACCTGACAAGTGTCGACCGCGAGGGTCGACCTACAGAGACAGAGTCTTATCAGGTGTCGACCTGTGAGTGGAAGTGTCGATCGGTTAGTGTGAAGATGGTAGAGGTGTCGGCCGCAAGGTTTGATCGATGGAAACAGAGAAAATAAAGGTGTCGACCTGTAAAGACAGGTGTCGACCGCTTTCTGTGATGAGCGTAGAAGTGTCGACCACGGGATTTGACCTGTGCGGGCAGAGAAGATAGGAGTGTCAACCTGTGTCCACAGGTGTCGACCAGTTAGTGTGATGGGCAGAGAGATGTCAACCGCCAGGGTCGACCGATGAAAATAGAGGCAAATGAAGTGTCGACCGGTGATTTCAGGGTCGATCGAAAATGTCATTTAGTGTTTTCAAAACTTGAAATTTTATTTAAATTGATTTTAAATCAACGTCTTCTACTGCAACGTTTTCAAACGTTTTAAAAAAAATCTTTTTACCTCAAGGAATAAATTTTTAAATTTTTACATGAATTTTACCCGAGTGCATGCGTCATAGTAGTATTTAGCATGCTGGGAACCGTGAGGGTTTTCGAGTCGTTACAGAGATGATATCAGAGCTTTTACCCAACCAGAAGTGTGGCTGACGAGGATGTCGGGCTCCTCGGATGAGGGGTGAGATTTTGAAGGCAAGAGGGTCTGTCACAATTCCCACACCACTTGGGAAAAAGTAGAGGGGATAGTTAATCAGTAATAGGAGGGGATGCTACGAGTGTTAGAGTCAATGGGTCAAACCGTTTAAATGATTGCCTAACAGCGCCTATCGCCGCACGACGTACTTCAACAACTGTAAGTGTTTGAGTTTAACTGTAGTTATTAGATATTTATGCGAGTAATTGGTTTTGTCCAGGAAAGTAGCCAAAATGTCTAGACAACCCAGACGCCCAAGAGTACCGAGGGAGGCAGCTGACTCGAGGAGTGAAAATAACTCGATGACGATCAGAAATTTGACGGAGTTGGTGAACAGACAGTTTCAACAATTAGGAATTTTGCTGAATCAAGAGATTCGAGGAAGTGCAGGTTCTAGCCTAGTCATGATTAGTCAGGTGACTGATTTCGAAGGTTACGACCACCGACATTTGAGGGGCAACCGCTAGACCCCACAGCTGCAGAGAACTGCATCCGTTTCATGGAGAATATGTTTAAGTATGTGAAGGTAGACGAAGAGGACAAGGTCACGCTAGCCACATTTCATCTAGCGAGAGACGCCAGGTTTTGGTGGGAGTCTGTAGAGACCACCATCGATACACATCATTTGACATGGGAGAATTTAAGGATGCCTTCTATAATAAATATTTCAACAGTACGGTGCAGGCTGCTAAGAGGATGGAGTTCCTACAGTTAAAGTAAATCGGATCGGTGACCGAGTACAACCCGCAGTTTGAGTCTTTGTCCCGATTTACCAACAATTTGGTGAGCCGGAATAAGGATAAGGTGTTCCAGTTTGTACAGGGACTAAAGCCGGAGATGTATAAAGGAGTAAAAATAGCATGAACTCAAGAGGTGCTGTATTCAAAAGTGGTGGCAAAGGCAGTAGAAGTGGAGTGACACGATTATACCTCGAATGAGTCCTGTTTTACCCACAAACGAAACAAAAAAACAAAATATAAGCAGAAAACTAAATGTTGTCCGATGAACAACCTTTTAGGCTTTTGGCATAACGATCTTCCGAAGGAAGACGGCAGCAAATGGGACCGGTTTCTGGCCACTCTCTTCATGTATCTTTCTCTGGAAAAGAGAGGGAAGACGAGTGGAACGACGGCTATTCAAGCAACCTTGGACTTGAAAACTCAAGAAAATGAACTCCTTCTCGATTCTTGACCGAACCGAGCCTTACCATTCACCAAGTTCCAAACTACTTTGGCTGAACACAAAGGGGATATTTCTCATAGATTCAACAACTTTTACACACACCAATAGCCATGTATTTATAGACCTAGGGTGGCTGAATGGTAGAATGGGCTTAAGCTTCGAAATGGGACACATGGTTGGCCATTTTTGGTCCACTTGCACACCAGATCACTTTCAAGCTTTGGCCCATTTGTTGCATCAGTGGGCTGCTAAACTCTGACCCAATTGTTACTTCTAACCACCATCTAACCCAGCATACATCTAATCCTAATGCCTAAAGATGCGTGCAATTATATAACATTACAGGAATACGAATGTTTGCCGAATAAAATTCAATTACAAATTAATTCCGAGGGAGACAAATCCCTTCTTCAAGTGCTTCCACCTTGAGCTCCCACGATAGCAAGTGCAAGGGTTGATCATTGTCCTTTGTACTCAGGTCCCATTCCAAATCCGCGAATAGGCATTCGACACCTGTAATTCCTGCAAAAGAAGTGAACTTGTTAGTGAACAGGTTGGATAGAGCTCGTGCCTTGGTTTGTAATCGAGTGATGACTCTCTAGGGCACATCATCCTCCCCAGGTGATTGAGGATTTGACCTCAAATCCGTTAATGAGGTCGCTTCGATGTCATCATCGTCTCCTTTGTATGGAGAGAGATCTTGGACATTAAAGGTGGAGGAAATTCCGTAGTCGCCAGGTAGCTCTATCTTATAGGCGTTATTGTTGATTCTTTCTAACATCTTAAATTGTCCTTCTGCTCTAGGCATCAACTTGGATTGCCTTTTAGCAGGGAACCTTTCTTTCCTTAGGTGCAACCAAACTAAGTATCCTTCATTAAAGATAACTTCTCGTCGTCCTTTATTATTGTGTTTGGCGACCTTGTCGTTGCTTTTCTCGATTGCTTTGCGTATAGTCTCATGCAATTCCTTAATTCGTTCCGCCTTGTCCGCTCCTGATGGATTAGCTAAGTCTGTAAAAGGTAATGGAACAAGATCTAACGGTGTATATGGATTAAACCATAGGCAACCTCAAAGGGCAATTGCTGAGTAATGGAATGAAGGGTGCAGTTGTAGGCAAACTCCAAGTCTGGGAGTACTATATCCCAGTTAAACAGTTTCTTACCTACAACGGTGCGTAAGAGGATACCTAGGGTCTTGTTGACGACTTCCGTTTGACCATCGGTTTGGGAATGAAAGTATGTGCTGAAATACAACCTAGTCCCTAACGTTTTTTCACAAAGTGGTCCAAAAGGCACTCAGAAATTTAGTGTCCCTGTCCGACACGATAGAACGCGGTATAACATGCAGGTGAACAATCTCTTTAAAATATAGGTTAGCTATTAAGACAGAGTCATCGGTCGCGGCACAAACTGTAGAAACTGTAGAAGATAAAGAAGAACCCAGTAGTAAGAAGATAAAGAAGATATAAGAAAGAGACGAAAACGAAAGTAGAGACGAAACTGTAGAAACTGCATGTGTTAGGAAGTGGTTTATTTAGTATGATGTTATTATGCATTACTTACTTAGCGTTAGGCTAATAGTTGAGTTCTGTGATGTAGGTGATGACGACATAGCCGGTGAGTATTTCGAGCACGCCCAGGATTAGGAAACGGTTGGAGGAGTACACACGTGGACGATCTGGCCTACTGTTAGGGCGTTTTGACTATGGTGGGCATAGGTATGGGTTTTGGGAGCATGATTGAGATAATTTTCGTTGTTTTGAGTTAAATGAGTGTATAGATGGATTTCAAACTTGAGTAGTCGTTTTCTTTAGTTAATAACTATTTCGAGTTGATGGAAAAGTGTGTGTTGGGTTATTTTTAGCGTTGAGTTGAATTCAATTAATTTTGTAAAGTTTTTAAGATTTTTAAACAGATTTCTAGGAAGGAAGTGTCGACCGATAGGCTTAGTGGTCGACCAGACCCTGCAAGTTTCGACCGCAAAGGTCGACCTGTGCGGGCAGAGCCGAAGTAAGTGTCAACCAGTTAGTGTAAACCTGGTAGAGTGTCGGTCGCAAGACTTGACCGCTGGAAAATAGAGAGGACGAAGGTGTTGACCTGTGAGAGTAGGTGTCGACCGCTCTCTGAGTTGAGTATAGAAGTGTCAACCGGCATTCTCAGTGTCGACCGATGGGAAAACAAGAAAGAAATGTAGTGTCGACCGACATCTGCTAGTGTCAACCGAAGAAAACCCGAGACAACTCAATTGTCAACCGACGTATACAGGTGTCGACTGGTGTCTCTGTTTTATGTTCTACAAAATGAAGTTTTAATTAAACTAATTTTTATTAAGTTTTCCGTTACGATGCCATTTTAAATACTTTCAAAATTGTCGTTTTAAGTCGAGAAACCAAAGGTTCAAATTTTAGTCAAATTTTTCCAAGGGTAGTGAGTGAGTAGTAGAAGTGTACGAACCGAAAAACGTGTGGGTATTCGAAGTGTTACAGTTATGGTATGAGAGCCAAATGGTCAAAGCGTTCAAATGATCACCTAACAGCGCCGATCGCCGCACGACGTGATTCGACAACTGTAAGTGTTCAAGTTTAGCTTTAGTTATTAGATGCTTATGAGAGAAATTGATTGTGTCCAGGAAATTAGCTAAGATGTCTGGACGACCAGGACGCCCACGAGTACCGAGAGAGCCGACCGAACCAAGAAGTTATGATGATTCCATGACAATCAGATCATTAACTGAGTTGGTGAACAGACAGTCTCAACAATTGGGGATTTTGCTAAATAGAGAAGTACAAGGCAGTGTTGGCTCTAGCTCCAGCCATGAACAGTCAGGCGACAAATTTCGGAGGTTACGACCCCCGACGTATGAAGGACAGTCGTCGGATCCAACAGCTGCAGAGGAATGGGTTCGTACTATGGAAAGTATGTTCAGGTATGCGAAGGTGAAAGAGGAGGACAAGGTTTCGCTAGCCACATTCCATCTAGCGAAGGACGCCATATTTTGGTGGGAGTCCGTGGAAACCACCTTTGAAGGGCAGCATGTCACGTGGGAAAAGTTTAAGGAGATCTTTAATGACAAGTACTTCAACAGCACAGTGCAAGCAGCTAAGAGAATGGAGTTCCTACAGCTGAAGCAGACCAGGTTGGTGACTGAGTACAACAGACAATTTCAGTCCTTATCTCGGTTTGCCAGCTGTTTGGTGAGCCAGAATGATGATAAGGTGTTCCAGTATGTACAAGGACTGAAGCCAGAAATATACAAGGGGGTAAAAATAGCCAGGACTCAGGAGGTGCCCTATTTGAAAGTGGTGGCTAAAGCGTTAGAGGTGGAGGAAGTTGAAACGAAATGTGTTAAACAGCGAGAGGCTTCCAGGAGATTCTTCAAGGAAGTTGCCCCACAACAGAGCAAAAGTGCCTCTCAGCAACAAAAACAGAGGGGCACTAAGAGGTTCAGCGAGAGGTCAAGCAATCAGGGAAGCAGTAAAAGGCCTCATGGGCCAGCACAATACCCCCAATGCCCTAAGTGTACGAGATATCACTCGAGAGAATGCAGACTAAATTCAGGGAAGTGTTACAACTGTAACGAAGCTAGACATTTGGCTAGAGATTGCCCAAAGCCTAGAGTGACTCGGTGTTTCAATTGTAACGAGATAGGCCACATTAGCACAGATTGCCCAGCTTTGAAGAAGGGTTCGACGTGCACAACACCGAGATTATTCACCATGATCGAGTCTGCCGAGGATGACTAGCCAACCGTAGTGTCAGGTACTATATTGGTAAACTCTGTACCTACATATACTTTGTTTGATTCTGGTGCAACGCACTCATTCATTGCAACTACATTTGTAATCAAGTTAGATATATAGCCTGTGTCGACGGACTATGGTTACGTGGTATTGTTGCCTTTGGGTGGGTGTATGCATTCGAATCAAGTGGTGCGTGATGGCGTAGTGTCGGTGGGAAGCAAGAATTTATCGACCGATCTCATTATTATGGATATAACGGAATACGACATGATACTGGAAATGGATTGGCTATTCAAGCACTATGCTATAATTGACTGTAGGGCGGGCACAGTGAGTTTCCAACTGCCGAATGGTGAGAAGCATACCTTTCAGGCCGTGAAGAACGTCAGGAAGATATCTGCCATGGCGCCTATCAGCGCCCATCAAATTTTGACTAGTGAGTCTTTTAGTTTTCTCACTAGTATTATAGATGTGCAGATTCCCAAGGATTCAAAGCCGCAGGATGTTTTAATTGTTCAAGATTTCTATGAAGTTTTCTTAGACGATTTACCTGGTTTGCCTCCGGATCGAGAGATAGAGTTTGCTATAGACGTGTATCCGGGAGCGGAGCCGGTGTCAATGAATCCTTAAAGATTGGCACCAGCAGAGCTGAAGGAGTTGAAGATGCAATTAGAAGAGTTGGTGAAAAAAGGATTTATACACCCCAACTTTTCACCGTGGGGCGCACCGATCATTTTTATCAAGAAGAAGGATGGGTCGTTACGAATGTGCATCAACTACAAGGAGTTGAATAATATGACGATTAAGAACAAGTATCCTTTGCCGAGAATAGATGATCTATTTGATCAACTCCAGGGTGCACGAGTGTTTTTGAAAATTGACCTGAGATTAGGGTATTATCAGTTGAAGGTCAAACCAGAAGATATTCCAAAAACGGCTTTTCGAACGCATTATGTACATTATGAATTCTTGGTAATGTCGTTCGGTCTGACGAATGCCCCAGCCTTTATGGATCTGATGAACAGAGTATTCCATGACTATCTTGATAAATTTGTTATCGTGTTTATTGACGATATATTGGTGTACTCTCATAGTGAGGAAGATCATAAAAAGCACTTGAGGTTGGTGTTGGAGACTCTGAAGCGACACCAACTTTATGCAAAGTTTACAAATTGCGAGTTTTGCATGGATAGGATTTAGTTTCTGGGACATGTCATCTCGAGTAATGGTATATCTATTAGTCCAACAAAGATTCAGGCGGTTAAAGAGTGACCACAGCCAAAAAATGTCACAGAGATACGGAGTTTCCTCAGATTAGCGGGTTATTACAGAAGGTTTATTGAAGGATTTTCGAAGATTGCGGCGCCTCTTACTCGTTTGACGAGGAAAAGTGTGAAGTATCTGTGGTCTGAGAATTGTAAACACAGTTTCTAGACGTTGAAGTAGAAATTGACTACTACTCCAATTATGACGCTCTCTACCAAGGACGAAAAATTTAGCATTTACTGTGATGCTTCCAAGGTAGGTCTTGGATGTGTGCTAATGCAGGAAGGGAAGGTGATAACCTATGCTTCTAGGCAGTTGAAGAATTACAAACAGAATTATCTGACACACGACTTGGAGTTAGCTGCGGTAGTCTTCGTACTTAAAATTTGGAGACATTATCTGTACAGATAGCCGTGTAAAATATATTCGGATCACAAGAGTTTGAAGTATATCTTTTCTTAGAAGGAGTTGAATATGAGGCAGCGGCGGTAGTTGGAATTCGTGAAGGACTACAAAGTTGAGATTAAATACCACCTCGGCAAGGCAAACGTAGTGGCCGATGCATTGAGCAGGATGACGGCATCCACTTTGGCGATGAATTCAATTAGGCCATTGACCTTGGATGCAGAATTTCAGAAGTTCAACTTAGAGGTAGTGTCGAGTGTCTCGGCCATGTTATTGGCTATGTCCTTACAGCCTACGATTCTAGAGAAGATTAAGCAGGCCCAGAAGAACAACGCTGAATGCGAAGAGATCAAGTCAAGCATGGCTTCCAACGACAGGTCAGAGTTCAGTTATTCGAACAACGGAATTCTTAAGTTTCGAAACAGGTGGTTCGTTCCGAATAATGAAGAAATACAGCGAGAAATATTGGCTGAAGCCCACTCTTCAAAATTCTCTGTACACCCAGGGAGTACCAAGATGTACAGAGACCTTAAGCAACATAATTGGTGGCCCGATATGAAGAAGATTGTGGCAAAGTATGTGGAGCCGTGTTTAATTTGTCAACAGATTAAGGCTGAACACCAAAGACCAGCGGGAAAGCTACAACCATTGCCTATCCCCGAGTGAAAGTGGGAACAGATATCGATGGATTTTGTTGTTGGATTGCCTCAGACAACAAAAGGCTATGATGGCATATGGGTGATTGTGGATCGATTAACCAAGTCAGCTCATTTCCTGCCAGCGAAGATGACGTACTCTATGGACCAATTTGCCGAACTATATGTACAAGAGATCGTATGGTTGCACGGAGTCCCGACTTCGATCGTATCAGACAGAGACCTGAGGTTTACTTTGAAGTTCTGGAAGAGTATGCACAAAGCCATGGGTACACAGCTCAATTTTAGTACGGCATTTCATCCTCAGACGGACGGTCAATCTGAGCAGACTATTCAGACGCTGGAGGATATGCTTCGAGCTTTCATACTGGAATTCCAGGGTTCATAGAGTAGATACCTACCATTGGTGGAGTTTTCGTAGAACAACAGCTTTCACACTACAATAGCTATGGCTCCTTACGAGGCTTTGTATGGGAGGAAATGCAGATCGCCGATATATTGGGATGAAGTCGGCGAGGCAAGATTGGTTGGTCCGGATATTTTGCAACTGACAGCAGAGAAAGTTACATTTATTCGGCAACACATTTTAACAGCTCAAAGCCGACAGAAGGGTTATGCAGATCGACGGAGAAGAGAGCTAGAATTTAAGGTGGGTTATGAAGTCTTCCTGAAGGTTTCGCCATTTAAAGGAGTGGTAAGATTTGGGAAAATAGGCAAGTTGAAACCAAGATTTGTTGGACCATTTCCTATTACGAAGATAGTAGTAAAAAAAGCTTAACAGCTGCAGTTACCAACCTCGATAGATGGGATTCACAATGTGTTTCACGTATCCATGCTGAGGAAGTGTATACGAGATCCCTCTCACGTCGTGGAACAACAGGATATAGAAGTTCAACCCACATTGACGTATGAAGAGAAGCCAATGGAGATTCTGGATTATGCAGTGAAGATTTTACGCAACAAGAAGATTTCACTGGTGAAAATATTATGGCGCAATCACAACAAAGAAGAAGCAACCTGGGAGTGGCAACAAAACGTGATGAGCCGGTATTCAGAGTTGTTTAGGTAGCAAATTTTAAGAACAAAATTTTTGTAAAGAGGTGGAATGTAACACCGGAACTTTTCTCCCATTAAAAAAACTAATTTTTGGATTTACGAAATTGTAATCAGCGGAGTTTTGGTTGGGATTGAGAGTGGGAAATTTCTACCCTTAAGTGAAAGATTATTTTGAGTCTAATGGGGGAGAGAAAAATTTAAGAATCCAACCAGAATTGGACCGTATAACAAATTTATTAAATAATTAAGGGTTGAAGGCGAAATAGTAATTAAGATTAATTATATTAAATAATATAACTTAGAAAAAAAAAAAAAGGAAGAACACCATCGGTGTTCTCCCTCCCCAGCACAAATCCTCTTCCCTGCATTTCTCCTTCCCCCGCCTGCGTCTCTCTGTCGATTTCTTCCCAACGACGATCTCTCTCCGTTTCCTTTCGTTATTCTTCAAATTTCAGGTAAGATTTAGTAGATAGTTAGTATTTTAATTGTTTTGACTGTTTAAACGAAATTAGAAAGAGTATTGTATGGTTTGGTGAAAACCTAGGAGGCAGCTGTGAGGAATTGAGGTTAAAATTTGATTTCTACCAGTAGGTTGGTAATTAAGCTAGAAGTAGGAGTAGATTTCAGAATTTTAGGGAGAAGATTGAGCGTGGGGATAGCCGAAATGCTCGAAGTGTGGAACGGCTTCTGTTCGGCTACATCCGGCCAAGTTGTAGATACTCAATTAGAAAATGGATGAGACCATTAGAAACTAGACGTTCTGTGGAGCCTGTAGCACATTGGATCGTCCAATTCGGACGAATATTGGGAAAGTTATGAAATTTTGAAGGTTAGTCAGAAATTGAGTTAGAATTTCGGTTTACACCGAGTGGGGGGTCTAGTTATTGTTTTCTTTTTGTCTCCTTTAGAGTTTTACGAAGTTAACGGAAAGTAGAGCTAATAGATGTGTGGTTTTATAGGTTTCCCTAGTTAGCGTACGAAGTTATGGAGTACGAGTTTCTAGGACGCCAGCTAAGTAATGTAGTAAAAGTTTTTGCCTTCGGGCCTACGTCACAGTTCAGTAAGACACATTGCACGTTTACTTTATGTTATGCTTTTATGGTTGCGC
Organism: Begonia peltatifolia; assembly: GCA_022433055.1. Lineage (NCBI taxonomy): Eukaryota > Viridiplantae > Streptophyta > Magnoliopsida > Cucurbitales > Begoniaceae > Begonia > Begonia peltatifolia. The sequence goes on from CM039523.1 coordinate 6,460,272, forward strand.
ATCATTGTTTTAAATTAGGAGAACGAGACGAAAATGAATTTCCATATTTTTACAAAGTGAAACAGTAGGATGTGATGAGACGAACGAAATAAGAAGATACGTAAAGAAGATAAGAAAGGGGGGTTGAGTGGTCTTGTCCCCAGAGGTAGACCGTGAGGTGTATCACTCTTCCTCCGCTTTACGTGGTGGCCTTGTCCCCAGAGGTGGACCGCGAGGTGTGTCACTTTACTAGATTGAGGTTGGCCTTGTCACCAGAGGTGGACCGCAAGGTGTGTCACATTGATCTAGCACATAAAGAAGAACCCAGTAGTAAGAAGATAAAGAAGATATAAGAAAAAGACGAAAACGAAAGTAGAGACGAAACTGTAGAAACTGCATGTGTTAGGAAGTGGTTGATTTAGTATGATGTTATTATGCATTACTTACTTAGCGTTAGGCTAATAGTTGAATTCTGTGATGTAGATGACGTCGACATAGCCGGTGCGTATTCCGAGTACGCCCAGGATTAGGAGACGATTTGAGGAGTATGGACATGGACGATCTGGTCTGTAGTTACAGCGTTTTGACTATATGGGAGATAATTTTCGTTGTTTTGAGTTAAATGAGTGTATAGACAGATTTCAAACTTGAGTAGTCATTTTCTTTATTTAATAACGATATCGAGTTGATGAAAAAGTGTGTGTTGGGTTATTTTTAGCGTTGAGTTGAATTCGATTAATTTTGTGAAGTCTTTAAGATTTTTAAACAGATTTTTGGGAAAGAAGTGTCGACTGATAGACTTAGTGGTCGACTAGACCCTGCAACTGTCGACCGCAAGGGTCGACCTGTGCGGGCAGAGCAGAAGTAAGTGTCGACCTATGATTGTAAGTGTCGACCGGTTAGTGTAAATCTGGTAGAGTGTCGGCCGCAAGGCTCGACCGCTAGAAAACAGAGAGGACGAAGGTGTCCACCTGTGAGAGTAGGTGTCGACCGCTCTCTGAGTTGAGTGTAGAAGTGTCAACCGGCATTCTCAGTGTCGACCGATGGAAAAACCCGAAAGAAATGTAGTGTCGACAGACGTCTGCTAGTGTCAACCGAAGAAAAACCCGAGACAACTCAATTGTCGACCGACGTATACAGGTGTCGACCGATGTCTCTGTTTTATGTTCTACAAAATGAAGTTTTAATTAAACTAATTTTTATTAAGTTTCTGCTACGATGCCGTTTTAAATATTTCCAAATTGTCGTTTTAAGTAGAGAAACCAAAGTTTAAAATTTTAGTCAAATTTTTCCGAGGGTAGTGAGTGAGTAGTAGAAGTGTGCGAACCGGAAAACATGTGGGTATTCGGGTCGTTACAATTGGTGAAAAAAAACAGAGAGGGTGGAAGAGAATTTATAGAAGTGCCGGGTGGATGACTCATGCTGGGTGGGGATGGGCAACGGTTACAAGACCGTTAGATTGCGTGAGTGCAAGAGCAACGGTTATAAGACTGTTAGATTGCGTGACTGCAATAGGAACGGTCATAAGAACGTTTCACACTGTTGGGCGTTGTATACCATTGCAGGCTTACAACTTGTACAACGAAGGGCCCATCGTTCGCCTATCAATTGCCGCTTCCCTCCTCAAATTAGTTAAATGGTTCACTTAATAAAATATTTTATTATTTAACCACTCCATATTTTATTTTTATCAGTAGAAACCTTAATATACCGGTCGACACTTTATTTCTTTCTGTACGCATCGTTTGTTCTTTGTGGTCGAGACTTTGTTCATTTCTGAATTAATCAGTGGACACCTTGATATACCAGTCGACACTTTATTTCTCTTTGTCCGCATCGGTCATTATTTGTGGTTGTTACTTTGATAGATCAGTTCACCCTTGAGGCATTTCAGAGATGTTTTTCTTTCTTTTAATTATCACACACTGAATAAAATTCATTAGTGCTAAATACTCTTCTTCAAGGGCATTTTCAATTAAGGTACTTGCACAGTTATTCATTTCTTAGGTTAATCAATTTATCAAACATCATTTTCAAAATCATATTACTGGTAAACATATTTTAATTAAACATCATCAAAAAAACACATTAATCTTAAAGTCATTTTAAGTTAACAATAATAAGATATATGTAAAATATCAAAGTCAAAGCCACAATAAAAGATAAAAAAAAATATAAATAGTACATGACACAATATAATTAAATAAAAATAAAAAAATCAAACATACATTAAAAAAATTAGATGTTCACACTATTCACTAATTTCCACAGTGATTACATTTATCTCTAGGAAAAATCATAAAAAAATCAAAACTAGATAAAATCTTAAAAAATTATCAAACATTTAATTTTTACAATGATACAACAAAAATCACCAAACAAAAAAAAACAATGAATAAGTACAATACCGTGATCATCACTTGATTCAGTTGCAGAGTCAGCTAAAGTGGTGTTTTATAGCAAAAAATATGTAATAACCCGGGAATTTCGAATTTTAATTTTAATTTTTGGAATTTTTAGTTTAATCCCGGTCGGAGTTTTGAGAAATATTTCAACGGGAAAGATTTGAATTATAAGACTCGGAGCCTACTTTTGCGAAGTTTTTTGGAATTTAAAGTCGGGAAGTCGAGAAAGTTACGAAATTTCGGACGATTGAAGCACGTGAGGGCAATTTGGTAATTTGCATTTTTATTATTTAAAAATAAAAAAATAAATAAATACAAACCACCCGAATGGCTTCGGGAAGAAGCCATTCAGCTGGTTTTCTGCGAGCAACAGAGAGCGCCGAGATCTAGCGTGCAGGGGAGAGCGGTCGTGTGCGAAGCTGTGATCGACGGCCGGCGAGCGTGGGTGCAAGGTGCGGGTTGCGAACAGGTGCTGCTGTCCCGACGAACCGAAGCCATTCGGTTTCAGCAGCTCGAATTCCCGAGAGAGCCGAGAGTGAGACGCGGGAGAGGGGAGGAAAATCCTCGAGTTTCGATTCTTCGGCAGACGCGAGTGGGCGTTGGGGAGACTGCAAGGACTGGGTATTCGGCTGTGCATTGCCCTCCATTCGACCGAGCGCACAGTAACGCAACGGTAAGCTTTTTCCTTGTTCTGCCGTCCCATTTTTTTTGGCTTGGCCGAGCTTAGTGCTCGACCTGCTTTCGGCATTGATGGAATTTGGCCGCAAGTGGTAGGGTAGCGCGAAGGTGATGCTGCGAGCTTAAAGAAACCGAAGGTGAGCCCTGTCGGTTTCCTGTTTCGGCCGAGCTTAGTGCTCAGCCTTCTTGCCTTTGCAGTGAGCTTGGCCGAGAGTTATGGACGAGATGGGGCTAGTTGTGTGTGGAAGTTTGTAAATTGAAGTTTGAAATCAAAAATTTAACCATTTTTGTGAAGGGGCAGTTCGGTTTTTAGCTAATTTGGCCTAGTTTTGGTTAATTGTTTTAAGTTCTGTTCTTGTGGGATGGATTAGGCTGTTAGAGGGACGTATGGCCGCTGGAATCGTTCGATTTCGATATCCGACGCAAAAGTTATGCGCGTCGGAAGTTTATGCGAGATTTTGGTTTAAGTCAAATTAGTGACCGTTTTTCGTGGAAATTCGACGTGTGAGAGTAGCATAGCCGTTTTGATGCATATAACTAGTTGGGAGTGAGTTTTGGTTGAAGGGAAGTGAAAATGTGAAATTTTAATAAAAATGGCAGATTCGGTTATTGGCGTTTTTCGCCTATCTGCGGCCTACTGATTTAAAATCCGTCTTGGGATGTTAAACTAGGTTCCTAAGGGAACGTTTAGCCACTTGAATCGCTCGATTCCGTTGGCGGACGCAAAAGTTATGCACATCCGAACGTTGGGCTGGTTTTCAGCCAAACCGAACCAATGAACCGTTTTAGTTGAAATTTCGTGAGTGAAGTTAGAGAATGTTGTTTTTAGCCAGTTGGTAAATGTTGGGAGAAATACTGATGAGAAATTGGTTGTGTTTTAGGTTGAGGCTTTCTGTTGGCGAAGCTGTGTATCGAGCGAGCTTAGAACGCCAGGTAAGTAGTGCATGCATGTGTTTTGCCCAAATGGGCCTACACTGTAGAACTTTAGTGTTTATGTGATTGATTGCGGTGTGTGTGCGTATTGTGTGACATGCATCATATTTTTTAAAAAACGGGAACGAAAATGATTTTTTTTTTAGCATGCTTTGATGTATGAGGTGAGATGTGTGGCGGTGGTACCGCGGATCCTGCTAGTGTGCGGGCCGGTGCTTCACCAGTCGCGGATTCTACTCGAGGGGTGGGCCGGCTGGGCCGGCATGCGGCGTGAATGTGTTGACGATGAGGATATGGGCAATGGTACCGCGGATCCTACTAGTGTGTGGGCCGGTGCAACACCAGTCGCGGATCCTACTCGAGGGGTCGGCTGGCTGGGCTGTCGCGAAACGTGTGTGTGTGGCAACTGTGGCCCCGTGCTGGGGAGGCTGGGACGGGGGCGACGTGTCAGGGTGTAGAGTGGCGCGAGGTACACCCTTACCCTGATGTGGTTGCCGTGTAGTGATGCGTGGGTGTAGCTTGTGGGCCTCGTTGCTGGGGAGTCCGGGACGTTGGCGACGTGTCAGGGTCTAGGGTGGCGTGAGGTTCCTCCTTACCCTGGTGCGGCTGCACTACGCGTCACAGATGTGACAACATGAGTGTGAGTGTAGAGACTGCATGTGATAAGATTGCATTGTCGGCTTTTATTTTCATATCGCATTACTTACTGAGCGTTAGGCTTATGTTGTGTGTTCTGTGGTGTAGGTGCTGACGATACCGCTGGTGAGCCTCGAGTGCCTAGTCCTGAGGCGTAGGATGGTTGGCGGCGTGCGACTGCGGCACCGGATAGCGGACTTTTGTTAGGGCGACCCGACCCGTGGATATGGTAGGTTGTGGCCTGGTCGGTTTGTGGGTTTTCTTTCTTTTGCGGTGATTATGTACGGAGGATGGGATTGATTGTTGTATATGCGTCAGTGTATAGGTGTATATGGAGTGCGTGTGATTTTGGTGACGTACGCGGATATTTTCCATGTTAGAGTATGTTATTTCTCTATACTGGAGACTTTCTTCATTTGTATTTGATGGATTTTCGTCGTCTTCTTACTCTGATTTGGGTTGGGATGATTTCTCTGGATGATGGATAGATAAACATTGTTGGATTATGGTGAATTGTGTGCAGGGTTTAAATTTTGGGATAGTCAGTTTTTAGCCGTTACTCTGCCGAAATTTCGGGAGAGAGGTTGGGAGTCGAGGAGATACGAAATAGGTTGAGGTATGAACAGTAAGTGCTAGAAAAAGGTAGATGAGCGTGGAAGTGCGGCGTGATCGCAGGTGCGCGGGGCACGCGGCCTTGCGGGTGCACACGGGTCATGCGGCGCCGGGTGAGGGCGTGCGCGCGGACGTACTGTACAGAGGCAGGGTGCGTGGGGCACGCGGCGCTGTGAGCGTGCGCGAGATACAGTGACGTTGGGTTGGCACCTGTGGCACCGCGATGGTGTACGCGGGGTGTCGGAGTGGGGACGTGAGTGCTTGGGATCGGACTGGGTAGTTCGTGGGGTGCGTGGGATTCTTTCCTATGATTTCAAGTCTTACCGTTTTATCTCAAATTGTTTTAAATGGTTTTCTTTTCCGCTGCGTAGTTTTATGTTGAGGGCTTCGTGTTTCCTCTTCGGGACGCGAGTTGTTTTTTTCGAATCGAGTCAAAAAAAATTTCATACTCACAAATGTTCTTTTGAAAATGATTTGAAAACGAAAGGGGTATTGAATTGAGTTAGTTGTGTCAAGTGTTAGTGTGTGTGTGTGTGTAGTGTGTAGTGTGTAGATGCACTGTAGCGCACCGAGAACGCGGGGTTTCTCGAGGTGTTACAAAATATCACGTTTTCTTATCAAAATTTTTCATGACCCAAAAATCGTAGAATCCTCGCACCGTGACTCACTTCTCTATAGATTCTTATCTTCAAATCAATTGACAACGTTTTGAAACGCTTAGACATTTTTTAAATTATTTAAATCCTCAGTAGAAACGTTTGTATTCAATAGATAACTATTTATTTAAATTATCCCTTAAAATTAAAATGAAATGAGAAAGAAAAAAATAAAATATTTTTTTTACTATTTATGAACAGTGTTTGGCACTGTTCCTGTTCTTCAATCGCTCCTTGGGGCAATGCATCGCCCTTCTTTGGGCGATATATCGGAGTTATAATATAAGTTTTTTAAATTTTTAATTGAAAAAAATTACACATTTAAAAAATACAAAAAGAAAGAATTAATTAAAAAAATTTAATATATTATATAATATAATAAATTTATTATATAATATAATATATTAAGTTAAAAAGTAAATAAAAAAAAAAACAGAACAGAAAAAGGATTACCACTTACCGTTACCTTTCTTTCTGTTTCTGTTTTTCTGGGCAGTGCCGCGAGAGGGGTGAGGATAAAGCCACGACGTGAGGGAGGGTAGAGAGATTTTCGATCGTTCGACCTCCGTTTTCGATAAAACTAGTTTCATTACGTTCTTCCCAATATCTTTTACCTTTCTCGTTAAGAAATATCGAAGGTTAGTTGATTATTCTTCTCTGATCTTTTCGTTGAATGTTTAGGGGTTTTTGGTATTTTTGGCTAAAATCTCGTTTAACCGTTTGAAAATCACGGAAGGGCGGACAGGCTGGCTGGAAACTGGGGGATGGGCTGACGAGATAGCTGGAAAGCCTGTCCCGCCGAGCCAATGAGTCTGCCCATTGGCCGGCTCGTTTGGCTCGGTCCTTGGTAAGCTAGCGAGCTCGATTTTTAGACTCGACTCGGTCCGCCTCATGAGACCGAGTTAGATTCGGCCTGCTACAGTAACGAGCCGAGTCAAGCTCGACTCACTACTGTAGAGGGCCAAACGGGCGGCTTGGCAAGCCAGTCCACCCGTTAACTATCTCTAGGAGTAGGGTCAGCACTTCATGCACACCCTTAGTTCGCATATGTCTTCGTCTATTAGGACCCCTGGGAGCGCACGAGGAGGAAGACAAAGCCAAGGTAAACACTAATTAGGGTCAGGGTTTCTGGATTAGTGGGTTGGGTTGATGGGCCAAGTTTTGAACCAGAGTTTACAGTCGATTAAACCTGCTATCGCCAGATTGACTCACAAGACGACTCTCCTATGGTTTGACTGGTTTTTTGCCCAAGAACTGTGGTCCCAACGGTAGATTATGGAGTTATGAAAATCCACAGAACTGACGGCTCAGACCAGACAAATCAGTTTGGATCGATTCTACCCACCCCTATCTTTTGTACCTTCTCCGTCCTAACAACATGAATTGTGTACTCTCATGCATGCCATGAGGATTGTTTAGACACTTAATGGTTTTCGTATTTTAATTTCAAGAATCAAATCCTCAAAAGATGTTGGGCACAGTTCCATGTTAATTAGTCATTTGCAATGAACATAAATGGGCATTTGCTATATCAAAGATAATTGTAAGTTGCCCTATGGAGAGCTACAACATTGTGTTTTGTGCAAGTGCTTGTTTGAAACCCTGTTCAAAGTGAAGATATTTTCTTAACCAAAACAGTTTACTCTGCTGAAGCTGACCCCAACTTTACCTATTGCTACCAAAGTTTTCTACTTCATTTGCTTGGATTCGAACGCCCTTCCATGTCTCAAAGTTGTGTCTATATTCATGATAATCTACTTTTGCGAACAATTTGAGCTCCTTGACAACATTTTCTTATTCCTCTTCAATTCCTCTATTCCCTTTTGAGGATGGCATCACCACAATAAGTCTCACACCATATCACATCCGAATGATCTATCATCAGAATGTCCTTACTATTACTTATTTGGCATGGATTTTACTGCCAAATGTGGTCACATTAATTGTGTCAGGGTCATCACCGGACCATGTCCAGCAAACTTGGTCCGCTGAATTAAGTCCCATGTCTAACCCAAGCTTGGTTGGTTTGGCAGGCTTTATACAAAACTTTTGTCCAAGGGTGGTCCGGCCGGAACTAAAATTTGTTGCCAAACCATCGGACAGCCTAAGAAGTGCTAGCACCATGCGAACAACACCCAACATTTTACACAACTTGCTTGCAAGAAACATTTAATTCAGAGCAATTGAAACGATGCCAGCAATGATTTGGATTATAAAAGCTTACATAAATGGCATCCAGATTATCAAGCAAATCCCAAATTGTAAACTAGATGTTTCGTGTATTGTAGAGTAAAGATCTCCAGTTCAAACTTTGAAATGACAGATAAATATAGGATCTTATATGTACAAACTATCAGAGTACACGAAACAATTTAAACGACCTAGTGTGTGGAGGTATGGGCTGCAGCCACTGATGATACCATTGAATCAACTCCACAGATATTGCGGCCTCTACAAATTTTGTAGAATCCATTTTCTCCCCAGTTACCTCCCCATGAGTTCTTGATGATCCAGTAAGGCTTCTCCTTCATTCGCACAGCCGAATACCCAGCCGAACCATAACCCACCAATAACACTCCATGATCCAACCTTTTTGAGCAAATGTACGGGCAAGATACTCCTCCAATATATGTTTGCATGAATACTGCATTGATTGCAACTGCATACCAGAAAAATCATCAACTAAATTAGGCTTTATTCTGATGCATAAGGACTTGCACTGACAATGTCAACGTTGAATAGGTAGACTTACTGGCAAGGGGGCCATTTTTGACCAGATTTGCAGCAATTTGATCTTCGTCGAGAGAGATTACGCTGAAGTTGGCCACTGAGGCAGCAATCTTGTTCTTATCAAACTTGCAGGTTCCACGATCAGTACCGGTGTAAGGATAGTCATTCTCTCGCATTAGTCCACCAGCTTTAAGCGCATATTCAAATGCACTATTCATCAACCCTCCATTGCACCCAGAGTCACAAGAATCTGCTTCCTCTGGATCACACTACACAAGGCACAGGCATGAACATAGAGAATTAAGAGGGAAAATTTATGGTTACTAAAGGAACTAGGAGGAAGATCAATGTCGATTGACAAAAAATATGTCAGGATTTTAATTGATCTTTGTTTACCAATGACAAAGTGCAAAATAATATCAGACAATCAAAAAGAATTGACAGCACTTTTCCAATCAAAGACTAAGAGCGCAAAAACTATATTTATTTATAAGTTATGAGCAAGACACTAGTTAAACAATTGGCCTGTCATTTGAAAACTATATCATAGCAACCTTCAAAACAACATTTTTTTACTGTTTTTGAAAATTCAGAATCCAACTGGCATTCTATCCAACCAAATGCTTTTTTTCAATCACCAATAAACAAAATAATGACTTGAAAACTGTTCAACAGATATTAAAAAGAACTAATGAGAACTAAGGATCAGTATGACAACCCAGCTTATTTCCTGCTCCAGAGGGTATTTTAACAGATCAGTCCAAAGAGTGGGAAAGTATGAGAAAAGCCCTTTGTACTATTAATTCTCTGGCTAGATAAACTCTATTCATTAAAATATTTACATAGGAAAGATGCAATCAGGGGTAAAGAACTTTTACACGGAAATATGCAAAGAAGAAAGGTAAAAAAAACTAAAGGGAAAAATCAAATCAACTAAAGGGAAAACAAACTAACCTCGTGATCACAATCTACAAGCTGTTGCTCACTCAAGCTAACAAGATCGCCAGTGGCAAGGTAGTGAGCGCCTTCAAGGGCTCCGGTTGTGCTGAAACTCCAGCATGATCCGCAAGATCCCTGTTCCCAAAAAAAAGGCCATTACTTTTTATCAAAATTTATGATATTTCAATAAATAAAGCACAAAACTTCGAAGACGAAAATCCTCACACATACAAGACACAAAAACAAAAATTAGTGATCTGGACTGTAATCAATTTTCAGAAAAAACAACATCGAAAGCTTTCAATATGCAGAAAAAAGAATGATTCTTCCCTGGAGTCATAAAATATATGCACCAAAAAATAGCAAAAAAGGAATGGATGAAATGTCAAAAAACCTGATTTTTGACTTCCGTGACCGCGCCATGATCCCTCCAATCAAAATCGGTGGGAAGATCATTGGTAGGAAGGATCGGAGCCTTGTGGGCATCCTCGGGGAATCTCAGACGAGGACCTCTGAGGCCAAGTAAGGTTCTTCGGAACTCCGATCGAGTCAAATCAGAAAACTTCGTAACCCCATGAGAAGCAGACGGATCAAGCGCCTGATGACGTTGAGCTCTGCGGAGATTAGTCTTGAAAACACCAAACCTGTAATCATGCTCTTCCCTCGACGCATACGACTTACCAAACTTCCGTTTAAAGAGCGAGAAATGATGCTCGGCTCCGAAAGTCAGGTCGTTTTCGCCACTGACGACGCCATCCACCACCTGACGGATCAAACTATCTCCCTCCGATCCATCATAGACAGAACCAGCCGAGATCTCCGAGACGAAGAGGAGAGAGAGGAGGAGAAGGAGAGAGGAACCCCGATCCATGTTCAGCAACAGAGAGAAGAAAGGAACGAAGAGGATTGGCGATGTAGCAGCTCCCGCTGTCTCCTTTTAAAAGCAAGGAAAGATCCCATACAGTTTTGATTCCATACAGGCATCCGCATGTTAATCATCATAGACCACCAACCCACGCCCGTAAAAATCAACACCTACTGGGCCCCACAGAAACCAACGGAGAAAAGCGGAGGAAATTGATGGTAGGAATACAGTTGACGGTTAGTTAAGGAAGGTGCAGTAATCTTATTGGTTAAAGAGAAATAAAGAACTTTAAGGGGGCGCAGAAAACGTGGACGATGAACATGGCCCATATTGAATGGTTGGTACATTTATTGGAACGAGCTCCTAATTATTAAATTAAAAATTAAAAGATTAAGAGATAAGAAGCCCATTCCTCCATGGCATGGGTTGTGTGTAAACGTTAAATTACCTGTCTTATGTGCTATGCCCACGTCATTTCATGTTCCCTTTAGTAATTATTATTTTGGTAAATTTACTTTTTTAAGCAAATAAATCCTAAAGTTTTGGCCAGTAGGTTCGATCATGTCTACCTCGGAGGGACAAAATTGGACTGAATGCATCTTAGTTTGGTTCATTTTTTAAGTAATTTTGGTCGGTTTCGGTTCAAGTCGAGGCAGAAACTAATAATCACACTTCATTCTTAATTTTGAAGAGTAAAATATTAAAATCTATCTAAAAAGTTTCTTCACAATGTTAATACAGCTAAATCTAACTCAATTTTGAGTTCATAGTCGAACCGGAACAAAATCAAAATTCAAATTGTATTTGACTTCTACTTATATATTTATATTTTTTGAATTGAAGCGAATTTCATGATTCCACTCCTCTCTTCTAGGGGTAAAGAGCGACTAATTCAGTTCGTTCCAACTCTAAAATCGAATTGAATGTTCCACCCCTATGACTCCCATTCTCTCTCTCTCGCATCACCACTTTCAAATCACGTAACAAAGAATGTGCTTTCTTTCTTACCATCTTTTTCTCAAGTCCCTTCTTTCTCTCTTTTGTAACAAACTACATCTTGAAAGTTGTTTTAAAGCCACAACTTTTCTTTACTGGGCATTATGCACCAAAAGTTTACAATCAAAGTCCAACTTTGTAACCTTTCCCTCTTACATTCTAATTGGCAAAACCAACGATTCTTTCTTCAATCCATCTCCTACTCCCTTACCAAAAACATATTCTCTGGTCATTTCTTGAGAGAATCAAGAGAGTAAGAGGGGTAGTTGTGAACAAAAGAAAGAGAGGAGAAGGGGATGACTTTTGTGTCAAAACTGCACAGACAGAGCAAGAGACACAGTGGCACGTTTTGTAGCGCATGACCATTTTAAAAGACATTTTCTCACAGTAGAGTTCATTTTGTTTATCATCTAAAATAGTTTTTATGCTTCAACCAAATTCTTCAATTCAACACTCAACTATCTCTAAACATAGGAAGTAAATTACATTTTATCATAAAAGTGGTCAGCAGAGACATTCGATTATTTAAGAGAATTTTTTTAATACACCACACTTTCCATCGGAGAGGGTACAACCTCTATCAATGCATACAAATCAACTTTTTATTTGTCACTCCATGAATCTTTGATTTATCCTCTGTAAGGTAAACATTATTTTTTACTGGGATTACAAAGTAAAAGCTAACGGTTCTAAACTTTTGAATCCAAATAAACTTGAAGGTAATAGGGTTGTTGACTAAAAGAGAGATAGAGATGAAATGTGCTCTTGGGTCAGTCAACAATCAACTAAAGAAAATAAGTTACTCCCGTAGAGTCCCTCGGTGATATTAGTACAATATTGTCCACTTTATGCTAGAGCCTTCACAGATTTGTTCTTGTTATTAGTCCAAAACACGTTGTACTGAATAAGAAGTGAAACTCAACTTATAAACTTTCACCAATATCCCCTCCCGAACGATGTAGAATTTGGCATCTCCACTGGTTTCACAGATAGGTTGTCCCAACTCTAATGTAATAGAGAGGCCTAAAGCAAAATGAAAGATTGAGAATAACCTAAGAATTCAGGTATTATTCTTATTTGTAACATAACGGTGTATACGTTGTTAGACACGGGTGCTACCCATTTTTTTATAACAAGTGATTTCGCAGCCAAGTGGAATTTGTGGTTTGAGGTGGCCGACAGAAATTATAGTGTTATGTTACCATCCGGAGAGTTTTTACATTAAAGTCAAGCAGTGCAAGGTGATATTGTATCTGTAGGCGATAGGAAATTATATGCGAACCTGATTTTAATCGGTATGAAAAACGTAATTCTAGGGATGGATTGGTTATTCACATATTAGACTACGATCAACTGTAAGTTGGGAGTAGTGGACTTTTGACCTCCGAATAAAGAAAGTTATTCATATCAAGCAACACTGTGTTCACATAAGATGCTAGTAGTATCATCCATGGGTGTTCAGCATTCGCTGAAACCTGGGTGTATGGGATTTTTACCCAATGTGTTTGATACTTGAAGGTAGAATGAAGAGAAGATGCAGGATATCTAGATAGTTCAGAAATTTCCAAAGGTTTCCTTAGATGACTTACGGGGTCTACCTCCTGACAGAGAAATAGAGTTCACCATTGATGTATATTCTAGTGCAGCGCCAGTATCTAAAAACTCGTATCGGATGGCACCAGTTGAGCTGGAGGAGTTAAAGACTCAATTGAAGGAATTAATAGATAAGGGTTATATGCCCGAGTTTTTCTCCCTAGGGTGCACCTATACTATTTTTCAAGAAGAACGACGGCTCCTTATGAATGTGCATTGACTACAGGGAATTAAATAAGCTGACCATCAAAAATAAATATTTGTTGCCGAGAATCGACAATTTGTTTGATCAACTACAGGGAGCCCGTGTATTTCCAAAAATTGACTTACGCTCAAGGTATTATCAATTAAAAGTCAAAGCTGAAGATATCTCAAAAATGACGTTCAGGACCCGTTACTGGCATTACGAGTTTTTAGTAATGTCTTTTAGGTTGACGAAAGCCCCAGCGGCCTTTATGGATTTAATGAATAGGGTGTTCTGGGATTTTCTAGATACGTTCGTGATAGTCTTCAAAAATTGACTTACGCTCAAGGTATTATCAATTAAAAGTCAAAGCTGAAGATATCTCAAAAATGACGTTCAAGACCCGTTACGGGCATTACGAGTTTTTAGTAATGTCCTTTAGGTTGACGAAAGCCCCAGCGGCCTTTATGGATTTAATGAATAGGGTGTTTCGGGATTTTCTGGATACGTTCGTGATAGTCTTCATCGACGATATTTTGGTTTACTCTCGGGATAAAGAAGAACACGCAGAGCATCTGAAGGCAGTTTTATCTACTCTTAGGCGGCATCAACTATATGTCAAGTTTTCTAAGTGTGAATTCTTGTTGGACACAGTTAATTTTCAGGGTCACATTCTTTCCAAGGAAGGTGTTTCAGTAGATCCACCAAGATACAACTGTGAAAGAATGACCACAACCGAGAAATGTTAGTGAGGCGCGAAGCTTTATTGGCTTGGTTGGATACTACAAGAGATTTATTGAGAGATTTTCTATTATAGTCAAACCTTTGACCAGCTAAACAAATAATGATGTGAAGTACGAATGGTCGGAGAATTATGAGAAGAGTTTTCAGACATTAAAACAGAAGTTGACCACAGCTCCTCTATTGATACCTCCGATGGAAGACGGGAAGTACAATATATATTGCGACGCTTCCAAGGTCGGCTTGAGATGCGTACTGATGCAAGATGAGAAGGTGATTGTCTATGCTTCTAGACAGCTGAAGAACTACGAACAAAATTACCCTACTCATGACCTCGAGTTAGCGGCGGTGGTGTTCGCTCTAAAAATATGGAGGCATTATCTTTATGGATAGAAGTGTGAGGTGTTTTCAGACCACCAAAGTCTGAAATATCTCTTCACTCAAAGAAATTGAATATGAGACAATGACGATGACTTGAATTCGTAAAAGATTATGATTTCGAGATCAAGTATAATCCTAGAAAAACAGTGGCTGACACTTTAAGTAGGATCCCAAAGACAATGCAATCCATGGTTTCTAATGTGTTGGCTCCTCTAGAAAGGGAGATTCAAAAACTTAATTTGGAGATAGTCTCAAAACTAGCATCCATGCTTTCGGAATTATCTGTACGGCCAACCATTCTTGATAAGATCAAAGAAGTTCAGAAGGCGAATTCAAAAGAAAAGGATAATATAATGAGGAATATGATTGGTGATTCATCTGATTTCACTTATTCAGATGATGAAATTTTGAAGTTCAGGAGCCGGTGGTACGTTACCAGAGGCGAGGAGTTACGAAAAGAAATCTTGTTAGAAGCTTATTCATCATCTTTCTCAGTACATCCAGGTAACACAAAAATGTACCGAGACTCGAAACAGTACCATTGGTGGCATAATATGAAGAGGGATGTAGCAAGTTATGTGGTATCATGCTTAGTATGCTAGCAGGTGAAAGCAGAGAACACCAGAGGCCAGATAGAAATCTTCAGCCTCTACCGATTCTGGAATGGAAGTGGGAGAACATTGCTATGGACTTTGTAGTTGGTTTGCTGAGGACAGCCAAATGCCATGACGGCATATGGATTATATAGTGGACAAACTGACAAAATCAGCTCATTTCCTGCCAGTGAAGATGACTTTTACGATGAATCAATATGCAGAGTTGTATATCCAGGAGATTATCAGGTTACATGGGATTCTAGTGTCGATTGTTTCAAACTGAGATCCCAGGTTTACCTCGAGATCCTGGAAGAGCCTACAAAGTTCTATGGGTACGAAGTTGACTTTTAACACGATATTTCATCCTCAAACAGATGAACAATCTAAGAGGACGATTTAGATATTGGAGGACATGTTGAGATCTTGCGTGCTAGAGTTTCAAGCCTCTTGGAGCAAATATCTGTCATTAGTAGAGTTTTCCTACGACAACAGTTACTAATTCACTATTGTATGGCTCCCTATGAAGTCCGTCTTTATATTGGGACAAGGTTGGTGAGACAAAATTAGTTGGCCTGGAAATTTTACAGCAATTATCTAAAAAGGTTGCTATTATTAGACAAAGAATTGATACAACACAAAGGCGGCCAAAGAGTTATGAAGACAAAAGAAGAAGAGATCTGGAATTTGTTGTAGGCGATGAGGTATTTTTGAAAATCTCACCGTTTAAGGCCGTGATGCATTTTAGTAAGAAGGGAAAACTTAGTCCACGGTTTGCCAGGCCATTTCCTATTTTAGAAAGAATAGGCAATACAACTTATCGATTACAGCTACCCTCATCAATGGATGGAGTTCACAATGTCTTTCATGTATCCATGTTGCGAAGTGCATACGTGACCCAACTCAAATTGTGGAACCGCTGAATGTTAAAGTTCAACCAACTTTGACATATGAAGAGAAGTCAATGCGAATTCTCGAGTCAGCTGTAAAAGTACTACGCAATAAGACGATTCCCCGAGTAAAGGTCTTATGGAGGAATCATAACATAGAGGAAGCCACGAGGTAGCGACAATGGGATATGAAAGACAGATATCTAATGCTTTTCAAGTAAGTAAATTTTGAGGACAAAATTTTGTTTAACGATAGTAGGATGTAACACACGAAATTTTCACATTATGATTCTCAATTTCTGTACCCGATATTTTAGAAAATTTCATTTAAATACATAAGTAGAAAATAATTATTTAAGAATTTGAAAAGTGAAATTATGGGAATATGGATGATTAAATTAGAAGAAAATTATATTAGAGCAACTAAACACTAACTAACAAGTTAAATGGATGAAAAACTAGTGAGAGAGCATAGTTAGCATATAAAAGGTGGTAGTTGAGATTGCCCAATAAGGAAAGGATATGTGGCAAAGCTTCTAGAGGAAACTTCATCCTTATTATTTTAAAAATGAAAATGATGCATCAACTTGAGTTTTTCTTTTGTCCTCTCTTATGCATCTTTCTCCCTTCCTCTCACACTTACTCTTTCTCCCCCTCCCTAGGCTCGGCCAAGTCTCTCATCTCCCCTCCTTTGATTTTTCTCCTCTTTTTTTGAAGATTTAAGATAAGACTTAAGTTATCTATAGAGTGGTTTTTAAATTAGGGCTAAGAAATAGTGAGTATTCTTATGGGTTTTGGTGGTTTATCTAGGGTTGCATGGAAATTTCCCACTCCTTGAAGTGGTATGAAATTTCTTTTCTATTTTGCTTGGAGTTTGAAGGTAAGATAACTCCTCTTTGAGTTGCTTGGTGATTGTAGGACTTCAATGCATTAAATTGGTGGTTGTTGGTTAAGAAATTTGTAATTTTTGAACTTGACTTTGGGTGCACAAAATATGCTCAATGTCTTGTGTTTATGCTTTATTATATTGATAGGAACTTCAATTTTTGTTAAGGATGAGAATGTGTTAAGAATGGAAGCATGTTGGTTGATTGTTTGAAATGTTGCAAATAAGACAGTTTCGGTTTTCAATTTTCTGTCATTAATTGTGTTGAGTTTTTTTTATAAATGGATTCCAGCATATTATACTAGAAATTTTAAGGATTCTATAGCATGTTGAATCATCGAAAACGATTATACGAAAAGTTACGAATTTTCAAAGTCTAGGCAAAATTGTAAAACAGAATTCTGGGTAGGTTACTGTTCCGATGCTTTTTGACCATCTTTCTGATTTTATCTTGCAAAACTGTTTTAATGTGGTATAATAGACATTTTAAGGAATTCGTGACCTTTGGAATCAAATCGTTTCGATATTTGTAGAAGAATTTATGAATTTTCAAAGTTTGCTCAAATTATGGGTCAAAATCCTTGTTTTATGATTTAAGTTCATTGGATTGATTTATGTTTGGCTAACATGGCTCCATTGAGTTGTTGAATTAATGACTTGGAATTTTATGGATATAGATGAGTTTGTTGTTGTTTTTGTACCTAATGAGTTATGCATGAAAGCGGGGAGGTTATACCAAAATTTTTAGAAAATTTGCATTTAAAAGTTGTGATGTGATGCTAAGTATGTTAAATGTGCATGTTTAGGTGTTAGCAACAAGGAAGTAAAGGTGATCAAAATCTTGCTAAGAACACGAGATAAGTGGGTGTGTAGGTTCGGCTCTACGTCACAAGGGTATTAGGAAGTCTAAAGGATTGTCTACTTTAATGATATGTGGTTGTGATGTATGTATGTTATGTGGTTGTCCAATTATTAAGTTCCCTCTATAGTGAGATATGTGCATTGTGCTGCTAGTGTTGCAAATGTTTAAGTTCCATTGTATGTCTATATGTGCATCATGCTACACACATCATGTTTTGTTAAAGAAGCATACAAAATGTTTTCATGCATGATTTATGAAAGAAAGATAAAAATATGTAATGTATATAATAGTTAAGTTGTGGGTCGTGGTTGAGTATGACTTATATTTGTCCACCTTGATGGTCCACGTTATGTCATGTTTGTCCACTTCGGTGGTCCAAGTTATGTTATGTTATGTCTATTCCCCATGTATTCTCTCTTAACGCATGTCACGTAAACTTAAAGGTAATGTGAAAAGAACATGTTTTGCAAATCATGCATGCACTGTAATAACCCGAAAAATTTCAGATTTTAAATTTAATTTCTGAAATTTTTAATTTAACCTCGGTTGGAGTTTCGTGAAATATTTTAACGGGTAAATTAAGTTATAAAACTCATAATCTAGTTTTGTGATGGTTTTCGAAATTTTAAAGTCGGGAGAACGAGAAGTTAATGGAGTTACAGACAATAAAAACACGTAAGGGCGTTTTGGTAAATTAATTAAAAAAAATAAAATAAATAAAACCTGTTAAGTGGAATGGCTTCACGAAGAAGCCATTCCACTTCACACGTTCTGCAACCCAAACGCCCGAGAAGAGGGAGACGCGAGAGAGGGAGAGAAAGCTCCGAGCTCCGACGACGGCTGACGACCGGAGAAGAGGTTAATGGCAGCGACGTGGTTAGAGAGCTCCGACGAGTCGAGATGACGTGTAGCTCGACCATTCTCGTGCTGAAGACCCAAGGTAAACCGCCCTCCTCCATTTCGATTTCTGCTAACAAGTGGGGAGTTTGGTTGCTTCCGAACTCCCGCTTTGTTTGATCTCGGTTCTTGGTGTTTAGAGGCTAGGGTGGGTGCACTAGGGGCTCGGTATTTCCGCCCCAAACCCGACCAAGAACTGGTGGAGATGTCTCCTGCTCCTCCTCTATTTTTGGTGGCTGAAGGTGTAGTATTACATGTGTTCCTGCCTCGGCTAGTTGTGCCAAAGTGTGCAGGGATTTGTAGCGGGGGAAAAGAGGTGGGGATCGGTAGTGTTCTAGTTTTGAGAAGAAAACCGGGAGGGATTGTGCTACCATTCGAACTTTCTGAGCAAGAAGCTTCAAATTGTTGTTAATTTATGCATAATTGATTGGAATGTAAGCTGCTTGGTAAAGAAATTGGTGAAATTGGATCGAAGTTGAGATTTTCAATTTTTTTCGTATAAAAACACGTTCTGTTTTTGGCCTTTTCGGCTTAGCTTTGTTGTCCGTTTTAAATTCGGTTTTTGTGGGATAAACTAGGTTGTTAGAGGAACGTTTGGCCGCTGGAATCGTTCGATTCCGATATCCGACGCAAAAGTTATGCGCGTTGGAAGTTATGTCAAATTTTAGACCGAGTCAAATTAGTGAGTGTTTTTCGTAGAATTGTGACGCGTGATATTAGCATGGCTGTTTTTAATGCGTAAAGCTAGTTTTGAGTGAGTTTTGGTTGAAGAAAACGAAAATGTGAAATTTGGATAAAAATGGCAGATTTGGTTTTGGTGTTTTTCACCTATCTGTGGCTTACCATTTTAAAATCCGTCTTAATATGTTAGACTAGGTTCCTAAGGGAATGTTTAACCTCTTTAATCACTCGATTCTGTTAACGGACGCAAAAGTTATGCACGTCCGAAGTTAAGGGTGGTTTTCGGCCAAACCAAATTAGTGGCCCGTTTTAGTCGGAATTTCATGGGTTTAGTTAAGGGATGTTATTTTTAACTTATTTGGTGAATTTCGAAGTGAGGATTGATGAGTGATTATTTGTGTTTTAGGTTGAGACAATTTTTGACGAAACTGTGCGTTGAGTGAGCTTAGGACGTCAGGTCAGTAGTGCATGCATGTGTTTTGCGCAGGTGGGCCTACACCGTAGAACTTTAGGATTTATGTTGTTGATTGTGGTATGTGTGTGTATTGCTTGACATGCATCATATTTTAAAAAGGGAACGAAAATAGTTTTGAACATATTTTGAGTAAGTGGTGAGACGCGTGGCTGTGGTACCGCGGATCTTGCTAGTGTGCAGGCCAGTGCGTAATCAACCGCGGATTCCGCTCGAGGAATGAACCGGTTGGGCCGTCACACAGCGTGTATGTGTCGGCGGTGAGGATGATGGACAGTGGTACCGCGGATCCTACTAGTGTGTGGGCCGGTGCAACACCAGTCGCGGATTCCACTCAAGAAGTGGGCCACCTGGGCTGTCGCGAAATGCATGTGTGGCAATTGTGGCCCCGTTGCTGGGACGGGGGCGACGTATCAGGGTGTAGTGTGGCGCGAGGTACACTCTCACGCTGATGTGGTTGCTGTGTGGTGATGCGTGTGTGTAGCTTGTGGGCCTCGTTGCTGGGGAGTCTGGGATGGTTGCGACGTGTCAGGGTGTGGGGTGGCGCTAGGTTCATTTTCAGCCTGGTGCGGCTGTACTACACGTCATAGATGTGACAACATGAGTGTGAGTGTAGAGACTGCATGTGATAGGATTGCATTGTTGGCTTTTACTTTTATATTGTACTACTTACTAAGCGTTAGGTTTATAATGTGTGTTCTATGGTGTAGGTGCTGACGATATTGCTGGTGAGCTCCGAGAGCCAGTCCTGAGGTGTAGGACGGTTGGCGGCGTGCGACCGAGGCACCGGACTGCGGATTTGTTAAAGCGACCCGACCCGTGGAGACGGTAGGTGGTGGTTTGGCTATTGTGGGTATTTTATTTTGCTGTGTCGATGTACAGTTGATTAGACGAGTTGTATAGGCGTCGATTGTATAGGGGTTTATGGAGTGCGTGTGATTTTGGTGACGTACGCGTATGCTTTACATGTAGGGGCTTGGTAATGCTCTATACTGTGGACTTTTCTCATTTGTAGTTGATGGATTTTCGTTGTCTTTAAACTTCGATTATTTTGTCATGGAGATTCTCTGGATGGTTGATGGATAGATATTGCTAGTTTCTGGTGAATTGTGTGCAGGGTTTAAATTTTTGGGATAGCCAGTTTTTAGGCGTTACTCTGCCGAAATTTTGGGAGAGGATATGGAATAGGTAGGGATGTGTACAGTGAGTGTTAGAGAAGTGTGGATGGAAGTGGGAGTGCGACGTGGTCGCAGGTGCGCGGGGCACGCAGCCATGTGGGTGCTCACGGGTCGTGCGGCCTCGGGTGAGGGCGTGCGTGCAGACGTGCTGTACGGAGGCAGGGTGCATGGGGCACACGGCGCTGTGAGCGTGCACGTGACGTGGTGATGTTGAATTGGCACGAGCGGCACCATGAGGGTGCACGCGGGGCGCCGAAGTGGGGACGTGGGTGTGATGCACCAAATTTGTGTAGTTCGAGATGCGTGTTGGACTCCCTCTTAGAGTTTAAAGTTTTGTTGACTTATTCTTAAAACTATTTTCAAGTATCTTTTCTGCTGCATATTTTATATTGAGGATTTCGTGTTCCTTTTCGGGGCGCGAATTGTTTTCGAATCGAGTCAAATTTTTATATACTCACAAATGTTCTTTTGAATATGTTTTGAAGAAATAAAAGTGGTATAAAATTAAGTGAGTTCACGTCAAGTCTCTGTATCTCATAGTGTGTAGACGTACTATAACGCACCGGGAACGTGTGAATTCTCAGGGCGTTACATGCACGCTCATTCATTTGCATTAGTACCTCGCTAACTAAGCATTAGGATTATAGTTTAAACTTTTTAATATAGGTGACGAGCTTGAAAGTGAGGATGACAAACCTCAAGTTAGCGTATGAGTCTGGTTAGTGGATGGTGCTCATGACGGGATTTTGTGCTTTGCGAGATGATTTTGACACGTGGGTGATGTCTAAGTGCTTTTGGGTAATTGTTCATGAAATTGAAAGTTTAAGTAGTAAAGAATCTCATGTTTTGATGAACGGTTGAATTGTTTGAGTTGGAGATGCTTTGAACATATGAGTTTTCAAATTGTTTTAAAATTCAGCTACATATTTTCTATTTGGTGTTGTGAATTATGTGATAGGAGGATTTATTGACTTAAATAGGCGTGTGTTGAACGATTTTCATTGAGGTTATAGAGTATGGAAGTTTGGAAATTTTGAGTAAAACTTTATGATGTGTTTGAAAAAAAAAGATTTTATGCCAAAAAACGTGTTAAGAAAAGAGAAAGTCATGTCACTTCCCGTGACGCCCTCCAGGTCGTTACACATAGCATGTCTCTATTATCTCATCCACCTCACATTTGATTTAAACTATTGTTGTATAAACTCAAACAAATATATTAGAAACTCTGATACCCTTTACACTGGTATTTTCAATAAGAGTATAATCACATATAATGATATTCAATAACATATCATTATTATGAACTTAGAATCAATTTTTCACTAATTGTATTGGTCATGATCCATAAGCGTACCTAATAGACCGTCGAGTCGGAGAATCTAATCCTCAGAGAGAATCTAATCGTTCAGCTCAAAGCTTAGTTCACAGCAGAAAACTAGAACACAAATCAAAGCCTAAAAAGTCACACAGTGATTACACATCTAATAGTGTGATAATTAAATAACAGTTTAATAGGAAACTAAATGCCCAAGTTCAAATCCAATTACACACATACAGACCCAAATATAAAATAGAAGTACTCACCGAAAAATAACTAAACACTCAAACAAGAAATAAATAAAAGGGGCCGCCTCTACTAAGCTCTGACTACTAGTCGCTTTTATCCTTGCCTGGAAATGGTAGAGATCGTTTGGGATAAGTGACTAACTCAGTTAAAAACTTATATATTAAATGCAAATGCATGTAAAATTTATTTTACATTTCAACTCAAAACATGATTAGATTATAAATGATTTTCAAACATCTTTTCATGAAAAACCATTTTCATCATTTTAAGAAAATATGCTCAATGAGTAACCCATGTGACATTATTTAAAAATATTTTTGTATACATAAACTCATATACTAAAATACGTTATCATCATACTTTTTCTTTCAAAATATTTCAGTGAAAAATGAGGGTCACACAAGGACCCCTCCAGCACACTAGCATAGACAGATGACAATTCAAAGATCCAGCAACACCTTGTAAGCCTGAAGGAAGTAAAAGTAACGACGATCCAAAGATTCAACAGTGTTACTCCAGGTGGCAGTAGAACCAGTCAGCGACGACATCACATGTAATCGTAATCAATAAACATACCCTGATCAGGTTTAGAGATTCAAAATCTAAGAAGTGCTTCGTCACCGCCCAATTACTAATTCTGACAACGTGCAGATAATACAACCTTCACGTAACAAAAGGTGTACTGTGATAGTTTCGTGATACTTTGATACTGAAAAATCGTCCAAAACATCACAAGGATTTAGAGATGTTTAACAAGCGGGGTGGCGAGCCAGCCCACTCACTCGGCTCGCTACAGTAGCGGGCTGAGCTTGGCTCGACTCGCTACTGTAGCGGGCTGAGCTTAGCTCGGCCTGGTCCCACGAGACGGGTTAAGCCGAGCCTAAACGTTGGGCTCACGAGCCCGCCAGAGATCGAGCCAAAAAGTCAGCCAATGAACCGGCTCGTTGGCTCGGCGGGCCAAGCTCACGAGCTAGCCCAACCCCTCCTCTCCCCCTGCGATTTCAACTTTTTTTTTCACAAACAAAACTATTTTTCCATTGCAAAAACCAACGTTTAATTGAATTTAAACAAAAAACACCTAAAAATTCCAATATTCAACTAAAAAAATAAGGAGAAATTTTGACTTACAACATGATATTTAGTCACAAAGTTGACCAGTATCAAAAGAGAGTCGATTTGAGACTTCTTTCGTCAAAATCGGACCCGATCGGCCGATTTCTTCTCTCCTCATTGTTTCTCTCTCCTTACCCCTCTCTGATTTTTGCGCGCCAATACTTCTCTAATTTTCTTTCATTATTTTAATATATTATATTACTTTAATTAATAAAAAATATAATAATCTATATATATATTATATATAATTTACATGTACTCCTATATATACATATATCATTTAATCATGTCAAAATCTCGCTCCCAACACGAACCAAATCCAACATGTTGAACGAGGCGAGAAATAGTAGGGGTGAGCAAGAACTGACCAGAACCGAGAACCGGACCAGAACTGACCTAATTGGTTCGATTCTGGTCGATTTTTATCAAAAATTAACCACACTCGGTTCTACAAAGGGCAGAACCGAAATAACTAGGTCAGTTCTCGATTTTGAATACAAAATTTTAGAAAACTGAACTGGCCAAATGTGATGACCCGAATGTGTACGTATGAGGACGACTGCGGGGCAAATCTCGGGACGTAAGCCGAGTGTAGGCGAATTTCGGACTCGAATATAGGCAAATCTCGGATCGTACAAAGGGGATCGCCACAATCCCACATCGCTTGAGAAGATATATGGAAATGAAATATATGTAAGAAAATCCTCTCAAGATAGTAAGACGCGTTTTGGAGCACAATTGATAATGGATCCTATAAGAATTCTAAAGTTAACAGTGCTCCGGCGAGAGCAGTAGCAGGTTGAGTGGCCGATTGGGAAGTCCTCGCCAAATAAATTCGTAAGGGGAGGATATTGGGCTATGGCTCAATCCTCAAAGTGGATAATATCTCCCTAGAAAAAGGGGTCGTTACATGAAATAACCCTAAAAATCATGTGTTAAGGAGGGCGATGCAACGCCCCACCACTTGCTGGAGTAGGCGATGCAAATCACCCCAAGGAGCGATTGAACAATGCATGAAAAGTGTCAAACCCTGTTCACATGAATAGTAAAAAAAATATTTTTTACTTTTTTCATTTGAGTTTTAAAGGATAATTTAAATGAATGGTTCTTTATTGAATACAAACGTTTCCGCTACAAATTTAAATGATTTAAAAAATATCTAAGCATTTCAAAACGTTATCAATTGATTTGAAGATAAGAATCTATAGAGAAGTCAGTGAATCACGATCCAAGGACTACGATTTTTAGGTCATGACAAATTTTGCTGAGAAAACGTGGTGTTTTTTGCTATAAAATACAACATTGCTTGCTGTTTGGATTACCTGACTCTGGGACTGAATCAAGTGATAATCACGGTGTTGTATTTATTCATTCATTGTTTTTTTTATTTGGTGATTTTTGCTATGTCATTGTAAAAATTAGATATTTGATAACTTTTACCCAGTTTTGATTTCTACTATGACTAGTCTAATGTTAGTGTTCGAATGAAAAGAGCAAACACATCTGATGTTTGGAATTATTTTAATATTATTAATAATGACGATGATAAAAATTTTAAAGATAAATGTAATCACTGTGGAAATTAGTGAGTAGTGAGACCATCTAATTTTTCTAGTGTATGTTTGATTATTTTCTACTTCAATTTTTATTTAATTACATTGTGTCATGTACTATTTTTTTTTTATCTTTTCTCTTGACTTTGATTTTAATATTTTATATCTATCTTGTTATGCGTTACAAAAAAGAAAATTTTTTAAGTAGTAATTTGTAGACAAGTTTAGAGAAAGAGAAGAAGAAAAAAAGAGAGAGGACCAGAACCGAGACCAGAAATCTGGCCTGCTCCGGAAAAAAAATTTGAGTTTATTGGTACAAAAATTTAAAAATTGAATTTTAGTGATACGGTCCTAATATCTCTAAAAACTAGATCGTCCCGGACCACGATCACCCTTAAGAAATAGCGACTCGGACAATCCGATTTGCCTTTATCATTTACCGATAATAAAGTGTTTGAAAAACTTATATTATATTAATATGAATTGAAAATATTTATATACGCTCAACTCATTAAGTTTGGCTCCTTAAGAGTCGTTAAACTCGTTAGGTCGACTCGGCTCAGATAGTTAAACTCGTGGCTCGCGAGTCGGCTTGGGTTGAATATTTTTTCCAGTCAGTTCATTAAGCTCGACTCGTTAGGATCGGCAGGCTCGTTAGGCTCAGCTCGGCTCGACTGTGTCGTTTAACATCTCTACAAGGATTCATCCCCAATATAGATGTCAAACGCAAATTAAATATCATATATCAATGGTAAACGTGTAAAACATATTTACATAAAATATTATATTAATTTAATTAATACATCTTCTTCATTAATTTAGTTTTTTTCTCACGAGCACTCTCATTCTTCGTCGTCACTTCTCTCTCATTCTCTATAACGAATTTCTATAGATTTTGGATAATTTTATTTTACAGATTTTTCATTTTATTTGTCAATGACGGTTCATTTCCTTTTATTTGTTATATCAAGTATGCACTTTATAAACTGTCCTGTCTGAACCCATTATCACCAGTGCACAATCTTCTGTCTTTGCTCTTCGCAATTTTCTTTCTTGTAATTACTTTTTCCAGTAATTTTTAGTTTTTGTTTCTTTATTGTAGAGGCGTACATATTTATTATTAGTTCAATATATATTTTTTATTTTATACACATGTAAATGTTAGATTTTGTTTAATATTTTAATTTTTTTTTTATAAATTACTTTTTTAACTTATAATAAAGTAATAAATTTTATCTTAACATAATGCCACATCACATGTCTCCACATGAGTAAACAAAAGACCCAACGTTTTCTTTTGATATAGTGATGCTGAAAAAAACTTCACATGATTATATGTTCTTAATCAAGCATATCAAAGTGAGATCTCTTCAAAAAAAAAATAATTATTTTTTTACCATTACTTGACATTTAACTTTTATTCTCTCTCTTTTTGAGAATTTGTTCATAACCTATTCATTTCATTTTCTTTGTTCTATTAATTTAATTTATATATCGTCTTTATTAATTTAGTTTTTTTTTCTTTTTGTCGTCAAATCTCTCTCATTCTCAATTAGGAATTTCCAGAGTTTTTGGATAATTTTATTTGTCAGACTCTTCCTTTTATTTGTGACAATTCGTTTTCTTTTATTTATTGTATTAAGTATGCACTCCATAAATCTGCCTCTCTTAACCCGCTCTCACTAGTGCACAATCTTCTCTCTTTGCTATTTGTAGTTTTCTGTCTTCTAGTTACTTTTTCTAGTAACTTTTCAAACTCTGTTTATTTGTTGTAAAGGTATACATATTTATTTTTTCTATCTCTTACGTATGCGGATATCAGATTTTGTTTTAATTTTTAAATTTATTAATTTTTTTAAATTATTATTTTAACCTTACAGTATAGTTATAAGTTTTATGTTGACATGTAAGATGATAATGTCATGTCACATGTCCCACCATCGGTAGACATGAAACCCAATGATCTCTTTTAATACAGTGATACTAGAATGAAATTTCACATGATTGTGTCTTTTCAATTAAACACGAAAGTGAAACTTCTTCAAAGAAAATAATTATTTCTTTGTTATTACTGGACATGTAATTCTCATTCTCTCTCTCGTAATTTGTTCATAAACTGTAATAGTAATTTTTCATTTCATTTAATTTCGTTATTAATTTCAGTTTTATTCTCACGAGCACTTTGATTCTTTGTCGTTACTTCTCTCTCGTTCTCTATCAAAAATTTCTATAGTTTGTGGATAAATTTATTTGTCAGACTCTTCCTTTGATCTGCAAGTGACGCTTGGTTTTCTTTTTTTTTCTTTTTTTTTTTTTTCCTAGTATTAATTATGCACTTTATAAAGTTGTCTCTCTCAACCCACTTCACGACTGCACAATCTTCTTTTTTTGTTCTTTGCAGTTTTCTTTCCTCTTATTACTCTTTCGAGTAACTTTCCAGTCTCTTCTTCTTTGTTGTAAAGGTATACATATTTGTTAGTAGGTCAATACATTTTTTCATCTACTACGTATGTGGATTTTAGTTATGTTTTAATGTTTCGATTTAATTTAATCTTACTTTATAAATTATTATTTTAACCTTATAATATAGTAATAAATTTTGTCTTAATAAGTATGATTAGAATATCACCTTACAAAAGTCTCCATATGGGTAAAGCATGAGGCTCAACATTTTTCTTTTGATAAAGAAATGCTGAAAAAAAATTTTAACATGACTATGTCTTGTCTATCAAATGTTAGTAATTTTCTACACCTAACGCAAGTGTACGTATCACTGACAAAAAAATAAAGAGCAAGTAAAACTCGATATCACGAAGATAATCTTAACTAAATTTAATTGTTATAAAAATTATGTAAAATATAATATAAAAATAAAGTTTCTTCAGAAATAATAAAAAAATAAATTGAAGGAGATTGAAAGTATTAAGATAATGAAAGTCTTGATTAGGATTGATTTCCTCGTTACATGTAATTTATTACTGATACGACAGAATGCTACAATAATTTTTACCGAATAGCGAGAATTAAGTTTTTAGGGTTCTATCGAATTATCTAGTTAAATTCGTATTAGAATTTCTTTCAACTTTTGGAAAGACAAAACTTAATTCGAATTTCTTTAAAGTCCTATTCTTAATGCCAAATAAATTAATGTCACAATTTTGTAACAATTTAATTTACATAATCAATCATGCATCTCAAAATTTCTATTTACCTCTCAATACAAAAGAATCATATAACATTAAATTTGCTCATCGACACAATTTGAATTAAGTAAGAAACATCATGATAGATTATTCAATAGAAAAATAAGCAATGTTTATAGATCTCAAAAAAGCACATAACGAATATTTTCTCTCTTAACCAAGATTAAAACTTCATCCCAAATCATGACAATAAAATACAAAATAAAAATATTTATCAAAAGAAAAAATAAGAGTAGAAGAAAAAGAAATGATGATGCCAATTTTTATAGAAAAGTCTGCTGGCAGGAGGCGCTGAGGACCAGAGCGGCAAAATCTCCTTATTGCCACCACCCTCTTTTCTCCTTGTCACCGGCCACTAAAAACTGTCTTTTTTTCAAAACCAATTTTTTCTTTCTTTTCTAGCACACATTTTTCTCCCCTTCTTTGATTCTAGGGAATTCTCTAACAACTTCCCTCTCTCTCTCCTTGATTCTAGGTATTTCTTTTTACAATTGCTCCTTCTCTTTTGGTCATTTAAATAAAAATCAAATCTTTCTTTTCTACTTTCCTGCTAGTAAATCTGTAACCAAATATGATAACAAAAAACATTCAAATTAGTACTAATAATATAATTTTTCTGACAATATATATAAAAAATCCTTGAAAGCTTAAGATTTTTCAATGCCACAATAACATCCGATAATTTCTATAATTTTGACCAAATTCCTTTTATATTCACTCAAATCACACAAATTTTATTAAATAAAAATAATATAAAATAACTCTGTTTTAAGCGCTATCAAATACCCCCAAACTTGAACTATTATTTGTCCTCAAGTGATGCAAAATAAAATCAATATTAAATAATTCCCAAGGTAACATTAATAAATTTCATGCAATTTTCAGGATATTTCGAAACTTGTAATCTTATGAAAAATTTCAGTAGCACAGTTAAAGTCAATTAGCATAGAGTTATTTCTCAATAAAATAATTGTCCAAAGTATGTGTGTACTTAAACTCCCCTTCAACTTGTTAAGTTCAATAATCAAAATTAAACTTCATAGTTAATATTATAGATTATTAACTCTTTAATGTTTTCGTAAGTTAATTAGATTTCAAAGGTTCTTTTTTTTTTTTTTTTATGTATAGACTTTCTCTTATTAGTCGCACTACCTTTTTTACGGGATTGTCAACATTGACCATGAAGGCCTCCAGTTACTCAGTAATGTCACTTAAAGATACCGACTGAGATAATATTATAGAGGAGTATAGTCAATAATATTGCAACGAAGTTTCTCCCAAAGTTTCTTTATTTAAATTTTACCCATCGAGTATCCAAAGGACTCACTCGAGATTGAAAGTAGATTAGGAAATTGCAATTATTCTATTTTTCAAATCTTTTTTTTTTTTGCAAAGAAGTTTTTTATCTCTAATTTTCTTTGGTAAACATTAACTTGCTTTCATCTAAAAATAATTTTGAAATCTAATTAGGATAATATTCCTAAACAAACTAAAAAGGAGTTCGTGTGTTATGAAGAAAAATTAGATTAAAGGAATAATGCATAGTTAAATGTTATTAATGTATGACAATAAAATTCTTCAACAAAATTATGAAGTTAGGAAAATTTTAGAAATATTATTATTATTATTAGTTTTTTTTTTTTTTGGCATTTATCTTACGCAGTTCTTAGATACCTCACTTTTCTCCTATCTCATGATAATACCTTACCCCTAAACTTAAAATTGACAGTGACTTCACTACCAAACAAAACAGCATGCAAAATAAAATAAAGGGGACAAGTACTTCCTTGGAGTTTTATTCTTTATTTTCAGATTCAGACTCCGAGTCATTACGCAGAATAGTTGGGAAATGAGGAAAGATTGGTAATGGCTTAGTGAATGGCTTGCTAAAGTTTTCCACTATTGCTGTGTCTCTGAGCTTGGTGTATCGCCAGACTAACTTGTTTTTCGTTTGATTATGAGGAGTCTTGCATTGATGTTGTATTGTTGGACCTCTTGTTGGCTCATTTGTTGTTCCATCATGAACATAATTTCTTGTTGCTTTGTTAGTTTATCATTTAGAAGCAGCAAGTCTTCCATAATTTGCTGTTGATAGATATTGCTCTCTGCTGATGCTGCACCTCCGCTTGCAGTATTTGGATCGTGTGATTTTTTCTTTCTTGGTTCCTCATCTTCATCAGTTTCTTCTTCCCTTGGTATGTTCAACGCTATTCTCTTTACTGCCAAAGGAGTAATACCAGTTGTTAGGGCAAGTTTCTTTTCATGTTCTTCATAAATTACTCCAACAAGTTCACATAAACCTGTTATTAGAGAAGGAAAGATAAATTTTCCATTTGGCCTCAACGCATTAGCACATAAATTTCTATAGATAATCATCTCAATGTTAATGCGTTTCCCAGTCAGAATACAGTAAAGTAAAATTGCTCTATCCTTAGTTACATGTTATCCGTGAGAAGAAGGTAATAAGCGACTTTTAAGAAAATGATACCACACTCTGGCTTTCGGTAGGAGTGCAACTCGAGGGAGTGAGAAGCATCTTATTTTAGAGATAACTCATTCAGTGTCGAGTTCAACAATTTCTTTCAGCACAGCCTTCAGGTACGTTGGTGAATGATTGTCAGCATATGCATAAAATTCATCCTGCACTTCCTCTAAATTGTAAAAAGAATTTATGGTTCCAGGTGAAATCTTCACTTTTGTTTCCTAACCCTTACTGTTTGGAGTAGCGCACCTTCAAAATTGACATAAAATTCTCAAACCAGAGTCATTATTACCTCTTTTAGAAGAGCACATGACCTTGTCTAATGACGCTCTTAAATAATCGAAGAGACATAGCTCGAGTACCGTGTATAATTGACGTCGGAAATTATAAAGCATTTCTCCACCACAAAGATCCTCTGTTTCATCCTTGCTCATATCGAAATTTTAAGACTTCAAAGATGAATTCCGGCTGAGGAGACTGAGCAGTTTTCTTTCCAGAGCTCTTAAGTCTCATTTTTGTATCTGATAACCTGTAAAAGGAAAACAATCTTCGGGTGAGAATTTTTCTATGGTTGTTGTAGCATTTATAAGACGTAAGAACGAGGAATTTTGAATTTGAAAAAAATAATTTTAATTTTGATGAAATTTGGGCTAAAATTTTTTCTAGGATGAGTGGTTAAATCAAATTAAATAACTATCTTAATAAATAAAATTAATTATTTAATTCTATTTATTCCACTCTATATTGATTATTTGTGATGCTATAATAAACATTATAGTGTTAATATTATTTTTAGTAAAACCTAAAATAAACAAAAGGATATCAAAAATTGGGTTATCTTCCAATAAGCGCTTGATTTTTAAATTATCAGCCTGATTTTCTCATGCTTCATGTTGCTTTTCTGTCTTTTAGAGAAATTGACGAAATTTCTGTTGATTTTTCTCCAAAATATAGCTTCATTCTCTTGTCATTGACCTTAAAACTTTGACTGATTTTTTCATCTCTTAATTCCTAAGTGTCATATGGATAAACTTCTATCACTTCAAAGGGGCCATACCACCGAGGTTTTAACTTCCCTAGAAAAAACTTCAATCTCAAATTAAAAAGTAAAATTGTTTGACCTTTTTCAAAAAGCCGTTGTTGTACCTTTCTGTCATGCCATCTCTTTACCTTTTTTTTTGTAAATTCTAGCATTCTATAAGCACACATTCTCAGTTCTTCTAATTCCTGCAGTTGTAAAAACCGATTTCTTCCTGCCACTGTAAATCCAAATTTAATGTCTTAATTGTCCAGTAAGCTTTATGTTCAAGTTCCACAGGTAAGTGGTAGACTTTTCTAATTGTATAGAGTAATGCCCAGGAGGGTTTTATAAGCTGTTATGTACGCCCACAACGCATCATCTAGTTTTTAAGATCAATCCTTCCTATTGGGATTTGCCACTTTTTCCAGAATTCTTTTTATCTCTCTGTTAAAAACCTCCGCTTAGTCATTACTTTGTGGGTGATATGTCATGGTCACCTTATGTCTGACTCTATACTTGCTTAATAATCTATTAAAAGATCTATTGTAGAAGTAAGATTATCCATCGTTAATAATTGTTCTAGGTGTTCCAAATCTTGTGAATATATTTTTTTGTAGAAATTTTATAACATTCTTTCCTTTATTGTTTGGTAACGCTACTGCTTCTACCCATTTTGAAACATAGTCTACATCTAAGATGGTATACGGATTACTAAAAGACGTTGGAAATTGTCCCATGAAATCAATCCCTTATACGTCAAATATTTCGATTTCCATATAATATTAGTAAGTGGTAGCTCATATTTCTGAATAATATTTCCTTCCCTTTGGAACCTGTCACAGCTCTTCACAAAAGTATTGGCATCCTTAAAAAGAGTGGGCTAGTACAAACCTGATTGCAGAATTTTCACAACTATGCGCGTACCTCCATAATGACCTCCATATGGTGTTGCATGGCATTGTTGTAGCACTGAATCAATTTCTTCCTCTAGAACGCATCTCCTCAACAGTTGGTCAACGCATTGTTTAAAGAAGAAAGATTCATTCCAAAAATATTATTTCACATCTTTGAAAATTTTTTTTCTTTGTTGATATTGCATGTCAAGAGAAATGATATCACTTACAATGTAGTTGACAAAATCTGCATATCATGGCACTGAAGATACATCCATTTTTAACATCTGTTCATCTGGAAATGTTTCTTTTATGCTTTCTCCATGTCGTTGTTCACTCATATTTTCCAGACGAGATAAATGATCTGCAACTTGGTTCTCGCAGCTTTTCCTGTCACAGATTCCCAAATCGAATTCTTGAAGAAATAGTACTCAACGGATTAGTCTTGGTTTAGCATCTTTTTTGTAACCAGATACTTGATGACTGCATGATCAGTGTACACAATCACCTTTGTTCCTATCAAATACGCTCTGAATTTATCAAAAACAAATACTACCGCGAGTAACTTTCTTTGTAGTTGTGTAATTGATGTAGTCAAAGGAGCAACCAAGGATAATCAAGAAACAATAGGGAGCCCGTAACACCCCGAAAACTCACACGTTCCCGGTGCGCTACAGTGCATCTACACACACACACACACTAACACTTAACATAATTCACTCAATTTAATACCCTTTTGTTTCCAATTTACTCTCCCCCCCCTTTTTTTTGACTCGATTCGAAAACAACTCGCGTCTCCCCTTCGACACCTCACGCACACTCTCACGGTGCCGCACATACCACTCAACGTTACTGTGTTTCGTGCACGCTCACAGCGCCGCGTGCCACACGCACCCTGCCGCTGTACAGGACGTCCGCGCGCACACCCTCACCCGGTGTCGCACGACCCGTGGGTACCCAACAGGGCCGCATGCCCCACACACCTGCTATCACGCCGCATATCCACACTCATCTAAACTCCTCTAGCATTCATCATACACACACCTTGACCTATTTCGTATCCTCTCGAATCTCAACCCCTCTCCCGAAATTTCGGCAGAGTACCGCCTAAAAACTGGCTACCCCAAAATTTAACCCTGCACCCAATTCACCAAAATCCAACAATATTTACCTATCCATCATCCAGAGAAATCATCCCAACCCAAATCAGAGTAATAAGACGACGAAAATCCATCAAATACAAATGAAGAAAGTCTCCAGTATAGAGAAATAACATACTCTAACATGAAAAATATCCGCGTACGTCACCAAAATCACACGCACTCCATATACACCTATACACTGACGCATATACAACAATCAATCCCATCCTCCGTACATAATCACCGCAAAAGAAAGAAAACCCACAAACCGACCAGGCCACAACCTACCCTATCCACGGGTCGGGTCGCCCTAACAAAAGTCCGCCATCCGGTGCCGCAGTCGCACGCCGCCAACCATCCTACGCCTCAGGACTAGGCACTCGAGGCTCACCAGCGGTATCGTCAGCACCTACACCACAGAACACACAACGTAAGCCTAACGCTCAGTAAGTAATGCGATATGAAAGTAAAAGCCGACAATGCAATCCTATCACATGCAGTCTCTACACTCACACTCATGTTGTCACATCTGTGACGCGTAGTGCAGCCGCACCAGGGTAAGGAGGAACCTCACGCCACCCTAAACCCTGACACGTCGCCACCGTCCCGGACTCCCCAGCAACGAGGCCCACAAGCTACACCCACGCATCACCACACGGCAACCACATCAGGGTAAGGGTGTACCTCGCGCCACTCTACACCCTGACACGTCGCCCCCGTCCCAGCCTCCCCAGCACGGGGCCACAGTTGCCACACACACACGTTTCGCGACAGCCCAGCCGGCCCACCCCTCGAGTAGGATCTGCGACTGGTGTTGCACCGGCCCACACACTAGTAGGATCCGCGGTACCACTGCCCATATCCTCACCGTCAACACATTCACGCCGCATGACGGCCCAGCCGGCCCACCCCTCGAGTAGGATCGGCGACTGGTGAAGCACCGGCCCGCACACTAGCGGGATCCGCGGTACCACCGCCACACGTCTCACCTCATACATCAAAGCATGCTAAAAATCATTTTCGTTCCCGTTTTAAAAAAAAATATGATGCATGTCACACAATACGCACACACACCGCAATCAATCACATAAACACTAAAGTTCTACAGTGTAGGCCCACTTGGGCAAAACACATGCATGCACTACTTACCTGGCGTACTAAGCTCGCTCGACGCACAGCTTCGCCAAAAGAAAGCCTCAACCTAAAACACAACCAATTTCTCATCAGTATTTCTCTCAACATTTACCAATTAGCTAAAAATAACCTTATCTAACTACACTCATTAAATTCCAACTAAAACGGTCCATTGGTTTGGTTTGGCCGAATACCAGCTCAACGTTCGGATGCGCATAACTTTTGCGTCCGTCAACGGAATCAAACGATTCAAGTGGCTAAACGTTCCCTTAGGAACCTAGTTTAACATCCCAAGACGGATTTTAAATTGGTAGGCCGCAGATAGGCGAAAAAATGCCAATAACCGAATCTGCCATTTTTATTAAAATTTCACATTTTCACTTCCCTTCAACCAAAACTCACTTCCAACTAGTTATATGCATCAAAATGGCTATGCTACTCACACACGTCGAATTTTCACGAAAAACGGTCGCTAATTTGACTTAAACAAAAATCTCGCATAAACTTCCGACGCGCATAACTTTTGCGTCGGATATCGGAGTCGAACGATTCCAGCGGCCATACGTTCCTCTAACAACCTATTTTAACCCACAAAAACAGAATTTAAAACGATTAACCAAAACTAGGCCAAAATTGTTAAAAACCGAATCTGTTTCTACACAAAATAGACAAATTTCCGTCATCCACCCGATTTCTACAAGTCTCTTCACTAAACATCCACATTCCAGCCAACTAAGCATAAACAGAGCAAAAACCGGTGGTTTCAGACTCGACCCGAACCCCGCAGTCAACACAACTTCTGGGATTTTCCTCTCAACCCGAGCACTCGGCCAAGCCAACCATTTAACACGGTTGAGGCCCCCCTTCCAGACTCCCTGGTTACACGCTCGGACCTCGAGAGTCTGGCTCAGAGTATGCCGACCATAATCGGTCGCAAAACCGAAGATAAACAGAGGAAGGTTACCTGTTTCTCGGTCAAGTTTTCAGCCCAGAAAAATTGAGCCGCCAGCTGACCACAGTTCACCGGAGTACCCTGCGCGCCGGCTTCCCACCCACTGCAGCTGATCGTCGACGCCAACTCCCAATTCCCACTCTCCCTCTCGGTCGTTTGCCCTCGCTCTTCTCCTCGTTAGTAAACAGCCGAATGGCTTCAAAATTGAAGCCATTCAGTTGTTGTTTATTTTATTTTATTTTATATATATATATACCAAATTACAAAACTGCCCTCACGTGTTTAAATCTTCCGTGATTTCGTTAATTTCTCGACCTCCCGACTTTAAATTCCGAAACTAATCGCAAAAGTAGGCCTCGAGCCTTATAATGTAAATCTTTCCCGTTGAACTATTTCTCAAAGCTCCGACCGGGATTAAGTTAAAAATTTTCAGAAATTAAAAATAAAATTCGAAATTCCCGGGTTATTACAGAGCCAAGATCCATTGATGAACATAGGAGGACCAATGACAAGATCCAGAAAAAAGAAGATAAACAAAATACTACAAATTTTAATCAAATATATCCAAGAAAAGGAATCATCACAAGATGTGCAACAAGCCATAATATTACTAAGTGTTGATGAAGAAACAATGATTGAAAAAGAAGCCCAAAGCGTAAGAAATATCTAAAAAAATAAAGACTTCTCACATAATCACTAAATATGAGACTACTCTAGGCCAAGTTCTTTAATTTCAAAGTTCTTACAACTGTCACACCATTGGGCTAGACCCACAAGTTGAGTTAATCTCGAGACGTACGGTACTTAAACCTAATTTCTGCGGCCACCATCCACTTGCACCACTTTCCAAATATCAATTGTCCTTTTCTTATTTTTCAACAACTTTCTTATTATCTAATTAGGGTATTTTATTAGTTTCTAAATTATGTTACTTCCTTATTAAATTTATACCTTTATCTATTTAAAGGAGTCTTGTAATAGATTTAAGGGACTTTTGATAATGAATTGATTTTTATGAAGCTTTTTGCTTTTGAGGTGAGATCCTTATAATTCTCTTTTTAAGTTCTTAGATTAGAACTTGATCTTCTTCAAGTGTATTCTTGAAAAGATTGAACTTGATAGCTTAGGTTCAACCAACGAGTTTGGTTCGGGTCTAGCTACTCTTCTGATAACTTCGGTTCCATCGCTAACTTTCGATTGGGATCAAGTTCCTTCTTCTTGTTCTTTCGAATCAATAAAGGCATAATTCCATTTGATTTCCGCATTGGGTGTTGGGTCTAAGATTTCTAATATATTATGTTTGCATCAGTAATTTTTTTGAACATCATTGAATGTTTTGCTGATATAGTAAATGGAATGAAATATTTTATCTCTTTTATGTCCCAATACTACTCCCACTGTATAATCGCTGACATCACACATCAGAATAAATGGCAATGAGCAGTCAGGTGCTGCTATCACAGGCGCGGTTATTAATTTCTGCTTCAACACATTAAAAACTTCCAAATAGTTTTTGTCTAAATTGAATGCAGTATTCTGTTTCAGTAATATATATAAGGGTTTAGAGATTTTTTAGAAGTCCTTGATAAAACGACGATAAAATCCTGTATGGCCTAAAAAACTTCGAATCCCCTTTACTGACTTTGGTGGAGGTAAATTCTCAATGATTTCTACTTTGCTTTATCCACTTCTAAACCCTTTTTTGAAACTTGATGCCCCAATATTAATATCTCAGAAACCATAAAATGACATTTCTCTCAATTTAGCACAAAATTCGTATCTTGGCATTTTTTCAAAACTCGTTCAAAATTTTCAAACATATTTCAAAAAACTCTCCAACAATGAGAAATCATCCATAAAAATCTCTAAACATTCTTCGACCATGTCTAAAAATATTGCCATCATACAACGTTGAAAAGTTGTTGGAGCGTTGCACAATCGAAAAGGCCTTCTCCGAACTGCGAAAGTTCCACAAGAACATGTAAACGTAGTTTTCTCTCGATATTCAGGAGTAATCGTAATTTGATTATGTCCTGAATACCCATCAAGAAAACAATAAAACTGTTTGCCTGCCAACCTGTCTAGCATTTGATCAAGAAACGATAGCGGGAAATGCATACATATTTATTAGTATGTGAGTAGAAAGTTGTCTCTCTCAACCCGTGTTCACGAGTTCACAATCTTCTCTATTTGCTTTTTGCAATTTTCCTTCTTATAATTACTTTTTTGAGTAACTTTCCTGTCTCAGCTTATGTTGTAAATGCATACATATTTATTAGTAGTTCAATACATTTTTTTATGTATTACATAAGTGGATGTTTTTTATTTTAATGTCATGATTTATTTTATTTCTATTTTATAAATTACAGTTTGAACCTTATAAAATAATAATAAATTTTATCTTAACATGTAAAATGATAATGCCATGTCACGTGTCCCCCATGGGCATACATGGGGCTCAACGTTTTCTTTTGATATAGTGATGTCGAAAAACAATTCACATGATTATGCCTTTTTAATCATGCACGTCAAAGTGGGACTCATTCAAAGAAAATAATCAGTCCCAAAGAAAATAATTAAATGAATAGATGATGCTCGTTGGATCGATAATTAATCATGCACGTCAAAGTGGGACTCATTAAATGCTTTGATAAAATATGTATTTTCAGATATCGTCTTATACTCTAATATGCCACAAGAGTAGGTGAACATAGATATTTTAACATCGCAAAATGATTTTGTTAATTCCATAAACAGTACTTTAATTTCATGTTTTTCAAGTGACGTGACACGCTACTTGTGATGACTCGAGAGGGGGTTGGGCGCAATCTCACATTGCTTGGGAAAAGCGTTTTGGAACACAATTACACTGAATCTCATCAGAACTCTAAAGTTAATAGTGTTCCGACAATAACAGTATCAAGTTGGGTGACTACTTGAGAAGTCTTCATTGAAAAATAAATCTATGAGGGTCGAAGTTCACCAAAAGCAAATAATATCTTATTGAACAGAAGAGATTCGTTATACTATTACAGTTTTGATGAAATGTTAGATGATTATGAAAAAATATATAATTAAGATTTTTTCAATACCCTAACTTCATCTGGATTTCCTCCCCATAATTAATTTTGAAAAAAAATTATCATGTTATGTTAACCCTTTTGAAGGTCTGTGTAATGATACATGCCCGATTCGTAAACAATTGCATAAAGATATCATTGATGCTGAAATATGTTTAGGGGATAATTGTGAAAAAAGAGTATTTCTACCTCACATTCCCTTATTCCAATACAATATGAAAAAGTCTCGTATCTTTTCAAACACAATCAGTTAGCTATACATTTGTGCTTTGTTACGACTATTAATAAACTACAAGGTCAAACTATGAATCATGTGTCAAACTATGAATCATGTAAGTGCATATTTACCTGAACTTATATTTTCTCATGGACAGTTCTATGTTGCTTTTTCACGAAAAAAAAATATTTGCTTCAGTTATAATATTTATTAGAATTACAGAAAGAAATTTAGTTAGATCCCATATGCCTAAAAATATTGCGGACCAGAAAATATTTAAAGCAAATTCAAAATCTTATTTCAAAGTTATATATATATATATATATTTTACCATAATGCACATAATTATTCAAATTTTCTTTTATTATAGAGATTATTTATTGCATATCTTTGCAACATCTTCGTTCACTATTATTTACTTTAAATTCTTACTATGCTAAATTGAATTGTAGAAGATCATTCTCATCATAAAGCTCAAATTCATTGAGGATATTAATCCCACTTTAACTGAAAAATAGAGTGTTGAAGTATGTGTTATACGTAAACCAGAACCAAAGACCGCACATTCCAAATTGACT
Source organism: Begonia peltatifolia (assembly GCA_022433055.1). NCBI lineage: Eukaryota > Viridiplantae > Streptophyta > Magnoliopsida > Cucurbitales > Begoniaceae > Begonia > Begonia peltatifolia. The sequence goes on from CM039523.1 coordinate 6,499,994, forward strand.
TAATATCAAAAAATACTTTTAGAAGACTCAACTGCAAGTTTACAACTAAATTATTTCAAGTTTTCTTTAGTTATTGTGTTAGCATAAAGTACTACACATTTAACATATATAATAAATTAATTGTTTTTATCTTTTTCTTTAAGGAACGCAACTCCTAACCACTTTATTTACCGGTAACATTGAACTATTTAGAAAGACTTTACAACTCTACAAAACTATTACATTACAAAGCACACGTGACTCCTATAAGTTTAGAATATCGAGTAGAGAAATATTCTTATAAGTGCCAAATCAACGCAAGGACTTCGGTTGACATTTGTTACTAGTAACTTTTAATCATCGACCATTTCAGACGTTGTTCTCTACTATAATAATTTCTTTGACCAGAAAAATCATTTCAACTAATTGTATTTCTAATCATGTAGATATAGTGATGATACCGATACTAGAACCATTATAACAACCTAAAAGTTAAATTATGGTGCAACTTTCTGATTCGAAGAACATATTCACTTACAAATAGAAAGTAACAATTTTATTATCTGTGTTGTAACAAGTGTACAAGGATCATCCGACGTCGAGCTATTGATGCTATTTTAACTTGTGAACTTTGCAATTCTTCCATGGCCAAAATTATACCAATGTATTACTTTACTATATTTATGTTCAATAGATTTTTTTTACACTCTCTCTATTCATAGTTTTTCATTAAACATTTGTTTACTTTTCATCAACATATTTGGCTTACAATATGATGTTATGTTCATAATATAATAGGTGTTCATTAAAAGTAGAGATATAATTACAACCATGATTTTCAGATTTAATGCAGAACAAATTCTCATTAATAACATCAACTTTAATGACCTCTGCAACAAAAATTTATTTAACCTCTTATTTCAGTTATGTAAAATTAACTCTAACTCATTTGTTTATCGTTCTTATGTTTCTTTGTTTATGTGAAGAAAATTTTAGATTTGACCGTGGCAAAAGCCGAAGAAGGAAAAAAAAAAACAAAATGCGGCTAATCCATATTTGCAATGATAAAAAATATCATACATATTCAAAAAATGCAAATATTGCATGATGACCATCACTGATGAGTTGCCTGCATCAACTCTCGTATCACTAACTCTCTCTTTACCAACTATTCCAAAAAAAGAAGGCAATTCCAAGGCCGAAGAACTAAAAGATAACACATAAAAAGTTAGTATTACATTTTCCTCTAAAGTGGAAGAAATGAAGGCAATCCAAAAAAATACTTAATGCATTTTCCACTTCTAAGTTGTGTTATCTTTGTCAAATAGATTTTTATCTTTTGTAATAAAAACTTAGTTTGTATTATAGTATCTAAAATTTAGTATAAAATATAATGTTTTCTTTTTGTATGTTTTTTTTCTTGTCTAAAAATTTCTTTCCTTAAAAACAAATACAATTGTAATATTTTTATCATCCATGTTGAGCCAGAGGCTATATAGATTTATTTTTTGAGTCAGCCTCAAAATAAGTTATACTATGGTAGGGAAGGAAAATTATGCATTTTTCATTCTACTGAACAATATAGGATTGTCCACTTTCGTTGTCTTCACTTGACGAACTGTCACAATCTTCTTTTATTCAGGACCTGACATACTCGTCGCCTACATTTTCGGTTAGACAGTGACTTTGATATCAGTTGTAATGTTCCCCGGTACTCTCGGTATAATATTGTTCACTTTGGGACATAGTCCACATAGATTTATTTTTGAACTTAACCTCAAAACGCATTGTAGTAGGTAAAAAAAAAAACTCCATTTATAAATTATGTATTTTTCACTCTACAAACAATGTGACATTATTCACTTCTATTCGTATGGATTACATTCTACCGAATTCTTTTTGTGTCTACATTACTGGCCGTCACAATAATATTATATTTATTTTACGTATCTTTCTCGTAACACTAACCTGCGTAGAAAGTAGAGTGTATTAGTATTTTATATCAATCTAAAAAGTTAGTATTAGACTTGAACATAATAAAAAATAAATACAAAAAAGAAAAAACTAATATAAACAAACTTAAAAGGTTAAGTGGTCATTTGCATCTGACGAGGCAGGGTTCTTGATCAGTTGCGACCGACCGACCGACCGACGTTCCGCGGCAGAGACCTGCGGAATTGAGCGAACGAAACTGTTTCTGATGACGAAGTCTTAGGCTTGGAGCTATGGCGGAAAAGAGGAGCGAGAAAAGTGGCTTGACAATGGAGGAAGCGGAGCCGGAGGCGGAGAAGAAAGAGGACGATAATGTGGATCCGGATCTCTTCAGCTGTCTGCTTCAACCTTCCAATACAGCTTCTGATTCTGAATACATTGGCTTTCGACGTCTCCTTCTTCATCGAAAGGCGGAGGCTGGTGTATATCGTCGCAAAGTAAGCTTTTCTTATGAGATTTTGTTATATGACTGAGATTTGTGCTCTGGTTTGGAATTTGAATTTTGACCATTACAATATGAGATATTTTAGGCTCTTGCGTGATTATGCTGCTTTATTTTGGAATGAAAGCGTTATTTAGCTGCTTCTTTAAGTGTATTTTGCTCCTCTACCACTACTACTATTTTTATTAGGATTTTTAGTAGTATTAGAGTAAACATATTTTACTACCATGTATCATGTCTATCTAACACATTAGACCTCGATTTGTCAATTTTGTTAAAATAAACCCTAAAGCATGCATAGTTTGTGTCAATTCAGCATCATGTTTAAAATGTGTGAAGCACATTGGTCTGATGGATGAAACCCCACATCATTGCCCTTGGCTCTTCTTCTCCTTCACAATTCGTAGGAGACGGAGGGGCAAGCAGATGAAGGAGAGCCCTAAGTAAAAGTGACATTTGGGAAAATTTGGGATTCTGGGTTTTCTCCATTAGATTCCCATGCTTCAAACGTGGTAATCATGATGCATTTGTAATGAATTTTTTATGGAAGAGTACCTTGCAACAAAGTAATAAATTAGGATTCACTTTGACAAAGTTGAAAAATCGGTGTAAAGTACTAAGTAATGATGTGCATTTTACCTAATTATTAATGTTATTATGATTGCTATGCAAATAGTTGAAGGCTCATTTTGATGGTTTTTCCTAAAGGATTGGAGATGCAATGGAAAAGGTTACGTAGCTTACCGAAATTATATTCGAAGACCTAGAAATTGGGAGAACTTACAGCCAAGTATCCAAACCACTCCTGGAAACAGGTTGCTGTATTTTTATCCCTTGTTATGCAATTCCAGCTGATCAACTTTTTTGTTATAAGCATTGTGGTTCAAAATTCTTCCTCTTATTTGGTTCATTCTCTTAGATGAAGTTTCAGTCTTTCTTGTTTCAGACTTAACCAAGTGCAGAGATCTGAGGTTTTTCAATGTGAAAGCCTATTGCTGGTTTTGAACTATGGAGAATATGTCTCACCCATTTTAGGGTTTATAATAAGTTCTATGCTAGGTATATGTTAAGTAAGTAGGGATATTATTTTATATAGTTGGATATCTAGTACACTTTCTATTTGATGTTGCAAACTTATCTATTCCATGACAGTAATTAAGTATCAACTAAAAAGGCACACAATGTTGCCTCTAAAAGCAGGTCAAAATATGGTTAAGATTGGGCTTTTCCTATTCTGATCGTGAAAATTTTCACATTGTGGTTTTGATGTCAAATGGTTAAGAGTATTCGATGATTGCCTTGTGTTCTACTTTATTTTTTTTGCTTATATGAAAACATGGTAGGCTGGGCTTTGAATGAAATAATTTAAATTATAGAGGCCAGCATACATCATCTTATAGTCTTGAAGTTGGATCACCTAGTGGGATGGGTGATAAACTATTTTGCATAGGCCATGGAGAAGACATACGATTCACGATATTGAGGATAAGGTCTATTTCGAGGGGGGAGTATTGTTAGGAAATTAATTAAGAGGGATATTTTAAGAATTAGTATTATGTTAATTTTCAATTAATTGAGGGAAGGGGGTTGAGTTAAGGATTATTGAATATTATCCAAGGAATTTACTCGCTAGAGTGGTTATCTTTTCTAAGCAAATTGTTCGTGGTCATTTTCTAAATCTAGTATTCTTGCTAAGATTTTTGGTTAGTTTAGGGTGTGCTATTTCTCTTTCTGTTTAATTTCACTGTAATAGACTTTTCTGCTCATCATTTTCTTTGATCTTTTTAAGTTGAAGTGGGGAACTTTGTGTGATGTTTCAAGGGACTACTTGCTGCATATTTCTCTGTTGTATTTTTTTCATCACATCTATCAATTTGAAAGGAAAAATAAATTTAAACTTTGATGCGAATATCAGAATTGCTTTTGTCTCTACACAACTTTATAGTTTATTAATGCTTTTAAATTCATGCTTCCAGATCTATTTATTTGAAATGAAATATAAATGTAAGCTTTGATGTGAAGGTTCAAATTGCTTTGAAGTTTTGTCTGTACGTAATTTTATAGTTTATTAATGCTCTTAAATTCATGTTTTTACATAATTCTGACGTCAGGATAATTTGGTTGATGCATCAGTGGGCGATGGATTCCACCTCCAAGTCCACTCTCCCATTTGTATGAAGTGGAGAGCTGGAGTTCTAGCAAGGTATTCTTATATTCTACTCTGTTTTTTGTACTTGGCTCAGGATTATTACGAAGTGACAAGTCAATGCATTCCAATGGTAAAGCATTACATTAAGGTGATGTAAGCTGTATTAGAAAACTTCCATGCATATGGAAGTGTCTCTCGTCCTTTTTGTGTATTAATCTTGTCGTGTAAAGTTGGGGATATTTAGTGAAATTTGTGTCTTGAGAAGCAGTTCATCTGCTACTAGAGCATTTTCTTTTTTGTGTTTATGTATGTAGAAAAAGATGTTTAACTTCAAAAACTCTATGCAGATTCTATTTGCTTTATTTTACTGACATTTTATGTTGATTTATTTTCGTTCAGGATCTCCAAAGTAACAATCCAGCCTCAAGTCGAAGAAGTTCTAGCTCAAATGAAAGTGATAACAGTCGGCCACGTATTCGTGGGGTTGAACCTGCATACTCTTTTGTAGGGATGCATTGTATATTTGATCAATGCAAGGCCTCTGGTAACTTTTGTGTGCATTATTGTCTTAATGATTGTTAATGCCAGGTCCTATATAACAGAAGTTTTGAGGACAAAACCTGGTTAATTCATTGTGCAGTTACGGTGATGAAATTTGGGCATATGAGCTCTGACCTACTAGCTTGTGGGGCATCAGATGGAACTTTGACAGTATGCAGTGTCTCTGACTCACCTTCAACGTTCAAGCATTTACTTGGCCATACAAAAGATGTCACAGGTTGGAATTCTGGTTATTCACTTATTTATTGTTCTATTGTGTGGAGATGATAAGCTGTGCCAATGATAGTATATTGGCTTGCAATTTCTTGGCCATTATGGAATTACTGAAACGTAAAAATGTTTGTCGCTTATCTAAGTTTTTGAACTTCTGTTTCTGCTGAACGTTGGAAGATTCCAGTTTCAGTTCATTTTTACTATTTTCGTAGTTTCAACTCAAGTGGATACTAGAGACTTTCAAATTTCCTCTTGATTTATTTTTTTAACTCCCAAATAGCTCATGAGGCCTGTTTAGATCATTGGGGGTAGCCTGGTTCTGATTTTTTTTAATGTTTTGTAGACTTTGACTTTTCGTCTAACAATCAGTACATTGCATCATCATCCATGGATAAAACCATCAGAGTTTGGGAGATAGGGAAAGGACTTTGCATTAGAGTAATCTATGGAATGTCAGCACAATTGTGTATCCGTTTTCATCCTGTAAGTACAAAGCAGTACCCTCAAAAAAACTCTCAGTTAATCTATTTTTTAATCAGTAATAAAAACAATTATATCAAAAAGATATATATACACCAAATCTTGTCTTTCCTTATACGAGTAATCAAAAAAGCCAAAACCACACCAAACAAAACAAAACTCGACAAAAGGAGGTTTGGGAAAAGCAACATCTGGCTTTTTCTTTAAGAAAAATGATCTTATCTTTTGTAATCCATAACAAAAAAAAGAAGTCAAGGAACTTATTTTCCTACTTTCTTCCACTATCGCATTTGTCACTATTCTTTGAATAAGCTAAAAAATTTGGATCCATCCCTAAACCCACGTCCAAATTGAGTACACAGTTTGACAATTTTAAGGAAAGATGGTCGGCCTCTTCTTCCACCTTCAGGAATGAAACACCACGATTAGGAAACCCAAAACCCTTTCAATTAAGATTAGTGAGCTAGCCAGAAGAATTTTTAAAAGCCGTACTAGGAGGCGATCTTGTCATCGAGACGGCTTCCCATTGGAACGCCCACACTTTCTTACCTTCTAACTCTTGTAGAAAGACTTCTAAAGAAGTTGTGTTTACCATGCTTCCAGACAAGTGTTTTTTTTTCCCCCCGAAGGACCACCATTAATCTTTGGAAGAAAATCATAGAACTGCTCCAAGGGTCTCGTAAAGGAAAGCTCCATAAAATAACCTCCGTCCTAGATCTATAAGATTGGCTACTGTTGTTTCCTTGTAGGAAGCCCAAGTGTAAAAGTTTAGAAACTCCTTCATAAGAAGAGTTCAAGCGATGCTGCCTGTTGCCCCAAGAGTTTACTCTTGGGGCAATAGTAAACTTCTTTAATGCTACTCAATTTAGATGTTAAATGGTACCAAGTGTAACCTATGGACCATTTTTTGTGTAAATGCATGGCCAACAGAGCTCTTAGCACTGCAATCCCTCATTTTAATAGGAAATAGATAGAAAGAATCAATCTTTGTCGCTGGTTTCAGATTATTTATATCTTGGTATTCTTTTTATCTGGTGTTGTGCATAATCTAATTGTAATGTTGGTGTAGGTAAATAATAACTTTCTCTCTGTCGGCACTGCAAATAAGGAAATCACGGTAATGACAATTTGCATTTTTTTTTTTTTGCATATTAAGAAGTGACTTCATGGATTTGGAGTATTTTAATCAAAGTTTTCACCGTCTCTTTTGTCAGACTAGCTCTTTTGATTGACCTGACTGATAACCAATCAAGCAATAGTTAATTTACGTATTGTTATAGGAATGCAAGAGCTCATGGGAATAGGTTTGAAACTGAGGAAGTGCTCATGAAAGCTTTTGATTTAGCTATTACCTGATTTCTGTTGTAAGATAAAATCAAATTTTATGCATGTAACCACTGTTGGGTTGGTGGACTAGACGTAATTGAACAGTGAAAATAGAAGTAAAACTGAAAAGTTTACGGTACATAAATTTAAAAGAAAACTTGATTATGATGAAATATACTATTAGGATGATTACTTTTTGTGAAGAATCTAAATTATTGACTTTTGTAGAAGATCTCCTGAGTGGGGGTAAAAGGAGCCAACCAGATCTGACCAAAACTACCCGAATCGAGGAATTTGGTCTGGTTTGAGTTGGTTTCTACATTGGTTTTATTTTAATGAAATTGAATCTTTTGCTTATGATAGATGACAAACAGCGGGCAAAAACTTACCGGCACTAATTACTTGATCGGTTCAACCTTCAAAACCAAACCTCCGTCCATAACTACGTTTTTTGCATTTTCTAAAACCCAAAATGATACCTAATGAGAGGCCCAAAATTGAGGCGAAGAAGTGGGAATCTAGAACCGAATTGGAATTGATCAAGTTTAGCTGGTTTTAGAGCAGTTCCTGAAAATTCTCAGTTTGGATTCAATCCAAAACCAAACAACATTGATATCCTCAATTCGGTCCATTTTACCAGTAATGGATCAAAATTCCTATGATAGTGTGTTCTTGATTTTGCAGCCAGGTATTTTTGCTTGTAGTTGTCTCCCATTCAAGCACTTTCTCCTCAAAATATTTCTACGTTAGATTATTCTTAGTCCCTTACTTCGTAGAATCTCCTTGTTTTGACCTTAATTGAAGTATAAGTATTCTCGTAGATTTTGACGAAAGAGAATGCTTTATGCAAGTAACTAAATCCAAAAGTAGAACCCTTTGATGACATTGATACGAACCAACATGCAACAAATTTTAAAGTCAAGAACTATGATCCATTAAAAGACAAAGAAGACTCAAAATACAAAATCCCACATGAGTTGGTCATGAAATTCCAAGAGAAAAAGTTATCACAATATGAACAAATTTTAAAAAGTTAAATGAATGGAGATACATGGAAATGCATAAAGATGCATTGAGATGCAAGAAATGGACAAAATATCAAAATTGGCACACTTCCTAGCAAGTTGGCTTGCCCCCAATGTGCCTAGCGCCCCTGCACAAGCCTGTGACCTGCTCGCACCCCAGCCACCCTGCCACACATGCTCGCGTCCCAGCGCACTAGTGCCCCAACGTCTAAACTTACCTTTTTTTTCTTCATATTTTCATGATTTTCTTCATATTTTTATGTATTAATTAAGTTTCCTTAACCTCATATTGTTTTCTATAATATTTTAAAGATTTTTAAAAATATTTATATTATTTTTAATATTTATTTTAGCCTATCTAAACATTATAGTTGTAAATATTTGAAAACAATTTATAATGAAATAAGCTTTGAGTTTTTTAGAGAATTTTTCTCTTGGATTCTTTGTGAAAAACTAGATCTTTTTCAATTCAAATATTGAGAGATCAAATTGATAGCTTTAGTTTTTATCAACAAGTTTGGTCTAGATCAAAGTTTTTGTTTGATAACTTTGGTTCGATTGGGGTGAAGTTCCATTTACTTGATTCAAAGGCGTTTCCGAGTTTCTATTCTGCATTGTTGAAGGGTCTCGGGTTTAATATGTCCTTAGGTTATCATCATTTGGTATCAGAGCAAAGGTTCCTAGTTTTAATATATATCTTTATTTTTCTATCTTCTTCTCTCGAATTTCTTTTTCAAAATTTTTCTTATTCAAAAAACAAAATCCATTTTTTTCTTACTTTTGAAGTTTCGAATTTCATTCTTGAAATTTCGATTCTCACACTTCAAGTTTCAAATTTTACTCTTAAAATTTCAATTCTCTTTTCCTTGAATTTCACTCTTGAAATTTCAACTATTGATATTAAAGTTTCGAATTTCATTTTTGAAATTTCGATTAGCATTCTTAAATTTTGAATTTTATTCTTGAAATTTCAGCTCTCGTTCTTAAAGTTTCGAACTTTGAGTTTCGACTCTTATTTTCAAAGTTTCGAATTTTATTCTTAAAAGTACGATTCTAATTTCTTTAGTATCATTATTATCATAATTGATTATTCATATTCTCTTTTTTCAAAATAGTTTGTTCTCCTTTTCTTGGAGGTTGGATAACTTGAAAGTTTGATCTTGCTTGTTGAATATTTTGTTTTGATCAAGTTTTTACATAAAGAGCAAAAATAAAAAATTGAAAAATAAAAAGCAAGAAGGTGAGCTTAGTTTATAAAAGCCAAATTTTGAGTAAAATACGTGAGTGAGTGAAAGAGATCTATTAAACTAACTTTGCATTTAACAAGTTTTCTTATTGTTTATGTTTCTTCTTTATACCATGTTTAGGTTTCACAAAATCTCTCAAATGCAATACGAAAACCAAAAAGAGGGTGAGGAAAGATACTATCGACAAAAGCAAATTTAGGAGTGCAAAGCTTCGTTGAGAAAAATTAAAGAACTTTGTGGCATAATGATCAAGAAATACGAGTAGGCACAAGAGGAAAAGAAACAAAAGTTGAGGGAACGTAAGGTTAAACCAAAGGTTGAATAATCACCGACTAAAGAACAACCAACCGAAGAGCCACCAACAATAGCACCAATAGAAGAGCACATTAAAGAGGAGGTTACCAACTTTTAAAGTGAAATTTCAAAGAGAGGAAGATAATTATTTGATGGAAGAAATTGTACAAGAAAGCCATGAGGTCCACGAAGCAAAAGTGATTTTTAACCATGAGTCAAAAGAGTATGAAGTTAAGGTACTAAAGGTGAAGGAAATTGATGAAAAAAATGAGAACAATAGCGTCATGTTGGCAAGGGAACATGTTATTTGTTCTGAAGATTTGACTTTTTTTGACAATATTAATATCTTTTCTAGTGTAAATTTTTTTGCGTATGGACAAATCTTCTTGAATTGAGAATGAATGAAACCAAGATGCAATAAATCTCAAGAACAAGGATCGTAATCCTGGAGACCCAAAATAAAAAATCTTACATGA